>CM044012.1:27317760-27801256 GCA_024085815.1 Flaveria linearis | reverse complement strand
GCACAATAATGTTAGAAAAGAAGTAGTCAGAGAAGGTTTCTCAGTTGGACCACTTCAAAAGGTCCCAAATGATGAAAAAGGGAAAGTTGGTCTCGGAAGCCAAGTTGCTTTCGGAAGAAACTGGTCTTCCGAAGGGAAAATGGCTTCGGAAGCCAAAACCTTCTAAGGTTGGAAGAACAAGAAGGCTCCATTGAAACCATCTCAGAAGAAGACTACTTCGGAAGAAAAGGTGGTGAAGGCTTCTTCCGAAAAGAGAGAAGCTTCGAAGAAGACCATGCTTCAAAAGCTTCAACAAGCTCATCCTCAAAGATCAACCAAGGATGGATTGGAAGATCAAGGAAGATGCTGCAGCCCAAACCTCTTCTTCAACAATGACCTCTATTGAACCCCATTGCATATCTTTTGGTTCAATTATGTCACTATCTTTGGAAGAGCCCGAGACCTGCAAGGCTTGGGCTTCCAAACAAAACTAACCATCTCATCTTATGTGCAGGGACATCCATTTGACAAGAACAACAATATCTGGATTGTAGATAGTGGATGCTCCAGGCACATGACAGGGAACAGATCTCTCCTTCAACAATTCCAGAACTTTGATGGAGGGCCTGTCCAATTTGGAGGTGAGGCCGGAGGATATATTTCTGGCAGAGGAAGTATATCCAATGGCAGAATAAACATTGACAAAGTTCACTTTGTCAAACAGCTTGAACACAATCTGTTAAGTGTTCTCAATTCTGTGATCAGAAGCATCAGATGCTTTTCACAGAACATGAGTGCATTATCCTCAAACCAGGGATGACAATTCCTCCGGAATTGGTGCTTCTCAGATCTCCCAGGAAAGGGGATATGTACAAGCTGGATATGAACAATGCTTCTCCTATGGGTGAAGTATCATGCTTTCTTTCCAAAGCTGATAGTGATGAGTCAACACTATGGCATAAACGCATGTGTCATGTGAATTTTAAAACAATGAATAAATTGGCTAAAAATAACTTGGTACATGGTTTGCCTAAAAAGGAATTTTTCTGCAAAGATAACTGTGTTGCATGCCTGAAAGGGAAACAACACAGATCATCTCATAAATCCAAATGTGTAACTCTATCACTACTCCATTACACTTATTGCACATGGATCTTTTTGGTCCCACAAGTATAATGAGCATTGGAAGGAAATCATACTGCCTTGTGATCGTTGATGATTTTACAAGATTACATGGTATTCTTTTTAAGAAGTAAAGATGAAACTGCTGAAACTTTAAATCTTTTATTCTTAAAATAGAAAATCAAATTGATCACAAGGTTAAGATTATTAGAAGTGATCAAGGGACTGAGTTTAAGAACTTCGTTCTTGACTCATTCTGTGACTCAAAAGGGATTGCCAGACAATATAGTGCTCCCAGAACTCCTCAACAAAATGGTGTTGCTGAGAGGAGGAACAGGACACTTATTGAGGCTGCTCGGACCATGTTAGCTGATTCAAAGCTGCCTCTAACATTCTGGGCAGAGGCAGTCAGCACTGCATGCTATGTGCAGAACAGGGTTCTTGTAGTTAAGCCCCATGGAAAAACCCCTTATGAGTTATGGAACAAGAGGCCACCGTTCATTGGCTTTCTAAGGTCCTTTGGCTGCAGGTGTACCATACTTAACACAAAGGACAACTTGGCAAAGTTTGCTGAGAAGTCGGATGATGCTATCTTTATTGGATACTCTTCTAGCTCCAAAGCTTATAGAGTATACAATATTAAGAATCAACAATTTGAGGAGTCATCCAACATAGTTGTTAATGAGCACACTCCTTGTGTTAGGGGGAATGGACCTGAGTATATCTTTGATTTAGAATTGTTTCCAAACTATTCTAAACCATCTTGTGAGAATGTTTCAGCTGGAACAGGTGCTCAAAGTGATGCTGATGCTGATGCAGGTCAACTATATGAGCTTCCCAGACCTATTCCAAATTCTCCAAGAGCTGAAGGGCAACAAGCTTCAACTATTCACAGATCTGACAGTGTAACTATCTCCAGAAATAGTGAAGCTTCAACAAGTGAATCACTTGATCAACCTCAAAGTTCCTCAGGTGATCCACTACAACACCAGGTTGAGGGAAGTGGTATTCTGAAGGAACAGGCAACTGTTAATACTACTTCACAACCAACCATTGATGATGTTTCTCAATCATTCAATCAGTCCTCATTGAATGACTCTGAAACAGCAGTTGGACAGAGTGATCCAGTTCCTGATCAGAATATGTCTAACCTAGACTTATCTCTGCAATTGGAAGTGATTCCTCGTCTTAGGATTCACAACACTCATCCAACTGAGAACATCATAGGGAATGTCTCTGAGGGTGTGAGAACAAGAGGACAAACTCATCATGGGAATGTCTGCTTGTACTCATGCTTCCTGTCTCAGATGGAACCAAAGAAGGTAGAAGATGCCTTAAAGGATAGTAGTTGGGTTGAATCGATGCAGGAGGAGCTGCTTCAATTCAAAAGACAAAAGGTCTGGAATCTATGCCCACTACCATCTGGTCAAGTACCCATAGGCACTAAATGGGTATTCAGGAACAAGAAAGATGATATAGGCTTGATTATCAAGAACAAGGCAAGACTAGTAGTTCAAGGGTACACCCAGGAGGAAGGAATTGATTATACTGATGTCTTTGCACCTGTTGCAAGACTTGAGGCAGTTAGGATCTTCCTTGCTTATGCTGCATCCAAGAACTTCACAGTCTACCAACTTGATGTCAAGTGTGCTTTTCTATATGGGGATATAGATAGGGAAATCTATGTGTGTCAACCTCCAGGATTTGAAGACCCACAGCACCCCAACTATGTGTGCAAGCTGGATAAAGCTCTATATGGGCTGCACCAAGCACCTAGGCTGTGGTATGAGACCTTGTCTCAGTTTCTCCTGAAGAATGGATACACTAGAGGTACCATTGACAAGACTCTTTTCATCAGAAAGAGTGGAGAAGACATTTTGCTTGTACAAGTCTATGTTGATGACATCATATTTGGTTCTTCAAACGACCAAATGTGCAAAGACTTTGAAAGCATTATGAAGCAGAAGTTTGAGATGAGTTCCATGGGAAAAATGGACTTTTTCCTTGGAATCCAGGTGAAACAGATGAAGGAAGGGTTCTTCATAAGTCAATCTAAGTATGTCTCAGACATCTTAGAAAGATTTGAAATGAAGACTGTAAACCAGCCAAGACACCCATACCCAGAAACCATAATCTTTGCCCTGACCTTGAGGGGGAGGATACTGATCAACATCAGTATAGAGCAATTATGGTTCTCTGATGTATCTCACTGCAAGTAGACCAGATATCATGTTTGCCACATGCATTTGTGCAAGATATCAGGCTGCTCCAAAGGTGTCTCACCTAGCTGCTGCAAAGAGAATCCTCAGATACCTCAAAGGAGCACCTAAACTAGGTCTCTGGTATCCAAGAAATAGTGATTTCAATCTCTATGGATACTCTGACAGTGACTATGGTGGCTGCAACATTGACAAGAAATCAACATCAGGAGGATGTCAATTTCTTGGTGGAAGGATTATCTCATGGCAATGCAAGAAACAATCCTGTGTCTCTACATCAACTGCTGAAGCTGAATACATTGCTGCTGCTAGCTGCTGTGCTCAACTGCTATGGATTCAAAATCAGATGTTAGACTATGGGTTCAACTTCATGACTACTCCTATCCATATTGACAACAACAGTGCTATCTCCATTACTGAGAATCCGGTGAAGCACTCCAAGACAAACACATTGATATCAGGTATCATTTCATTAGAGATATTCATGAGAAACAGCTGATAAAGTTAATCAAAGTTGACTCAAATGAACAATATGCTGATTTGTTCACAAAGGCATTTGATGAACAAAGATTTAAGTATCTCATATCAGCAATTGGGATGATAAACATTGAATAACTACCTCTTTTGAAGACCTTTTTAAATGAGTAATGTCTTGTGTCAATACAATTTAAGCCCTGTTACAAAAGATCTTTAAACTATTCCAAGTGTAAATTCCTTCCGAAGAGGAACAACTCTCGGAAGATATTCTTGAATATCTTCCGAAGCTAAATTCCTCAATGGAAATTTTCTTCTCGGAAGAGTTTTTGGTCTCGGAAGAAGCGATTGATTTATATCAGATCTACTTCCGAAACTTATACAACTCTCCATTCGGAAAGACAACTTTACCTTCGGAAGCAATGCCTTGCTTCGGAAGATAAAGTGCCTTCAAAGGACAATTTTACCTTCGGAAGCAATATCATGCTTCGGAAGAGAAATTGCCCTCGGAAGAAATACCTTCGGAAATGTTTTACCCTCGGAAGTAAAGATTTTTTATGTAACGGATATCTTTTGGGCCCCACTCTGTAAAAAGTAAAGATTTTGTTGATAATGTCAGATTATTTAAAATTATCCTTGCCGCCAACATCATTTCTCCGCCGTAAACCACCATACCACCCACAGTAACCCCAAAACAGTTACCCTATTACCACCACCATACCACTATTCACCCTTTTTAAATAATCTTGACTTATCAATTTCATCTTCTTTTACCACTTTACAGCCCTAACTGTTCCCTTCACTGTAAAACCCTCAAATCACTCAAAATTTCAAGCTTACCTTTTCTCCAATGGCGCTAAACCCTCAGCACAACCAAGTCGCATTACTTGACTCGTCAAGGGATGCCGACTTCACCCAAATCATCACCTTTCTCACCGAATCCACCTACCTCACTGCACTCACAGTTAACCCAACCGTATACTCCAACCATATGTCAGAATTTTGGAGCAACGGAGAAACTACAGTGCTGAATGGGGTTCGAGTCCTGAGAACCAGAGTTTGTGGCCAAGAGTTGGTCATCAATGAACAGATCATCAGGGAGCATCTCGAGCTTCACGATGATGGGGCTCCTACTGAGTTCCCCAAGGAAGACTTGGAAGGCACCTATATCCTCATGGGATATGGAGGCGATGTCAGCAGGTCTACAGTATACAAGTTCAACTTCTCTTACCATTGGAAGTTCCTGCTGCACATTGTTTTGCACTGCCTCTCCAACAAATCAGGGGGTTGGGATCAAATCCCATATGAACTAGGATGCCTAGTTCATGGGTTGGTGAGAGGCCTCAGATTCAACTACTCACGATTCGTGTTGAACAACCTAATCGCCAATCTCAGCAGGGATACATTCTTCATGTATCCCCGATTTCTTCAACACATAATCAACTGTGAGATGGAACCAAGCAAGCTTGTCTGCGCAGCTGCTCTTCCTGTTCCACACATGAGGCCTACCATCTTCAAGACACTGAAGAAGATGTCCACCAACTTCACTGGACGGTACACTCCATTACCTCCAGAGATGACTGAGCGCATAGCTCCTGGTGACATCCCTGTTCTCCCCACAGGTGATGAACCCACACCAGCAACATCCACCACAATACCAAAACCTTCTTTACCCATCAAAGCCACATATCAGAGACGCCCCAAACGAACCTTGTTCAATCTACTCTGATTGAACAAGCTCCTCCTGTTCACACCGAAAGGACTAGAGTGGAATCATGGGCTCCCACTCAGTCCGAGGTCACACCATCCTTCACATTGACCTCAATGTGGGTTTTGAGCCTCCTCAGTCTCAAACCCCTGAGCCCGAACCCCAAGCCTTTAGCCCACAGGGTGAGTCTCTACACTCCCCTGTGCAGCTTTCTAGGGACAGCCCCACCATAGGCTCAATGCCTGTAGACATTGATCAAGGTCCCGGGTCAGTAGGACTAACCACCCTCTCTTTCACTGACCTTTTACTCCGAACTGATGAGAGATTACATCTCTCCATGGCCATGAAGTTGATCTACAACACCCACTAAGAGATCAACAGAGCCAAGAGGGATCCCTTGTCTCTAGCCCCCATCAGAAGCCTGCTACTGAGGTGAGTCCCACTGATGTGGAGGGGACTCATGTAGACTCAGCTGCCACTACTCAGAGTCTCTCATTGAGCTCTCAGGACAGTGGTAACATCATTAGGACTGAGTCTACGGCAACTTTGCCCATTGACATCTCTGAAAGAGATGACTCTGAGCAAAGGAAACCAGGGTGCCAAGAAACCACATCTGGTGGTGAGAGTGAGCATACTAGGTATGTTATCTCATCTCCCCGTGATTCTTCCTGAAGATGAGGGAAGTATGCAACTAACACTTCAGTACTTGCTTTCTAAGGTCTCCAACCTGGAATCACAGGTGAAGATCTTAGAATCAAGGACTGCCACTCAGCAACTTGAGATTAACTCTCTCAAGGCTAAACTAGCTGAGAAACAGACGGAGAGGTCTGTTAGGCATGTACCAATCCAGGTCTCAATGACTTCTTCCTCTAGCTCATCTAGCTCTCAAGATGATGCTACCAAAAAGGGGGAGAAAGTTCAGAGACAAACACCTATGGAACCACAGACCCAACTCATTTCCACCCAACAAATCATTACACTACCTGAGTCATCTCAATCCTTTCTGGAGATTGACTCAAGGATGCTTCAAGATCTCTACAGACTTTTCACACAGTTTGTATTGAGATCATCCCTAGAACAGCCCAGCCCCGACACCACACTTGCATACTTTGGGGCTGAGGAGCTTCAAAGACTGACTGCACCTTCTACCACTGTGGAGGAAGTTGGTCAACCTAAGGTCTTCATGAACCTGAGATTAGCTTCGAAGGGGAAATGGGGACTGATGGCCCAGCAACTGAAACAGATGGGACAGAATCTGCAGCAGTCTCATCTTCCGAAGCTCTAGCTGAGGCTTCCGAAGCTTACATGGAAGCCTCGGAAGAACAAGACAAGTCTTCCGAGGCCGAAATAGAAGCTGCGGAAGGCTTATTTCAGATGTCTGAGGAACTGACATCATCAGATGAATTGCGAAATTGCATCTGAGGTGAGCAGGGAGGACATTTCTGATATACCTCCAACCCAAGCACCAGCTGAACTTCTCTCTCAATCACAACCCTCCATCCAAGAACCACCACAGTCAAGCACAATCAAAGACAAAGGCAAAAGAAAGTTGACTGCGGAAGAGCTTCAGGAGGAAGAGAAATTGAGAAGGCCAAAAAGAAAGGTCGGTTTCCTACTGAGAAGCTGTAGCTGCTAGTTCTAAAGCAGCTGCAGCCAATCAGGAAGAAATCAACCAGAGGAGAAGAACAGCACTCATTGACCAGCTCATCATCTAGGAGCTGCCAATGAGGAATACTCCTGCTACCATTAGAGGAGTTGGTGACTTTGGAGAGGTCAACCAGGCTACAACAAGAAAGGGAAGCCAGGTGGCCTTGGAGAGGGAAGAACAAGAGCAGAGGGAGGCAGCCCTGAGGCTGAGAGAGGCTAGGATCAAGTTCCTCCTCTCAAGAGGCTTCAGTCTTCCTGAACTGTCTCCACATGATGATGATATGATCCTGCTGCTCCACAACAAAGAGCAGGATCAAATGGAGAAGGAAAGGAAGAAGGCTGCTAGGGAGAAGTGAAGGAGGAAGAGGAAGAGGGAGGAAGAGAAGGAGGTCACTGCTGCCAAGAAGTCAACTGACAAAGCTGGATGAAGGACTACCTCCGGGCTCATGGCTTCTCTGGTAGGCAGGTGGGGACCTATGTCCGAAAGGACACTCCAGCGGATAGTCAGTGAAATAAAGGCTGACATCCGTTTGGGGAAAGGAAGGAGATGTACAGGAGGATGAAGGGAATGGTTTTCACCCCAGCCACTCAACCACAGCCACAACCCCACCAGAACCAACCCCTTTTCCCATCAAACCTGAACCCACTGATGAAACCTTCACCCCTCAACCCACAACTCTACCCAAACCTACCACATCACCTCAACCACCAAAAACTACCCATCCTAAAACCCAAGACTCAACCCAAAACCACTAAACCTAAGCCTACCCAACAACAACCAAGATCATCCCCTCAGCCTCCTAAACATCTCTCCTTTGAAGAGATTAGGAGTTCAAGACAAGGCTCATCAATTGCACTACCTTGAGCAGTATCTCCTGTGAGGGAGAGCTTATCAACATCACCTATGTTGATAACTCTTCAAGCTCCCTCACCCTAGGCCAATTTCTTGAATTGCCTAGAGAAACCTTGGGCCAGGCTGCAAGACTTCTTGGTCTCAACTCCGATACCTCAATGCTGAGGAGAAGAGACTAAGAAGAAGACTGGTGACTCTGCTGGATACCAGGAAAGAGGACAGGATTTCTGGTCAATCTCCTGGACCTAGAAATGCAATAATCCAGTGGAGGTTCGATGAACCTTCTCACAACTTTGTTGTGGAAAGGGAGAATGGTGAAACCAACAGGCTTAATGCCACTTCTCTACTGCATCTCAGCAGATTTGATCTTGCTGAGCTTGCAGAGAAGCCATTCTCCAATCCCTCCAACTCTGAGACTGCTGCACACATCAGAAACACATCAGCGGTCTCCACTTGGCTGAACGAAATAGAAGAGCCAAGATTGAAGAAGAGTTGAAGCTGAAAAGAGTGGAAGACAAGGAAAGATCAACCACCAAAGGCACAGCCTTTCTACAGATGGTGGAAGGTCCTGAATTGGAACCAATAGTTCGATGGGAATATGACTATACTTCCCATCAACTAACTCTTTTCAGAGGGCCACAACAGGGTACACATAATCCAAGGTGACAGAGTAGAGGTTCTGTCCACCAAAGATTTGTACAAGATTCTCAGCATCACAGCAGGAAAGAATGAAGACACTGATAAACACCTGCTTTCCTTGGTGCTGAGAGCTTTGAGAAGAAGAGAGAAGTGAAGTTTTGGTAGCATCAGCCTAGGGGGAGTTTGTTGGATCATGATAAGGCTGGTGCAACCAAATTCACTTCATAGTCACTGTTGGTACTACATTAAAGGGCTTCCGAAGCCAAACAAGAGATCTTCCGAGAGTCTAAGGACAACAGCTGAAGACATCTTCTAAAGACAAAGTCTGATGAAAGAGCTTCCGAAGACAAAGTCTGAAGAGCTTCCGAAGACAAAGTCTGAAAGAGCTTCCGAAGACAAAGTCTGAAAGAGCTTCCGAAGACAAAGTCTGAAAGAGCTTCCGAAGACAAAGTCTGCTTCCAAAGACAAAGAAGACTCCAAGCCTCGGAAGAAGCAGTCTTCCGAAATATAAGTGCCTTCGGAAGAAGTTATTCTTCCGAAGCACTTTATCCTTCGGAAGACATTGCTATGTCCAGCAGATAAAAGTATGGTCCCTGACAGTCCGCTGCAGACCTCTGATACAGCATGGCATCTCCTAAAGAGCCATGTTGTTGACCATACTTATTCTACTGTTCACCTTTTTATGTTAGTACATGTTACCAACTTTAGTTGGTGACAAAAGGTAAGTCAGGGACATGTCCTGACTACCAACTTTCAGACAAAATGTCTGAAAGACCTCACCTAGAGTCTTGTAGTATAGATGTAAGGTTAGAGGTGTCCAGCTGGTATCAAAGTATATCCGGCTGTAGGTAGTATATATATATCTTCTCCCTGTAACTCTTTATGTAAGTGATTGAGTCCAAGTGTCTTGTAATCCTTTGAGTTGAGAAGCAATATATAAAAGTACCTTGAAAATTTATCTGCTGTTAAGTTTTCTTACTGCTTGATACTTGTTATATTGTGATCAACTCTTCATAGACTGCTTGCCGAGTGTTGATTCACAGTGAGTTGAGAGAAAGACCACCCGAAATCCGATCCTGCAAAAGCCCCTTAACAAATTCGATTAAAATCAATGGAGGTTGGTTCAAATATGAGTTGCAGGGTCGCGATGAAGGTGATGAGTGATTTCGGTGTTTGTGTTTGTTTTTGGTAAATTGGCACTGGAGTTCGATTAGGTGTGTATAAATGACCGTTTTGGTAGCTTTAATTTGATTGATGTGTTTGAATGGGTTTATGAGTTGTATAGAATCCGAAGTTAAGTGACAATTATAGCCGTTTATTTGACTAATTCAACACGTTTTGTGTTGGAATTCAATCCAAATTGGATCCAAGGAAACTTTCGGTGTGATGTGGGGTCAAATTGGGTAAATGCCCGATTTCTTGTCGGGAATTTTGTGTGTTCGATGTGGAAACTTTGGATTCGATTTTACCGACGATTAATGGTGGTTAATAGGTGCCTTAGGTTCGAATCTAGTCCAAAGAGAGCATTGGAACGGTTTTGCGAGTTGAAAGATGAAATTTGGTCGTTTTGGCTTCGCCGGAGTCCGGCCGGAGTCTCGCCGGAGACTCGCCGGAAAAAAACGGGGTGTCGACGGGGGAGAATGGGTTTTAAAAAAAAATTTACACTTTGACCCCCTGTAGTTTAGGTTGTTATTATTTTATGCTTGAACTTTAGTTTTAAGTTTGAAAAATGTCATACATACCCCTTAACTTTGAGTTTATATAAATTGAATTTTACAAATCTATTATTATTATACTAATATTATATTTTATTATATTGTATTATTATTATTATTATTATATTATTATTATTATTATTATTATTATTATTATTGTAATCATAGGGAATTAATATCAACATGTTAAATTCAAATGTTTACAAAATAATTTTCAATTAATACAAATATGAAATGTTACATTAAAAAATAAGATTTTATTAAAAGTTATTTTTTTAATATCTTAAACGTATGTTAAAAAATGGATATGTTTATATAAGGTGGTCAAAATAGTATAATTGTTTTGTTGAACTATTACGCTATATAATTTTAATTATATTTATATTAAATATTATACTGTAACTCTTCTTGTTTATTACTAACTATATCCGTTTAATTAATGGGTTATAGCACACCTATCTATCATAGAAAAACAAAAATAAACGTGAAACAAGTGTGAGCGTCATTATACTTACTTTATTATTTCTCTATATTATTAATAAATAATATTGAATACTAAGAATATTACGCATACTATTTTCAAATTTAAAAAATATATAATTTAATTAATTAAAAACCTATTTTTATTAAAAACACTTTTTAAAAACAAAAATTATAAAATACTGAATACAACAAAATTTAAAATATCAGTTTTCTTAAAACAAAATATTTAAATTCAGAACTTTTTTATAAAAAATCATAATTTTTGATAAAACAGAGTTTAAGAAAATACATAATTATTTATTTACTAAAATAGGTATTTGTACGTAATTATAATCATATTATCTTTAAGCGTGATTTTATAATACATAATCCGTGTAATACACGGGACTAACCTAGTAAAATAATAAGGGTCCTAATAAATAGACACCCATCTTTTTAAATCGACACCCCCCTATACGTCGCGTATAGGTCCATACGCGGCGTATAGGGTCGATTGCACTGAAAACGAGGAAAATTCAAGGGGGGTGTCAGAGAGCTATACGCCCCATATAGCCCTATACGACCCCCCTATACGACACATATAGGGCTATACGACGCGTATAGCTAATTTCGACACTGACTACGAGGAAAAATTCAGGGGGCTGTCAGGGGGTTATACGCCCCGTATAGGGCTATACGACCCCCTTACGACGCGTATGGGGCTATACGACCCGTATAGAAATTTTAGGGTGTTGATTTAAAATAATGGGGTGTATATTTAAAACACCCAATAATAATCACCTAAAGTAGAAGTGAGGTGGTCCGTAGAGCAAAACATTCGTTTCAGGGGGCATAGAGTCATATACATATAGTATAGATAAGCATTAAACAACTCTGGTAGCAACGGGAATCCGAATCAGCAACGGTGGCGGGCCCCACCATATTCCGGTAGCTCCGCCGTATAAACACCACCGCCACCTTTACACCAGCAGATCTTAAACCGCCGATGGCGATAGAAGACAACGAAAGCTGCGGTAGCAGGGTGGGAATCGCCGAAGAAGAGCAGACAACGGCGTCAGAAACTCGAGGTGTATAACGACGTCCTCACGCGATTGTACAACATGAATCATGAAGAGACTGAACGACCTGATTTCGAAGATCAGCTGTGGATTCACTTCAATCGCCTTCCTCCGAGGTGATCGCTTTCAATTGAGTGTGTAAATTGTAATGTGTGATTTGAATATTTGATCGTACGGAACGGAAATGATTATGTGTGTACTGGTTGATGATGTGGCGTACGGAATGTAATTGATTGTTTGTTTATGTGATCTGAGCGGTTTTGAATTTTGAGGAGTGTGTGGTTGATGGTGGACAGATATGCGCTTGATGTGAATGTGGAGAGGGCGGAAGATGTGATCACGCATAAGAGAGTTTTGCAGATGGCGGAAGATCCTCTTAATAGACCTGCATTTGAAGTTCGCTTAGTGCAGGTAAGCTTTAACTGAATGGATTTGTTTTGGGTCTGTATGGTTTCAGTTTTGCGTTCTAGGGGCTTCTCATTCTCATGTGTAGAACATTGTTGATTGAGGTTTGAGACTGAAACCTGCCACAATTTTGTCTTTTGATGTGGTAGGAAGATGAAAGGGGGGAGAGATGGGAATTTTTTTGAAATCAGATTGATTTTTTCTCTTCGTGTTTATTTTGAGGGGGGCTTTTAAGTTTCTGTATGATTGTAGATTGCAGTATCCCCCTTACAGTTCACTTCTGTGTCACCCTGTTTCTGTATATTGATATATTCTAAATTCGATTCAGAGTTGAATAGAAAGTGCTAGGATTTGAGCTTTTATGCTAATGTTGAATGGATCAACCACCTTTTGTATAAATTCCATCATTGAAATGTGTATATGGTGATGGTTATCACCCAGTCAATGCCAAGAAAAATGCCAAGAGTAAAAGAATTCATATGTCAACATTGTCCGGTCTTGGGTTATTCTTTGATGACATGGCAGCCACGGAAAAAGCATATAGTTTTACAATTTACTATGGTGAAGGATTGTTATAATGTTACTGTCTTGAAATTTGCAGGTTGATTTCTTGATTGTCTCTTAATGTTACTTCTGTCTTATGCAAGGAATATTTTATATAGGTTCATCCTACCTCAGATGGGAATACACTGATGGGGACAATATGGAACTATCAATGAAAGAAGATGCTCAGAGTCCTTCAAGTTACAGTAGCAGAAGCGGGTATTGTCATAAGACAAACATCTGTGTTATTTTCTGATTTACTATTTCTTTCTGTTGCTGTTACTTCCTTTACTTGTTGATAGTTGAATGCTGTTGCATTTCTGAAAAGACACATATCAATTATTTTGTATATATGTGCTAGATTTCAATGTAATTTTTTTTTCTAACTCATTGTTCTTTATTCTGTATTCTTCATCCCTCCAATGATTTATGCTCTCGTTAGATTGCACCCCACCGTCTTTGGTTCAGCACAAAATCTTGAAGGGCTTGCACTTAAAGCTAATAGACATCCAGATAGTTATGACGCCAATGATCTGAATTCAACTTCAGTATTTTCTAGGTAATATATTTCTAACTTTTAGACTTTTCAACCTTTCTAATGCTGAATACGGTACTCACAAAACAATAGAGCTTATAACGCTAAATAGTTTATTGCTTACAATTTATTAAAGCCCGCATACCACAAAAATGTTGCCATTTATATAGGCTAGCTTTGGGTTTTTTCTACTTCTCTCTTTGTGTATAAGTTTATTACCGAACTGCATGTTTCAATGACCCCTTCTTTCAATTTTTATTCAACAGCTCCATATACATAACTAGTATGATTTTGTGAATTACGCATGAAAGCACAATATAAGTTAACAAGGTATATACATATCGTAAAAATCGCTAGACGCTAGTCGGGCGGCGAGGTAGGGACTAGGGAGTAATCGGGATTAATTGGTTTGAAGATTTTATGTATTTTTATAAATTATATATATATAGTTAAGATTAGTATACTTCAAACATAAATAATTAAACCATTTTGACAATATACACAATATGACAAATATAACTGACAATATACAATTGATGATATACAATAGCTTGCACTTGTTGTTGTTGAGTAAGTTTCAGGTTTTGTTGCAAAATTAGTAAACCATTTACCAATTATCAAGCACCAAGAGTCTAAGAGATTATCACTAACAAAAACCGATGGTTGGAACTTGGAAGGACTGCTGGAGAGCTGGTCGCTGGTGCATAAGCAGGTCGTCGGAGCAGAGCAGGTCGCCAGCATACAGGGGGTCGCTAGAGCAGATCGCCGGCGCAAAGCAAAAATATCCCGTTGACCGACTTTGACCGCCTAGAAAAACACCTCCGATTACACCGATTAACGCCGATTACCACCGATTATCCCGATTTCTTCCGCCTAGGACCGACTAGCGATTAATGGCGCCGATTAGCTGAAATCGATAAGCCTAGGGGCCGACTACCGATTAATCCCCGATTAATCGGTCACCTAGCCCGATTTTTACAACACTGGGTATATATAAAAATAAAGAATATGCATGATCAACTATCTTACATACTAAATGGTTTATAATTAAGCCATGTTGTGACTTCCAGACATGCACTGTCACATGACTTTCCAATTACATTATGTCACATACCTCCCGTTGCTGATTTGTACACATTTATTCAAGATGCTCTTTCACAAATTCATTTTTTTTGGATTTCCTACTGAATGTCAACTTTTTTACCAAAATTTTGTAAGTAGTCTATCAAGTTTAAAAAAGTGACTTGCTAACTGTAGATTATAAATTGGGACAATGCAGGCCTATGCATGAGATCACTTTTTCAACAATTGATAGACCAAAGCTCCTAAGTCAGGTATTAAACGTCTCAACTTTTCAATAAATATGTTTGTGTTTTACATTAGTGAAATTATATATAATAAAGCTGGCTTAGTTTTCTCGATGTGAGATTTGTAGTAATTAGAGATTATGATTAAGCTATGCATTTATCAAATCTGCAGTTGACTTCTTTACTTTCTGAGGTTGGATTGAACATTCAAGAAGCACATGCTTTCTCCACTGCAGATGGCTTCTCTTTGGATGTCTTTGTTGTTGATGGATGGCCCCATGAGGTATGATTGATAATCTTAGTTATCTCTTAATCACTGAACTAATTTAAAATAATAAAGAATATTATTTTTATCAATAGTGTATCTTTTCTTTGCCATGCGTATGAGTATTATTTTGAAATGGTAGATTTTCATTGCTAACACTCATAACAAAGTTTTAAGCTGTTTGAATCTTAAAAGCATTTTCTTGACTGATATGTTTGTCAACTTTTAGGAAACTGAACAGCTCAAAAATGAAATAGCAAAGGAGATAATGAAGGCTAAGGTAGTTTCTTACTTCCTTTAAACATTTTTGGTGTGTGCAAAATTGAGTTTACGTAATTTACATCTTCACTGCAGGGGGAAGCTCATGTTGATAAACAGTCTTCATCCACTAGTAAAAATATTCCAACACCAAGTGACCCTGTACCCTCAAATGTTCATGTAAAAATACCTAATGATGGAACTGATGTGTGGGAAATTGATGCCAAGCTTCTGAAGTTTGAAAACAAAGTTGCATCTGGTACTTTTGGTGATCTGTAAGTGTTTAAACTTTGAACTTGTTTTAGGATATGAAAAAAGTCCAAGGCTTTAATATATGTGTTTTTCTCAGATATAAAGGTACATATTGTAGTCAGGAAGTGGCTATTAAAGTTCTTAAGCCAGAACGAATAGATGCAGATATGCTAAGAGAATTCTCTCAGGAAGTTTTATTATGAGGTTTGTATTTAGTTTATAATTAAAGTAATTGTCAGGTTTGAGGATATGTGTTTTCAGATGGAGAGTTTTATATATTTCCACAGAATTTTATGTTAGTTCATAATCTAGTTATATCTTCCTGATATCTCATTCCATGGCAGGAAGATTAGGCACAAGAATGTTGTTCAATTCATTGGAGCGTGTACAGAACCTACGAAACTCTGCATCGTGACTGGTAACAAGTTCACTTTTAAACACTTTTTTATTATTTGCAATAGTAATGCTAGCTTTCTCTTTTAAGTTATAAATAGATGTGTAAATTGTGTTTTAATTAAAAATACAATGAATATTGCAAAATGGTATGGCTATTTTCAATGGGACATGATCACTTGCATTTTTTGGAACATTACAGTGAATTGATTCTTTTTCTTAGTAACAGCTCATCATGAAATATGTAATTGTTAATATTGTTTATTTAATGAGAATAATGCTAATGTTTCTTTCCAACAGAATTCATGGCACAAGGGAGCATATATAACTTTCTGCACAAGCAGAATGGTTCATTTAAGCTTCCTTGTTACTGAAGATAGCAATTGATATATCCAAAGGAATGAGCTACCTCCACCAAAATAATATTATCCACAGGGACTTGAAAACTGCCAATCTTCTGATGGATGAGCATGACGTAAAGTTATCTCAAGATCCAAATTCTTTATTTGAAAATTTTATCCTGGATTGTTATTTATCTCTTTTTCTGGATACCAGTCTTTATTTGAAATTTTATCATGGATTGTTATTGAACAGGTTGTGAAAGTTGCTGATTTTGGAGTGGCGGGGTGCAGACTGAATCTGGAGTAATGACCGCAGAAACGGGAACCTACAGGTGGATGGCACACTGAGGTATGACTATGTTCATGTATAAGATTTTTCTGTATATTAATGTTCAAGTAGTATATCACTGTGTTTCTTTTCGCTTTTCAGGACCTTTTCTATACCCTTTTTTGGCTTCACTCGAGTTCTCATTTTCCACATTAAATAATCTGAAATTCAAATCACCCTGTTATAACCAATTAAATTGTTTTCCTTGTATATTAATGTGAATGGCACAAGAAATACTTGTAGGACTTAAGATGTCAAAAGAAGTATAGAAGTAAAATATAAACAGACCACCACCCCTATCCAAATTTGTGTTTTGACATTAAATTGGATTTTTAGATTTAGAAGATTATTTTGTTTCCTTTTGTTTTTCTAAACGGGTATGATAATAAATTTCATTTATAATCCCAGCCTTTTGTTTGTTGTTTCGAATCACTATGGGTATGGGTTTGGTAGTGCTGTGTAAGAAGATAACATTATAATGAAATATGTTCCTAAAGTATCTTGTATGAGGTGTTTGACTGACTTAGTAATGGCTCTATCAACATAAAAACGGTTGATTAAAATTGAATGAAATTACACTTGGTTGGAAATTAATTTTGAGCTAAAATTGGAGACTCACTTACAGCCCAGGTACGGTTTAATAATTTACTCTAGTTATTAGTTATGGTCTTACTAGAAACATGTAGTTGAAATTCTTAATGGTTGTTTTATAGCTCTTTGTTACTTGTTTCATTGTACTACAAGTTATTAAGAAGGTGACTGGAAAACTGTTTCCTTTTTGCATGCTGACTTCATCTTATCATTTTGACTGCAATACTATTAAAGTTTTGACAAGTAATGCATGGCTGGCATCCAAGTTTTCCTTATAATCTTCCTCTACACAAGCATTTGAAATTCTTGACTCCCTGCCTATTTATCAGTTCTTATGTTTCTTTATTTGTGGGCTTGTTTTATTAACAGTTGTTATGAATTGAAGGTTATCGAGCACAAACCGTATGATCATAAAGCTGATGTATTCAGTTTCGCGATAGTGCTATGGGAGCTTTTAACAGGCGAAGTTAGTGACTTTCCAAACACACCAGCATGTTTATGTATATATAACCACACACATAACCATTAAAAATTTGAGAACTACTTTAAACCTTCTGATCCACTTGATGAAAAAAATTTGCGAGGTGGCATTTTTGCAATTGCCGCAAAAAACAGGTTATATTCACTTGTGAACAACAAACAAATATAATTCATAGGGCATACACTGTTAATACGGTGACATTTTCATTAACAATGTAAAAATGCTTTGCACTTGTGACATTTTCATTGAATGTAAAAATCCTTTGCATTCACCATTGGATGCATGTGTTCAGATTGGTGGTTATTATTTTCTGAAAATGGTTCTCAAAATTTTTAGGTGGTTCATTTGAGCCTGATATGTTGTTCGTCCTTTGTTGCAGCTGTTGACTTGAGTTATTTTTGCAGGTTCCTTACTCTTACTTAACTCCATTACAAGCAGCAGTTGGTGTGGTACAACAGGTAACCTTCTACCTATTCTAAGTTTAACTGAATCACTAATTGTTATACAAGTGCATAAAAGATTCTCAAGTAATGGAGAATCACGAGAATCAAAATCAATATCTTGAGCAAACCGTTACATTATCTATATGAATGAAGGGTTTCTTGTTATGGAAAAATAGTCAGAGGAATTATGCATGAATTTAACATAAGTTCATACAGGTTTTCCAACATTTCCCTTGCTAGGTAACCTTAACTAGCTCAGTCTTGTGCTAAAAAAAGTAACAACCAAGTGGTTTTTACCTGGTTTATGTACCAGGGTTTACGGCCTACAATCCCGAAGCAAACTCATCCCAAGCTTACAGAGTTGCTCGAATGTTGCTGGCAGCATAACCCAACATTGAGACCCAACTTCACAGAAATTCTAGACAAATTAAAGCATTTAGCAAAAGAGGTATTGACTTCTTTTTAATTTTGATATGTTTTTGAGACCAATGCAGTTTTTGTGTTTTTAAAAATGAAAACTTTAATTTAATATAATGTAACGTAATGATGTGAATAGGTTGGTAACGCGGGAGAGGGGCGAAAGGACAAATCTCATAGCGGATTTTTTTCGGGTTTTAAGAAGGGACATTACTGAAATAGATGCAGTACAAATTCCAGTGAGTGTTGTGTTTTCCAAAAACTCGTATTCTCATCATCGAATTTACTTGTTCTTGATATATATGACTTGTGTTTCCAAGTTGACATAAAATTAGATGCAGTCAAAATACGAACCGGGCTGGTTTAAGAGAGTGAAATTACAATTATTGGTCTTTTTGTTTAGTTGTAGTAGTTATTGAGCTTTTAGATGTATACCTATTGAACCATCTGGATCATTAGTATTATGGACCATTGCCCGTAGGGGACTAGGGACCATTGCCCGTAGGGGACTAGGGGGAGGTATGTGGCTGCGGGCTTGTGGCTACTGTGGGCCTGCAGGAGTTCATGGTTTCGCACTTGACAAACACGCTTGTAGTACATATGGACATAATGAATAGAGTTTATCATTCCATTCTGGACTAGCCTTGATTTCCTCGGTGATATTCTCGTCTATTTCAATATGGAAGATGAGCGTCGACATCATCTGGAAGATGTGGGTGTTTGTATATGAACTTCAAAACATTAAACATTTACAATATAAGTTTATATAATAAGTTAAAAGGTTTTTTGAAATTTCTTCACCAAATATCCACATGCACGTACATTATAGATAGAGTTTAAGAATCCAAACAAAAACGATACATAGCGAGTATAGAACAACATTTATAGTGATTGTTCAAGAAGAATGGATAACTGAATAAAAGTTCTTCAACTCCAAATACTAAACATGATATGAAATGGAAGAAAACTCTTTTCTTTCTTCTCCCCTTTAATCTAAAAAAGTATCGCAAGTATTCTAAACACTTATACCATTCAATTGAAAACACTCTTCAATATAACTATAGCATTGATATGTCTTTTCTAGTATAACGACATTTTAGAAGATATGGCAAACTGTGTGAAAACACATCTGGTTACGAATTAAAATGGAGGTCGCTAACGTGGCAGTGCAGCAGACCAGACGGCGTAGGATATTTCCCATCACAGTAATTTCCTCCATTAGAGTTGCATTCTAAGCTTGCAAAGGTGTATTTGATGGAACTATTCTGTTAAAACTTAAAAGCTATAAATCTTTTACTTCAAACAACAAAAAAAAAAAAGATCATGAATATGTAGAATAACATACTATCAGGTATACAAATGAAACCAGATATGAACAAATCTCTCATACTACAAATATGTAATCCTATCTAAACTTCATGATTGATTTAAATCTCAACATTAGTTCATCAATGGCAACAACATGTTACAAAGGGTTTTTAAGCAGATGAGAATCAATGAGAGTAAATCTTAACTCAAATGATCTGAAATGCGTACGAATGAGCTGTGCAAGCTCTTATAATTTGACACGCTTAAAATTTAATAGACCAATAGGAGCTCTCTAAATAGATTAAGTTTTGTGCCTTCAGCAACATCCCAACTCCAACCTTTATATTATCCCTAGACCCTGCTCTTCAGCGGGATACACTGGGTATGTTTGTTTGTTTTGTTTACTTTATTTATTATAAGTTTATTTTTTTAATTAATATGGTATAGTAAAACGTTCTCATGTTCAAGGTACATAACTGTATTTATAGAAAAAGTTAACGACCGTTGATAGAAAGCACCTAAGGGTACATAAAGAATTTTTGGTATAATTGCTAAAAACAAAGGATGAAATTTGCAAGTTGATATATACTTAAAGATATTTCTATAATTTACTTTTAATTTTATATTGACTTCACTCACGCATTCATGCTCATATGACCAAAAATTGCTTCTATTTGTACATTTCCATATATATTTAAAAAGCATTGGAAATGAACAGTATCTACAGTGTCCAAGGCAATTTCGGTATTTCAACTATTCAACACAAATTCCACCAGCACGCCACCGGTCCACCGCCTCCACACACGGAGAAAATCTTTTAAACAAACCACCGCCGTCGCCGGAAGTCGATTTGTGCCCGTACAACCGCTTCCCCTGCTCCGCCAGCAACCGCCACGTGTCCCCCGCCGTGAAAATCGGCCGGAGGTGGTTGTTACTCCCAAACAACATCGTCGTGATTTGGTCAACTGAAGGGTTCTATGTTAGGGTTCTGTTCATGGTAGATGTATCGGGGTTATCTAGGGCTTGATTTTGGATTTAGGATTTAGTCAGAA
This sequence comes from Flaveria linearis, assembly GCA_024085815.1. Taxonomy (NCBI): domain Eukaryota; kingdom Viridiplantae; phylum Streptophyta; class Magnoliopsida; order Asterales; family Asteraceae; genus Flaveria; species Flaveria linearis. The sequence continues at coordinate 27,780,440 of CM044012.1, read as the reverse complement.
AGGGAGATTGAGGAGATTTGCAGAAGCATTTGTTTGGGATTTTGTGTTTACTGCTTGACATTGAACAGTGATGAGATGAGGAAGATATGATAGATGGAAGTGGGGTTTGTTCTTTGAGGGTGATTGAATCATCAATTAGTACCAACATAATCCCTAAATTAACCATATGTAGTACAATTACCACTCGCCGTCGTAAGGAGCCGAATACCGCAACTCAGCTAACGCCGTCAAGGCGTTTTTCTTATTCTGCAGATGCGCAAACGGAGACAACGATCCGTACACTATCCTCCGCCACCGAGCAGCATCATTGATTTCAGTATCAAGATCTTCACCGGTGAGCTTCAAATCCACCACTTTGCCACCGGATTCGTCGTCGGTGGAGACGGAAGCGGGGTCAGGTGACGGGAGACCGTGAGGCGTAGGGAGTTTCCGCGGGACCATGAGATGGAGATTCGAGGTGTGATTGGGGGTTTGAGGCCGCCGTGGTGGAGAGTGTAGAGTGGGGGAGTGGTGGGCTCCGGCGAGTAGGGGATGATGGAGGAGGAATCGCCGGAAGGTGTACGGAGACCGGGCATCTCGCCGGAGATGGTGAATTGGGGGGGTTTGGGTTTTTAGGGCTTTGAGGGTTTTATGTTGCAAGTTTTTAACGACTGTAGAAGATGAAATGGAATTGTCACAATCTTTTTTAATTAGGTAGTTAGTTTTGTGGTTTGGTCTGATTTTTTATGGTTTGGGTATATAAGTAGGATGGCTGTGATGATTTCGAAAAAAAATTCATTGTTTTGACATGACAACCACGTTTGGTTTGCAGCCACAATGAGAAGCCGGATCTGAACCAAGGGTTGAAACTAGGGTTGTATCGGTGATTATCGGTTTTAAAATACTCGCGCAGCGCGCGGTAGAATAACACTAGTTACTGTTAAGAACCAACTAGTTTTTAGTTTAGTAACACATGTATTACACGAAATAAATAAATAAAATATTAAATAAGAGAGAGAAATGAGATAATTGAAATTAAAGTTTTAGAATAGTGCCAAATGTCCACACAAAATCTTCTTTTATCACAAGGAAAATTGGATTTTATTAATTGTAAGGCTCCGTTCCCGGAAAACCTCACAGTTGGTTAATCATAGCATAAAATCATTTTATAAACAAAACATTGCAGCGAAATTAAATAGACATTCATTTAAAACTTGAAAATCATATTGTACTCATACATTTGTTTTTAAATATAATAAAAACATAGTGCAGTGTCTTAAATTACAATAAAGATTTCATATACAGGAATGCCATCCATTGCTCTCCAAGTAGCTCCCTGGTGCCATCCTCAGCATCAGCATTTACCTGCCCACTATTATACATAAAAGTCAGCTTTGTTGAGTGACTTCTAGTTTTAGATAAATAAGAAAATACAAGCTTTATCCTCCATATACTGACCACGCATACATCATACTACATAACATTTTTGCATCATATTAAGCAAGTTCATTATCTTTCATTCTTTCATTATCTTTCACTTTATCATAAGCGAGATTGCACAAAGCAAGAGCCCCATGTTGATCGACAGCAAATGTTGATCCCCGTCGGTACACATCATCATGGTAGCTAACCCCGACAGTTGATCCACACTGCAAGGCACATAGCCCGCTCATGAATACAGATCCATCATTATGCGTCAGACTCACATAAGTGAAGTCTATCATAGTGCTTGCAAGACTTTTCATCATCAAACGGGTCCGGGGGTAACATTACTTTAGTTCCACTTTTCATTAGTTTTATCTTCCACTTTAATATATAATACTTTACTTACTAAGTGTACAACATATCAAGTCCAGTTTACCGTGGAACATAACTATCATCAAGAAGACAGAATAACATAACATCGTATAACCGACCCTCCGTGAGTAACTTCTAAAATAAGCTTTCCAGGCTAGGATCACATTACACAACCTGCAGATAAATAACACTTAAATGGGTTAATTTCTGCCTAATTTCGCTGCTAATTTCGCTGCCAGATAAGCAGTTTCGCTGCCAGTTTTGCTGACAGTTTCACTGCCAGTTTCGCATAGCAGTTTCGCCCAACTTTCGTTGGAATTCCATGCTGCGAAATTACCTGCGAAACTATAGTTTCGTAGAACCCGCAGTTTCGCAGCTTGAACACCCACTTTCGCTGGATGCACACATAGTTCGCAGAACGCATAAAAAAATACAAACCAGCCCGTTTTTAACCCCAAAATCGCAACTTTTTACGTCAAATCTCTTAGTTTATCAACCATGAGGCTATATCTAAGCTTTTTATATGTTTTCATACGTAAAAATGTAACATTTATGCGATTCTTTGCAACTTTTCAAAACCCAAAACCCTAGAATCCGGGTTTGATCTACAGATGGGTTTAGAGACGATTCTTACCTGGATTTGTTGCTCCTTTCTTATGGTTTGATGCTCCAACACCCAGATCTTCAATCTCTTAACCTTTGAAGCTCCAAATCTTGAGTTTTCTTCACTTTCTCTCTTTACTTTCTCTCTCTACGAATTTAGGTAGCTAGGATTCAAATGAGGGAGATGATGGCTGGTTAAGTGGCTTAAGGGCTGATTATGGGCTTTTAATCCCTTAGGCTTCTACCTAATAAGGCTAATTTAGCCCATGGCTATTTCTTTTCTTTATTAAATACCCATTAATTAAGCTCATTATTATTGATAACTCGTTTTGACTTTTCGGGGTGTTATATAAATTCAAAGTATTAACTATTTCCTAATATTAATCACAACTAATAGTTTGACCAATATTAATCTCAACTTTTGATTTTATTACTAATAACAGTCTCAGTCCAACTGTAACTCTGTTAGTTTTCAATAATGTATCATATGATGTGACTCGTGACATGCCATATAACAATGTAACTCATCTGGTACATTATTGTAAAATCCTGTTACGCTATGCAATAACATGTTACACAATTTTTTTGTTTACTTTTTTGTTTAAGCATTGTGTTATGTTGATAACTCGATCTTCTTTGCATTAATGCAATCTTGTTTTACATTTTTTTTTTTATATATGTTTTGTGATGTAATTTACTATAAGGAATTACAATATGATGTAATTCATGTAAATGCAATATTTGCATTTAAATGAACATGATTAATGTAACGCCCCGAAATTTCCCGAAACGAGCATTTAATAATAATGGGCTTTTAAGGGTTAATTAAGAAATAAAGGGATAAATTAGTGGGCTATGGATAAAATTAGTCTTAATGGGCTAGGCTTAATGGGTTTAAGGGCCCTAATCAGCCCTTAAACATGCATGAACAGCTCCATCTTCACCATTTCAAACCCTAGCCACCAAATTCATAGAGAGAGAAAGTAGAGAGAGAAAGTGGAGAAACTTGAGATTGGAGCTTGGAAGTTGGAAAGATTGAAGTTCTGGCGGATTGGAGCATCAAACACAAGGAAAGAGCAACAAAACAAGGTAAGAATCGACCTCTAAGGCCCTGTAGATCAAACCCGGATTCTAGGGTTTGGGGTTTTGAAAAGTTTAAAGAAACACATAAAGGTCGAATTTTTACGTATGAAAACGTGTAAAAAGCTTAGATTTGGTTTCATGGAAGGTAAACTAAGGATTTGGACGTTAAAAAGTTAAGGTTTTGGGTTAAAAATGGGCTGGATCTGAGTTTATGTTCATCCAGCGAAACTGGGCCCCGATCCAGCGAATTAAGCATTTAACCAGTGAAACTGCACATTAGTTCAGCGAGACTAGGAGAAGTTCCAGCGAAACAGTTTCGCTGGGGCGAAACTATAGTTTCGTCGGTAATCTCGCTAAGACCTAGACTGACCTATAGACTTTGCGAGAATAGGGAATTCCAACGAAAGTTGGGCGATCAAGGCAGCGAATCTGTCTAGCGAAACTAGCAGAAGTGCTGCCCAGCGAAACTGCAGGCGAAACTGTAGTTTGCTGTAGCGAAACTATGGGCGAAATATGAAGAGAATGACGTTTTTGCATGTTAACTTTCGTGCAGCTAGAGTATTCAGGCAATAGCCTAAGTGACTTAGAATTTAAGCTACTTGGACGAGTTCAGGTGAGTTCTAGATCCCCTATTTTCTACATGTTTCAATGTTTTTGGGTGATATGCATACTGAATTACATACTTTTATGATGACGGTTTTTAAGACCTTTTATCAAGAAAATAAATTTTCCTAAAGAAAAATGTGCCCTTTAAATAGTTCAAAATAATTTTCGGGCGCGCTGACCTGGCAGCCGGCCCCAGCCAGGGGCGTTGCCCCTTGGACCCCACTAGGGGCTGCCGCCCCTAGAACCCCGCTATCAGAGGCTGCCGCCCCCGAACCCCCGCTGTCCCGCGGAGGGTCAGTTATCTGGTTTATCTCTCATGATTGATGAAATGTGAATGCTTAGACTAAGAGTTTGCTTCTTATTATGTATTGTGTTGTGTTATATTATGTATAACTTAAACATGACAGTGAAAATAAAGAAAGGTTATGAGGCCCATAACATGTACCTTGATAAAGTGATAAAGTAAAGCCTTGCAAGCAATTGATAAAGGAGGGTTGCATTCGTTGTACCTCACCAGTGATAAAGTGATAAAGTATGCTCGAACAGGCAGGTCAGTAAGTCCTAAATTGGCATGACAATAATGGCCCGATCGAGTACGACTGTAAGCCCTTAATTGGCGTGTCGGTAAAGTCCTAGGCGAGCCTAGGCACCGATAGTGACAGAGAATTGACGGATAAAGAAGAGTAATAAATAACAAGAAATGAAAAGTAATGATAAAGTATCGATAAAGTGATAGCCTGTATGTATTGATGCTTGATAGATGAGAATTATTTTCAACTGATAAAGCTAATATCTCTTACAAAAGTTATTTAGCAAAGTAAACCTAGAATTCACTCAGCGAAGCTGACTTTTGTATGCATATCAGTTGACAGGTAAGAGTTAGAGCTACGAATAGAGGCATGGGACTGAAGCTTCTTGGCACTAGAAGACTAGCATCCCTGATGAAGAAAAGATTAAGAGGACTTTAAATAGATTTTAAGAATTAAAGACAATGTTTATATTTCATTTGTAATGGATTGAGATTTACATTATTATCCGCTGCAATATATATTTATACACATATGAGTAAATGACTGTTTTAAATCGATGTTTTGCTGTGAATGACCAACTGTGAGGCTTCCCTGAGAAAGGTGGGCCTTACATTTAATTCATTGTAACCCAATGCAACACATAACGTTCGAAAAATATTTGAAAATTTCGAGACTACATTGATATTATCGAGAAAAATAAGATGAGTTTAATAGTGTAATTCTTATAAAGAAATAATAATCAAAAATAGTTATAGAGGTTTTAAAATATAAGGGGTAAAGTTTTTTTTTTTGTTACAAAAAAAGAGAAATAAGGTCAATTAAAAGTAGGGATGGCAAAAAAAAAAATCCGAGCCCGGTGGGTATACCCAAAACCTGTAACATACAGAATAGGTATACCAGAAGCCTGACAGGCATTGGGCCGAGTATGGGATTAGTTGTACATTTTTTCCACAACTATGAGACAGGTATGAGATTAGGTGATACCCGACCTGATTATCCAAAACCGCATACCCATTTACCCGACATACAACCCAGGTTATTAAATTATTATTATTATTTTGATATAAAAGCTAAATGTACTAACTTTTTTGGTTATTAGATATGTAGTATGGATGTAGAAATTTATGATATAAAATTTTAGAAGCACCAAGATAATTGTATTTTGAAATTTTAAGATTCTTTTATGTTGTAGCTATTTTAGAATTTGGATGTGAAATGTTAAGCACCTATTGAAGCTATTTATAATCATATTGAAATTTAAAATGGTGTACTTAAAATAAAAACAAAACTATTAATAATCCCTAACGGGTATTGGTCAATACCCACAGGAATGCTCGTAATCCGATACTAACAGTGTACTGATACCCGTGTGTATGCCAGATGCCTGATGGTAACTACCCGCCCAATACGTGATAGGTAATGTGCCATGTATGAGACAAGATTTCAGAACTAGCATGGGTTTGAGATTACTGTGATACTATTGAAAAATCAAGGTAATGCATATACTTCTATATTTTATGTGAATGCGTAATTTATTTAGCTATAATATAAACTAAGAAATGATTGTATGATATTTTAATAATCCAATCAGGATCACCACGACTTGAACCACTTCATGTTTATTATTTGAACCCAAATAATTGTAAGGGCGTTGATATGCATTACGACTTAATATTTTGCTATTTTCATCAAACTATCAAACTTTGGTGATTTAATTAACACGAGTCATAAAGAATGCTGAACGTATTTGCCAAATCATGACACAATATCACCTCAAAAACCAACTCAAAGTCGGCAATTTATGTCAACAATAATGATATTCATGAGCATAAAATAAAGACTTAAAGTCTTTATATATACGAATAAAATATAAAACTATAACCCTTGCATTAAAACAAACATAGCACACCGACAACTAACATACACTAGTCAAACTAAAATACAAACATAACGATATAAAATACTACTAAAACCCTCAAGTGGTTACAAAATGTATAGATGTAATTTAGTTAATTTAAAAGGAAATTGTTTACACCAACGTAATTTTGTTTTTACGCTATCGTAAATGAGAAGGCTAACCTAATTAACTAATCAAATGATCTATCTTTTAACGTCTTTTATCTTTCACACCAAAATCAGCCCCATTTCTATAAATCTCAAGAATATCATTTCCTTACCATACCTACACCAATGATGATGAGGTTTCTTTCAAGAGTTAAATACATCATAAGGCCCCCCTTTTTCTCATTCCAGCCGTAACTCCATTTTGGCCCCTAACCGTGACCGCAAGGGCTTGCTGTCACGGTTTATGGTGGTACTACCCGTGACCTCGTGACAACAAAACGACAAAATGGCCTGTTAAAGTTGAAAAGCGGTCACCAAACCGTCACGGTTTGGCCTAACCGTGACCTCTAGGTATGAGGTCTCAGTTTAAGGTACGAGGTAGACGTGATTTTGACAGAAGGGCCGGGAATCGCGCCACGAACCGTCACGTGGAGGCCAAACCGTGACGGTTTGTGCACCAGATTTTCACCTTAAATACCTTTCAACTTTCAACACTCGACACTTAATCCGACACTCGAAATTTTTTCATCATAAGGTATTTGAACTTTCATTCATCCAACACTCGAGATTTTTCAGCCTTCGTCATTCCAAAAACACGTTATTCAAAAACAATGTCGGGTTCGGGAGATCATTATCAAAAGCCGAAGCTTCCAGATTTGAATGAGGTGCCACATATTGAAGATTCGAACCAGGTTGAACTAGTATATGTTTATTATAACTTATTATTTGAAATATCTAACCATTATCTTTTTTAGGAATATTACGTATACGGGAGTCACCCTCCATGGGGGAGGAGGAAACCAACCCGTCGAACACATTTGCTCAAGAGGCGTACAACTCTTTATTTGGACCAACAGGTTACGGTGAAGGGTACAGATATCCCCTTGCAATTCTTACGGGCATGCCCCAAACACACCACTCACAAACAGAGCTGGATTACGGACATCCCCCGTACCAGTCAGAACTAGTCACATGTGTCGGATACTTTTAATGGGAATGACACAGATGAGAGTGACGGTTCGGTTCACCTCAAAGAAAACCATGGGGACACCGCGGAGCATGATGAGGATGAGGATCAGATTAGAAAGGCTACGGTTTCTTAAAACCGATAAAGTACGAAGAGTTTTTATTCTTTTGTTTATTTTATTTTTATTTGTTTTATATATTGTTTTTTATGTCTAGCTTTATCATTTTTTTCAGTATTTTGATTCTCGTGAGGACTTGGAGAGCTGGGCTAAAATGAGAGGACGCGAGCATGGGTGCGTCATTGTGGTGGGTCGGTCACGAAAAAAGGATGTGGAACTATTATGCAATCGTAGTGGTGAACCTAAATTCACTGGCACAAGTAGACGTACTGGGAGCATAAAGAAGGGATGTCCCTTTAAACTCGTAGGGAAGTTCGTAGGAAAGAGTGACAGTTGGATGTTAGAGGTGAGAAACGAGACGCATAACCACGATCCTGTTGTGTACGAGGAGGGCCACGCGCATCTTAGGAAGATGACTGCCGAAGAAATTGATCTTGTCGAGAAGTTACACAGGCAGCACGTGCGGCCACGACATATCCATTCAGTCGTAAGGGAGCACTTTCCCCACAACGTCTATGTTGTTCAAGACATATACAATCTGACGTCGAAGTTTAGGGCTGAGGGGAGAAAAGGCATGACACCAATGCAGGAACTTGAAAACATGCTACAATCTAAAGAGTTCGTGTATGAAACACAAACGAATGCAACTACTAAGGCCGTGGAAGATGTTTATTTTGTCATCCTACTTCGTATAAAATGTGGCGCGCATTCCCGCACGTGATGTTGATAGACACGACGTACAAGACCAACATGTACAACATTCCGTTTGTTCAGGTTATTGGCATTACGTCGGCGTCGAAGTCGTTTTGTATTGCGCATGCATTTATATCGAGGGAACGGCAGGACAACTTCACATGGGTACTGGAGCGGATCAGAGATATGCTCGATGGGTGTGTGGAGCCCTACGTTATTATCACAGACAGGGACCTGGCCAGACGTGTGACACGTGTTCCCGAGTGCTACTAAAAACCTATGCAGGTGGCACATTAGGGAGAATATCAAAAGACGGTGGAATATGATATTTAAAACCGGCATGTGGAAGGATTTTCCATACTGGTGGAAGACCTTGTGTTCGTCTCCCACAGAGGCATTGTACGATTACAATTGCAGGAAGATGGAAGAAAAGTTAAATGAAGATGGTAAACGTGGTAAGAATTTCATAGTTATTTTTACTCTAATAATTTATTTGTTCATTTTATAAAATCTGTTATTTCTTTCAGAGGTATGGGAATATATTTGGAATAATTGGTTGGTGCCGTACAAAGAGAAAATTATTACTTGTTGGATGCACTACCGCCTTAACTTTGGTGAGTTTACAACTAATAGGGTTGAGGGCCAACATGCTAACTTCAAGAGTTACCTCACAGGAACCAATAATACGTTGCACACACTTGTCGGATATGTTTGTGACCTCGTGCGCGGCCAGGAGATTGAAATTTGTAAAACATTCGAGGTGTCCCGTGTGAAAATTTAAAAAAGACCATCGACTGTCATTGTTCTCAAAGTTGCATTATAAAGTATCCATTTTTTGCCTTAGCATCCTCGAATCAGAGTTGACGAAAATGGAAATAATTCAGGAGTCTGGGGTTCATGTGGACACCAGTTGTTCACGTCCATGGGCTTGCCATGTGCTTATCGTTTGGAGATATACATTTTTTACTGTTGTCACACGATTGCATATTTTTCACTAATAATTTAACATTTAAATCCAGTCACAAGTATTCCACTCGATGCGGTAGATCCACACTGGAGGAAGCTTGATTTCGAGCCAGCGTACGTCGCGCCGCCTGAACCCGACTACGATGTGAAATTTGATGACTTGAAACAAAAGGTTATGTCGTCTCCCAATCCTCAAGTAAAGAAAAATTATTTAAGAAAGTATTTGACTCTTTGTTTAAGAGCAAGTCAAATCTTAAAGAACCTGAGGTGCGTCATGACCGACGTGGTCGTCCAAATATTAAGGAGCAACAAAGAAGAGCAGACTCCAATACATCACAGTATGAGGCTGCTAGACACAGCTCCTATACTTCCTCACAACAAACTATGTCTGACCCGGCGAGGCATAGCTCATATACCCCTCAGTTTAAAATGCCCAACGACCGTTCTAATTAGGCAAAGGCTGCTTCAAATGTACCGATTACGGGAGCTGCCCTAGGTTTCCTTTAATATTGAAACCAAAGGATGTGATAAAAGTTATGAAGTTTAAGGATCAGCTGCCCCAATGGATTCACTGGTACGTTTCGACTATAAAAGATGTGCGGCCTAATGGTAACTGTGGTTTTCGGGCGATCGCGATGGCTTTAGGGAAAAAGCAAAATGAATTGGAATGGGTTAGGCATCAAATGTTATCGGAGATGGACAGAAACATGTGGTATTGGCGGAGCAATTTGAACCGCGAGATGCCTGGCTATTATGATTCTGTTCGTAATAGCTTAAATTGGTTTGGCACGACTCAACCCGCACCCGATACCCATTGGCTAACTTTTCTGGCCATGGACTTGTAATTGCGGATATATTCACTTGTATTGTGCATCTTATTTCTTCATTTGGCAGCCAGACATGGTTCCCGCTGATAACAGCCCCAGAGCCATTATTCACCTATCCAGTTGTCGCACTTGCTCATTTTAACCAATGTCACTTTATTTGCATACAATTGGAAGGAGATTACCCAATGCACAGTGTAAGCTATCATTGGCCGAGATTTGCATATCAACAAGCACTAGAATGGGAAAATATGTATGAGGATCGTATAAATAATTACGTTAGAATAACGGATCGTCATAGAGGCACCAATGCCTCTTGTAAGTTATCATTTTCTGATACTTTATCATATTAATAAAGATCCCTTTATTTGATGATGATGATGATGATGATGATGATGACGATGATAAAAATAATAGTACAAATAATATAGTAATAGTCGTCATAATAATAATAATAATAATAATAATAATAAGAATAATAATAATATATAGTAATAATAAAATATAATAATAATGATAATAATAATAATAATAATAGAAATAATAATAATAATAATAATAATAATAATAGTAATAATAGAAATAATAATAATAATACAAGAAATAATAATAGTAATAATTTAAAGTTAATAATAATAATAATAATATATATTATTATTATTATTATTATTATTAATAATATTAATAATAATAGTAATAATAATAAAATACTAAATCAAACAGGAGGATAAACTGTCACGGTTTGACCAAACCGTGACGTTTAGGGTTTGCAACGGTCACGGTTAGGTCTAACCGTGACCTCTTTTCGGGCGCATGGCACCTGTTCGGGCGCATGGCACTTGTAAAAGATCACGGTTAGGTTAGGGTAAAAGGTCACAGTCAGGGCAAACCGTGACCGTTTGCCTAATTTTTTAATATTTTACTAATTAAATAATTTTATAAAAAATACCCCTTTGAACCGGTGGTAGTGGGTTTCGAGCCCACACCACTCCCCTGTTGCCCTACCGTCTTACCCGGTCGGGACGGGAGTGGTTTGCTGAAAGGTTTAGAAAACTTATTCTTTTAAAATAATCTGGACCAAAAGGTCACGGTTTTGGCAAACCGTGACACCTTTGTTCACATGTGGCGTTGTGGAATGAAGCTGTCACAGTTTGTTGACACAAAGTGTCACGTGGTGACCTAACCGTCACACCTTGTTGGTATAAGGGGTCACTGTTTGGTTTAACCGTGATCTTTTGGGGTCCCCTACTCCCACACATTAACCGTTTATGATCATTTACGTATATCGAATCGGATATTTTTTCATGAACATGCACACACATCAACATATATATACAATAAGAACAAATACACTTCGTAAACGTACATACAAATATGTGTACGTGAACAAACCGTGACGTTTTAATGATAACCTAAACAATCTTATCAGGAACATATCAACATATATGCACCTTATATTTTATAAACCAATGTTCAAACATACATAATAAATTCTAATAATAATAACAATAATGATAAATAATAATAATAACAATAATAATAATAATATACTCTAATATAAATAAAAAATTTAATAGTAATAATTTTAAAGTTGATAATAATAATTATAATAGTATTATTTGTGTATCCATAAACTACAAAATAAACTCTAATAATAATAACAATAATGATAAATAATAATAATAATAACAATAATAATAATAATATACTCTAATATAAATAAAAAGTTTAATAGTAATAATTTTAAAGTTAATAATAATAATAATAATAATAACATTTTGTATATTTAAAAACTACAAAATAAACTCTAATATAATAACAATAATGATAAATAATAATAATAACAATAATAATAATAATATACTCTAATATAAATAAAAAGTTTAATAGTAATAATTTTAAAGTTAATATAATAATAATAATAATAATATTTTGTATATCCAGAAACTACAAAATAAACTCTATAATAATAAAATAATGATAAATAATAATAATAACAATAATAATAATAATATACTGTAATATAATAAAAAGTTTAATAGTAATAATTTTAAAGTTAATAATAATAATAATATTAATAGTATTATTTTGTGTATTCAGAAACTAAAAGGTTACGGTTAATAATAATGATAATAATAATAATAATAATAATATTAATAATATTAATAATATTAATAATATAGTAATAATAATAATAATAATAATAATAATAATAATAACAACAACAACACAATAATAATAATAATTATACAAAAAAACAAGAAGAGGTCACGTGGAGGCCAAACCGTGACCTCTTGAGATATTTTTTTGAATCTGTTTTCCCCTCGATTAGTGCACCTGCCCCTCGAGCACCGTTTGTGTAAGAGGTCACGTGGAGGCCAAACTGTGACCTCGTGTCTGTAAGAGGTCACGTGGAGGCCAAACCGTGACCTCGTGGTTTCATCTTCACCCGTTCGCACACCCCTATTTCACCACACATTCACTACAACCACAACCACAACCATTTCACCACCACAATCCTCCAAACGTTTCACCACCACCGCCTCCAAACCATCACCGCGAGCCCTCCCCGTGACACCGCCGCCGCTCACCACCACCTTCCACCATCACCACCACCGCCGCTCAACCATCTTCCACCATCACCGCTGCTCATCCACCATCTTCCACCACCACCATCGCCGCTCACCATCTTCCACCACCACCGCCGCTCACCATCTTCCACCACCACCGCCGCTGCACCACCGCCGCTGCAACACCGCCGTCGCACCACCACCGCCGCTGCATTATCGGTTTGATAGATTTTCCCAAATAGATTTGATAGGTTTTCCCAAATAGATTGATAGGTTTTCCCAAATAGATTTGATAGGTTTTCCAATAGATTTGATAGGTTTCCTTATAGATTTGATAGGTTTTCCCTTATAGATTTGATAGGTTTTCCCGTATGTGTAGCGCAGTTTGTCGACGGTTTATTATTATTATTAGAAATAATAATAAATAATAATAATAATAATAATAGTTATAATAATAATAGTAATATTAATAATACTAATAGTAATAATAATAGTAATAATAATAATAGTAAATAATAATAATAATAGTTATAATAGTAATAGTAATAATAGAAATAATAATAATAGAAATAGTAAATAATAATAATAATAATAGTTATAATAGTAATAGTAATAATAAATAATAATAATAATAGTTAAATAATAATAATAATAGTTATAATAGTATAATAGTAGTAATAATAATAATAATAATATATAATAGTAGTAATAATAGTAGTACTAATAATAAGAATAAGAATAAGAATAATAATAGTAATAATACTAATAGTAATAATAATAATAATAATAATAATAATAATAATAATAATAATAATAATAATAATAATAATAATAGTAATAATAATAATAGTAATAATAATAATAGTAATAGTAATAATAATAATAGTATAGTTATAATAGTAATAGTAGCAGTAGTAATAATAATAATAATATAATAATAATAATATAATAATAAATAATAATAATAATAATAATAATAATAATAATAATAATAATAATAATAATAATATAAATAGTAGTATAATAGTAGTACCATACCGTGCGATTGCCTGCTCATGTTCTTGATATGCTTCAGGACACATGAGACAGGGTCACGAGACTGGAGGATATGACCAGGAGGCTGGAGGATACGACCACGAGGCTGCATGATATGATGGACTGGGTCGTCCAGCACATGGTCACGGACTATGCCGCCTCGGGTACGCCGTTGTTGTCACAGCTACCGAGGCGGTTAGGCCCATCTGGCGTGGGCGGGTCTGGTCAGGACAGCGATCCGGGGATGATGGATTAGATAGATATTTTGTTTGTATTTTAATTCTTTTTGTATGTAAAAACTCGTTGTATATATATATGTGCAGTTTCAGTTATGATGACTTGTATATTTGGTTGTGTTTGTTTGGTTGTGTTCTTTGTTTGTTTGTTTTATATTTGTAATGTTGATAATGTTAATTGTATAGGTTTCATAACAACTGATTTTTACGATTAGGTTAACCATATGATAAAATAACAACCAACTTGTTTAATAAATAATTAAACATAAAAATTACTTGTAATATGATAAATTAATAATAAACACAAAACACAAACACGTATGTTACGATTAGGTTAACCGTGTGATAAAATAAAAATAAAAACAAACTAGTATGATTACTCAAATTAAAAACTATATACAATATGTCTTTATAATGACAACCGATTTTTACAAACTCGTAAACAAATTAAACACAAAACCGTCACATTAATAATAAATAAGTACTTGTAATAAGATAAATTATTAATAAACACAAACACAAACTTGTGAGTTACGATTAGGTTAAACGAGTGATAAAATAAAAATAAAAACAAAGTGATATGATAAAAAAATATAAAAAATATAGGCAATATGTCACCGTTTGGCCAAACCGTGACATATAGCCCCCAAAACCCTAACTGCACACAATCAATTCCCCATTAATTACATACCCAATCATTGTTAACGGATCCCCAGAGCTAACTGTCACGGTTAGGCCTCACCGTGACAGTTAGGTCTCACACCTGATTTAACGGTCACGAGGAGGCCTAACCATGACCGTTCAATCGGTTTTCACAGGAAATTACGGTGTGTGAAAAAAACCCCAAAAAAAATCCTTATTAAATAACCGTGCCTTCAGTCTTCAAAACACCTCATCATAGCTTATCCTACTCTACATCACAAAACACCACTTTTCCCTTCCCTTCCTCCTACTAAATATTCAATAGAAAGTGTCGTTTGTTGCAACATTGAGGTATTCATTTATTTACACCTAAGCAATACTTTAGCATGCTTGAAATAATAAATTGATGAATATATGTGTGGTTATGTCATCTAATATTCTAGAAACAAGTACATTATGTGTTCATATAAAAAAGTTAGGTTTAGAAATGCTTTGATTTATAGAACATATTTTGTTATAAAAATTATGACAACTCTAAATGGCCATAACGTGGTCAAACCAAAAACAATGGATAATTCTTGAGTCGAAAATTAAGTTGGAAGAAATATCTTCCAACCATAGTAAATTTATAATTTCATTAAAATTTAGACCCTTAAAAGCTAAGTACATGATGAAAGGTTGTAAGGCAAACATAAAACATTTATAAACAAACATTGTAGCGGAAATCATATTTAATTATTAATAAAAACTGTCATTAAGAAACAATAAAGTATATTTAAACATCAAAAAATATAATCAATTATTGTTTTGAAACTTTTAGATGCCAGACTTAAATTTTCCTAATAGCCTTCATTTTTATGCCTACATATCCTCAACTATAACATTATGTTGGATCGGACAGGTTTATACTAACAAGAACTTCATCTTTGTTCAGTAACTAACGAACTCAGTAACTAAAAATATTCTTCATTTTTAATAAATAAGTTTCGTTATATATAATATATTTTGTTATTTTATGTAGATAGTTTATAAATATTAAAAAAATTAGACGAGGCGAGGAAGATACGAAAATTTGGGCGAGGAAATCATGAGATTTTCGCCTACATAGCGAGGAAAGAAGCAAATAGTCGGCGAGTAATTGCAAAATTTGCTCTCCCACTGAACGAGAAGTATACAAGCCAACAAACAATTTTAATTTTTTCACAAACCAGCAAACAATTATAACTTTTTCTGAAGAGTAAAAACAAGCAAACAATTATAACTTTTTCTTGTGACGTTAGTAATTACATTTGGTATATGAGTGTAAACTCGAGCCCGTTTAGGCTCGAGCTCGGCTCGTTTTAGTTTAAAAGCTCGAGCTCGAGCTCGGCTCGTTTATAATTTTATTTCTAAAACTCGAGTTCTGCTTGAAAAAAAAATATTAGACTCGAGCTTAGCTCGTTTATTGTTAAAATATTAAAATTTTTATTTTTTATAATTACTTTTATATTTTTAATAATCAAACTTATATATATAACATAATATATATTACTTAATTTTTTATCATACTAATATATATAATTATATGATTTATGAAAATATATATTTATATACATTACCTATATATTTAAAAACAAGTTCAAATGAATAGTAAATAAACAGTGTTTGAACAGTGTTTCGTCATTACCCTATATATTATATAATATTAATTTTGCAATGGAAATGATCAGTAATGGGGTGATTTGGGTATTTCACGTACTGCGCACAAGATAAAACCCTTCTTTTAAATGGTTCTTCTTCATTGCCTCTTGTCTTCTACTGCTTCGATACCGCCTCCGCCTGTCTCCTACGTTTTGTGACTTCACAATCGGATTCTATTTGTCCCAAATGCCACCCTGCTTTGGCATTTGATTTGGGATTTTCTATTTAGGCGACAATGGTTGGGCTTATGTCGGCCACGGTCGCCTGAAACCCACACGTTTGTCGGCTGTTGCATGCATCGGGGTTTGCTCCCATCTACTACTTAGACCACCATCGAGTTCTTTCGTGCTCCAGCACTTGCTGGATGGTTGTGCGTCTCTGTTTATCGCCGCCTTCGGCAAGTCGGTTGCCCGGTGGAGGAGCCACCGCCACCAATGGGTGTATTATTCTGGAACAAAACCCTAAGTTGATGCTAGGAATTAATGACGATGCCTTCGTTTCATCTGAGATCTTATGTCGATGATGATGGGGGGAGCCTCATCTGAGACGGTATGTTCAGTTGATGATGATTACACAACAATCTAAGACTACTCATGATGTGTGTGAACATTCTTGCTTTCATTACATGGTTGAAACTATTTTACAGTTGTGATTGATGTAATATGTTGTTTGATCATTGTCTTCTTTGATGTTAGTTGTGTCGATTGTGTTTGCATGTGTGTGGATTTTTATTTATTTGCTTTGGTTTGTGCTCACTGGGATGATTTATTAGTTTGTAGTAGAAAGCATGTTGGATAAGATGGTATCACAATGATTTGAGGTTGTCTTCTGGTGGTTTTCAATTTTTAAATTTTTCATACCCTGGAGTATTAGCTTTGATTCTTTTTGGTATGTCCCTCCCGGTCGTCGTGGTTACACGGATCTGGTGGTGATCTATGCCGGTTGACAGTGTTGTTCATGTTGTTGGCCTTCTGTCACATTTTTAATATCGGTTACCAAGGCATGACAACCGGTTTATGACTAGACTTCGGTTCTGAGCTTATTTTTTTCTTTGCGAAATGCATATGGCTATGATGATTTTTCTGAACCACAGTTACACCGTCAATCACACTTGCAACGCATGTGGACGAATTCAACTAGTTTAATATGTAAATAAAAAAATTATATAAAACAAAAAACTCGTTTAGACTCGCCAGCCGGCTCAAGCTCGATGTCTAAAACTTGGGCTCGAGCTTGTTTAGTAAACGAGCCATGATGTGAGCTCGAACTCGTTTATGCTCGGCTCGATTCAAGATTTTTCAAGCCGATGACGAGACTTGCCCCGTTTACACCGCTATAAATCACCTAGCTTAGATTTGAAATTAAATGTTTGTTAAGTCTTTCAATGAACCTCCCAAGTCAGAGTTATATGTCTATCAAATTAAATCTTTCAATGTACCTTCCAAGTCAAAGCCCATACGTTTTATGAGCTTGTGGAATTTTTATTGCCAATCCACAATATTGAGTTCCAACTAGTACAAATTGAGGTTCATTTAGCTGACACCGTCTTATAAGGAACATGGTTTAAAACTTCAATTAAGTAAAGGATATATCATAACCCAAGTGACAGATGTTGTCTGGATAGATACCAAGAACAACATTTAACATCGATGCTTAACAATATGTGCACGCATCATGTTCCAAACTTGTTTCTTTGTATTTACAAAACTAACTTAACATTACTAATGCTTTTACTTGCATCAGTAACTAAACATTACTGACATTTTATTCATTCTATCGATTTACCACTCATTCAAGACTCTACTGGAAGCCCATTCTGACTCCACGCAGCGTATCCACCCGCAATATCCGTCACACCTGTGAAACCCTGCCCTCTCATTCAAGACTCTACTGGAAGCCCATTCTGACTCCACGCAGCGTATCCACCCGCAATATCCGTCACACCTGTGAAACCCTGCCCTCGCAGATCAATCTGGTTAGACACTACGTTCTAACGAGATGAACACATGAAATCATAAATAGTTGCACTTACAGTGGAAAGAAGATCGGTGGCGGCCATTAGAGATCGTTTGCCCAATTGGCATCCCTGGTCATCATGTGTGTAATGTAAGTGATCGAAAGTTTCATTGATCAAATTAAAGCAAACTGTTGCGACAGGGTTCAACTTACAACGATAATTTCATCATCTTTTCCGAAATGGGCCGATACTTCCTCTAGAAAATCTGGGTTTTTTGTCATCCCTGTTGTATTATACCACAAGATATTGTTATATGATATAACACAATTTCAATGAACAACAACAATTAGAACCTATCACTAAATGCCGGAAATTCGGTACAACTATGAAATCATGAGTTCACTTCTCAACCTTTGTTTTAGGTTAATAGATTAGTGACATCGTGCATGAGTAACAAGCAAGCAGGAGCGGAAATAATATTTTCAAAACTCGACCTGAGAGCAAACCAGTGACCTAACCGGCCACCGGTTAAATCGGATTGAAAAACTGGGTGGTCTCACAAATAATAAAAAATTTAGATTTTTTATATATTTAATTTTAAAAATATAAAAAAATATATATTTTTCAATTTTAAAAAGGTGTGAAGATTTAAAATATAACTAAAATACTGATAACTAAATTCTAAATTAATCAGAAAATGAGTTTCGAAGTACAACAAATCGGTTCTACAACAGGAAACCTGAATGGGTAAGGCAACATTGTTAGCGGTTAAAAAACTGAATCTTTATAAATCGTCATTTAATTATACAAGTGTAAATGTTTATTCTTAAATCTTTATAAATGACAAAAAGGATTCATGAATGGTACATAAGCAAAACTGCATATTTCAACTATAGAAAAAATTCCAATATTATACATAACCAACCATGGTTAAACTATCAGCAGGGCGGCCCATTAGCATAATCTATAGTGCATTGGGCTTGAGAGCAAAAAAAACTAAGGTCCCTATTTTTAAAAAAAAACTTTTTATGGTGGGCCTGTGGCCTGTGGGCCAAAGAACAGATATGCATAACTCTGGAGTTTGGACAGAATCAAAAGAACGGATGCAGTGATGCACGATGCAAGACAGGCGCATTCCATGCCCTAGCTCATCGGCCATCGCCCATGGAGGCAATCGCCTTTCTGACTTCCAAGACAATCGGCCTTTCCAAGACGCGTAAATGATTCGACGCACGTCACGCGAGCGCACAGCCTCATCGGCCATGGAGCAGCGGCGGTGGCGGGCTGGGCAGGTCGCTGGGCGCACGGCTGTTGCCTGTTCCACTTCTCCAGATTGGAAAGTGGGGTTGTTTCAGAAAGCTTAAAAAGCTTGGTGATCGATGAGGATGCCAACAAGAAGAAGAAAAGGAAGAGGGCTGAAGTTGAGGCAGAGTATGAGGAAAGAAGATATGGTGGGGTTGATTTCGATTTGAAAGATGATTTGGGGGTTAATCGAAAGATTGGGGAGAAGAGGAAGGAGTTGGATAAAGGGGAGCTTGTTCCAAAAGAAGGTTTTGATGATGAAGAGAAGTTGTTAATGAGAGAATTTAGTCGATTCGGGGAAATAGAATCGATTAGGATTCGATCTGTTCCGTTATTAGATGTGGTTTGTCTTTGAATATGCTTGAATTTACATCAATTGAGCTTATACAAATTGGGTGTTTCATTTATTTTGATTTGTTGTTTTTACAAGACTCCAAGGAAGGGTGCTATCATCAAGAAGCAAATCAATGATGCTGTTAACAGGTTATATAAATAAATAGAACAGATTTCTTAATATTGATTTGTCTTCGATATGTTTTGTTAAATCAGTTTAACAGTATGTTTCTATTTTCAAGCTGAATGCACCTATTATGATGATATTTGAGCTTCTTTTAGCTCTTTAAAGTAGAATTGTATGCATGTGCAATGGTGGAGGGGTGATTTTGGGGGTAAAAATTGTTTAATCCGCGGCTTTTTTATAATCGCACGGTAACTCGGTAAGCATAAAACCGGCCCTGTACCCATCAGCCCCACACATGCCAGTTCCACTTCTCCACTTCTCCATACTCTAATCGCAAGGTTAGATTTTTTTTTTAATTCTTGATTTATGAATCTTGATTGATAAGTGATAACCGACCTGATTAATTGCTCATTCCTAATTGTTTACTAAATACTAATAGCTTAATAGCTTCAATTTACTTTTGAGCCTTTGATTTGTTGTCTTAGGTTGGTTTAGGCAAAAAGATTTCCCTGATTAGGTATAGTTTTAAGTTGATTTAGGTTGGTTTAGACAAAAGAGCCCCATTTTCTTAGTTCGGTTGGGAAAAAAAAAAAACGTTGAGCCGGCCTGACTATCAGACTTAAAAATGAAGAACACACACTACATCTTTATCCATATCTTAAAGATTATAATCTGCCCTTGGCCCTTTCTATGTAAGTAGCTTATTTATTAATAAACAAACTTTTTTTTAACATTTAAATTTAAAAAAAGGAAAAAATAATACCTGAACCGAGTTTGAACAAATATGGAACATTGATGGCTCCAACAGCATGTCCAGCAGAGAACTCTTCAGGAGTCCTACACAATAACATCCAAACTATCACATTACAAATTTACAATCACAACCCTCAAACTATCTACTAATGACTTCTACACCCCTACATTTCAGTTGAAATGTTCATCTTTCAATTACACTACCTGACGTCCAAATAACGATGCCCCGCTTGATGAAGCTCATGAGCCACACGCACCGGCACCGACGGCGGCGTCACCGGCGCCGTCGCCTTCACATTCTCCCCCACCGTAGCCATCCAACTGTTTCACCACACCACCACCAAAACGTTCGTAAAATCAATCATCATCCAATTTCAAATTAGATCCATACAGAAGAGTTTATAATCATCGAAGATAGTGTGATTTCAACTGAAAACGAAGGATTACTGAAATTAAGAACCCTAAACAGTTTCAGAATCTATCTACAATCGAAGATCGTCGAAATTCAACTGAAAACGGAACACTCTGAATTCAGCACCTGAAGTTGAGCTTTCTGTTGCGTACTCCACTCCGACTTCTACCGCTGCTGCGTTGATCCGACAACTGAGCCTTCGTCATCGAGGAAACCAATCGCGATCTGAAGCAACACATACAATGATTACGATCAAATGAATCAATCGATCATCGATTCAATTTACAGAGGTTTCATAGAAATCGATCAATCAATCAATCAATCAATCAAACAAACAAACGAACCTGCATTGAGAGGGAGATAGAGGAGGAAGTGTGGAGATCGGAGAAGCAACAGCAGTATGTTTAACAGTTATTGTTGAAGTGATCAGCATCATCATCGTGATATAGAATTGAAGTATGTATTGTGCAGATGTAATTATTATTACTGTTACTATTATTATGAATGGAAGAACGAGATTTTGTGTGGTGTGAAATGTGGAGGATGTTTATATAGGGAACGAAGCATGGGACGTCATGAATGGAGTTATGGTGGATATTTGGATAATTGGGGTGAGTCATCAATGCGATGGTATGTGTGTGTGTGTAGATAAGTTCTAGAGACTACCTATTTGCCACTTCTTTTCTACTCCTTCACACGTGTCTCCAAACGGCTTTTCACTACTATTTTTTACATTTTTGTTTTTGGGAAACGACTCCATTTGGTGTATGTTTTGCTGGTAAAAATATTTTCATAACCCGCGTATTGTGGCGGGGTTGTATGTGACGTGGTAAGTATATTTCACAATCAGTCTAATTATTTTTAAATTATTATGTCAATTATACCTATTTTATTTGATCCAACTTGTTTCCTAACAAATTTTACGTCGAAATGTAGACCAATTCGAAATGTACATAAAAGTCTGATTTTAAAAAAAGTAATTTAATGTAAGGCATGTGTGTTGCGGCAGAATAGTACAATTGAACGGCACATTGCGAGTCGTATGTGATCTACGTTACGCTCTTGCGGCCTAATAATTACAAAAAGCAATTTAAGTAAAATAATTGTTAGAAAGTAAAAGAAAAAATTTAATTTAAATGGAAATAATGTAAGAAAAATAAAAAATAAAAAGCAGCACACAGCGAGGTTTGAGCCTGCGACCTGCTACAAATTTGAAACTAAAGGCGAAATCTTGCTAGTCGACCAAACTGACAATTGTGCTTCATTCCAGAGAGTAAATATTATAATTCTTATTAAAGACTTATGTCGGTGGAGGATTCCCAAACCCTAAACCATCACCCCCGCACCTCCAATCCCCCCACACCACCCAAATCGCAGCCCCATCGCCACCAGATCCACCCAAATCTCCCACCTCTCACCACCACGGCGTCGATTCGGAAGAAGGCGACGGAGGTCGGAGCTCACCACCACGGCGTCGATTTGAAGAAGGCGACGGAGGTCGGAGCGAAGGTGGATGCGGAAACGAGGGGTTCGAATTCTGAAGTGAGGGTCCTCGATCATGTGGGGCGGAGCAAACGCCGTGGGCGTCCCAATCGCTCCGATCGGCGGTGCTCCGGTGGCTAACGGCAGTTGCTGCAACAACGGACCTGGTTATGCCACTCCGATTGACGCCATGGCTGGCCCTAAGGAGACTCTCATCTACGTCACTTGTGTCTACACAGGTATGGATGTTCATCTTCAATCATCAAACCTTTGTTTACTTGATTAGGTTGATTTTAGGGTTGGAGGTTGTGGTTCGATGAGAATTTGTACTTGATTGAGTTAGTTTTGAGTTTGATGAACTTGTACAGATTTGTGTGTGTGTGTGTTGATTAATTGATTCAAAGTAGTTATGAGATGGATTATCGTGTTATGATGTGAGTTGTGTTGGTAATTTGGAGGTCGAGGATCGTGATTGATGAAGCTGAATGTTTTGATTAAGAATTGGGGATTTTTGTTGTTCTGTTTATTATATAAAAGAAATTTGCAATTCGATATGGTAAAGGATCGTTACAACTGATTTATAAATTATAAACGAAGCATTAAACTTAAGATTGATTTATGAATGCTACAATGAGTTAAGTTTTTCAATATTGGTCAAAAGGTTACATACAATTGGTCACTTGAGTAATTTCCCACAAAAGAACTGATGATTGAAGCTTAAAAACAAATCCAAGCTTGCAAAACGAGAACGTTGATTGAATATAGCTTATATCCTAATGAAGCAGGGTCATTAGACTCATTTTAAAATGCAAAATTTTAGAATCCTTGACCATGAGTACATTATGATTCAAATAATTGACTTTTGACCCTGTGAGGAGCCCAATAAGTCAACAATTTAGATAATCTGATTGAACACGTGCTTAAGATTTTAGGCTGGACTAAGATTTAATTGAAAATTTTATCATAGATAACTTGGGTTAATAGTGATCTATTGTTGACCCAACCCTTTAATAGCAGATCTTTGTAGAAAATCTTGCATTCCCTGTAAATTTTGTTTTTGTTATACATTATGATTCCATTGTTGACTTTGAATTAATCGAAATGTTTTCATGCTCGGATCGGACTGGCCGGTCCGACCGGTCCGACCGGGATTCGGTGTTGCCGCCGGTCCGATCTATCATGGTTCGTTTTGTATCTCGAGAACCGGCCGGTTGGAAACGATTTGGGTGTCGAACCGTGTTTCGGTGACCCGGTTGGCTCGGATCTAAAGTTGAAATCAGAGACAAACGTTAAAGATCTGAATGGAGTATGTCGGATCTGCTACACCAATGGATGCCGAAGCTACTGCATCAATGGTAGAATATTGCAATGGCGAAATATTTAAATGGTAATTAGAAGTCTAAATTAATAGGAAATGACAGGTAATTTCTAACCATAAAAGAATGAAATCTAGCATTTTATTAAACAGAAATAGATTATTTACATTTTGTGTGTAATTTCAGGGCTTCAACATTTGAGGTAGATTCTAATACAAATCCATACCAACAACCTAACAACTTATGGTCACACAACGCCTTATTAGAACAGGTTAGTCCTAGAATAACATCTTCCTAAATTATATATTCACCATAACTACCTAATACAAAGACAAAATAAAGTAACAATCTTGATTACATTGTAACATCGTGCTGCTTTTGAGGTTTAGAAAATTAGGGTTTGATTGGATTTATGTGAATTTTGTTTTGCATAGGAATCATGTTATCGAACAAGTGAATCTGGATTCAAGGATAAGAAAGGAGATGAGTTTCAGATTTATCCTAATGGTAAAAAGATTCCAATTAGCTTTTGCAATTGCCTTTTCATTTTATGATGTTGCTAATTTAGTATATTGTTTTATAACTTAGATTAGCAGTTTGATATGTTGAGTTTTGTTTCTTGACATTTGTTATTCAAACAAACGCCTTCAAGTCGTCGAGATCAATAATAAGTTTGAAGATAACTTTTATTAGGGTTGTTAATATTTAAAGCCCAAAAAGAAAGAGATGTTTCCTTGGCGTGAGACCGTCTTAGGATACAGTTGGATCAATTTTCGTAAGTGCTATTGTAGGGAATTAAAATTTAGAAGATGCAATAGAAACTGGAAACTTTTTGTATGCCCTATGAAATTATACTGCAAGTATCATGTAGCGCGTGACAGAATACTCAGCTTGTGGAATCTCATTGTTGTTCAACCAATTAAATAGCAATTTTTGAGGTCCAGACCATCTTTTCTTCATCTCTCTTAGAATAGTTGATTGTGTTTTCTGCTTATGGATTTGAATGTAGGTATTTAATCGATAAAAGAAACATAAAATCTGTCCTCTTATAATATATGTTCTAAGTAAGACAAATAGAAGTTAAGTGATTAAACCACTATAAAAATTTAAGCAACTTGATTAATAAAATGGTGGAAGCTTGGTTTGTTTAATCCAACAATATGTCTTTTATGATGGAATTTTCTTTTGCAAACAAAAAGAAAGTTGAATTGAAAAGAAAACTACAGAATTATTTGATAAATTGATTCAAATCATGTTGTCGTGCTGTTTCATTTTGACATCAGGAGCTTTTCCCAGGTCTAGAAGAAGGAAATCAGAGACATTTAGAGCACAGCTTATTGAGTCAAAGGAACTCAGGTTATATATGATTCATAAACACAAATCGAGCCACATTATTTGCCTTCATTTTTGTACTCTCAGATAGATGCCAAAAATGGAAAGTGAGTTTGTTTATATGTCTCATCTTCTTATCTCTAATTTGGATTTGTATGAATGGGCATTTCTCAGTTGTTCATCATTTTGCATTCTTTTTTATATTTTAGTGAATATTATCCCAATGCACAAATACATGTTGGCAATGCAATATTTGATAAGTAATCTAATTTGATTTTCTCTAGACTGAAATAGATGTGTACCGATCTTGTAGGACAAAATGCATCAAGGGTTTGAAGAGGTTCAACTTCTTCTTGACAAGACGGTTCAGAGTACATAAAATTCATATTAAGTTTTATCTTTTTGGATCTTCTTCTGTGGTTATTTAGATTGGTAAATACCATGGTCTGATGGTTATCTTATTCATTGATCTGCTGTTTCATATTTTTTTTAGTTTTGGCAAGGAAATATATATAGAAGCAATCGTGAACAGGCTACAGATAGTAAATACCTGGATATTTGGAATAAGCAGAAGCTGAGCTCTGAACTGGATTTGAAGCGTAGACATATATTAGAGCTAAATCAGGTTTCCAGATATTTTTACTGATTATTTGGTTCAATTCGAATGAGACGTACACGTACCATAATAACAGTTTTGAATACCAGAACTTGACAACCCAGCTAATAGAACTTGAAAGGCATTTAAACACCCTTGAGCTTCAAAGATTTAGTGATAAAACGGATACCCAAATGATCCGTAAATCGTAACTTACGAAACATAATCAACCAAGGTATGAGTTTTCATGTTAGGACATTTATATTAATCTATTAATGAAGTTTGACAATAATGTAAAGTATGCTGTTTTGCAGGCACATTCAGTCTGGGCTTTGTATTTTTTTTGCTACAAAGTAAGATTGCAGCTTCATTTTGTAAGGAATCGTTGTGTATCGGTTTGAACTGCACGTTTCATTTTGTCGCTAACTAGCAGCCATGATTCATCAGTTATTATTAAGAGTACGTGCCCGACTGGACATATATAGGTCTGCATACCAGGTAAAATTACAAAATGTCATAAGCTAGCCCAACCCCCGCACTTCGAACCTGCGGCGAAGCGCGGGATAAATTCCTAGTTTAAAGTTAACTTGCTTCGGAAAATTTAAATAAAATACCAAAAATTGCGGCCAATCAGGTGACGCTATATGACAAGGTCAGCGGAACCCCAACCGCCTTGCTAAACGACTGATAGATAATTTTTATTATTCAATTATAATACAAAGATGTAAGAAAATAAACAAACAAACATATCCAGTGTATCCCGCTGAAAAGCAGGGTCTGGGAGGGGTATGTGGTGGCAAGTCTTTCCTCTATCCAGAGAGATAGAGAGACTTCTTTCGAAGAGACCCTCGACTCGTTAACAAAGGCAGTACCTATAACAATCATAATACATATCATACAACACATAGGTAAATATCACATGCAGAATTAGATAGTGCGCACATCATAAAAAGCGATGTGTGACACCCAAAAAGGGTAGATGACGAAAAACTACACCTGACGCGAGAGGTCCCGCCACATGTAACCATAACCCGTCCCACCAACAAATCCCACTAAAAGTCCTTAATTTTTATTCGACGCCTCCACTCACTCCTATCCTCGATCATGTGCTCAGAGAGGTGCAAGTCTATCATATCTCGCCTAATAATCTCATCCCAAGTCAACCTAGGTCTACATCTACTCCTCCTACCCTCTACGTTGATGTTCTCTACTGCTCTAACAGGTGCTGCCATCGTTCTCCTCTTCACGTGCCCAAACCATCTTAGTCTTCCCTCCCGTATTTTATCTGTGATACATGCCACCTCTAGCCTCTGGCGAAAGACGTCGTTTCTGATCCTATCCAATCTTGTGTGTCCACACATCCACCTCAGCATTCGCATTTCTGCGACCTCTATTTGTCTCTCTTACAATTTCTTTATGGCCCAACAGTCTGTGCCGTATAGCATAGCTGGACGTACTGCCATTCTGTATAGTTTTCCCTTTAGTTTTGGTGGGAACCTCGTATCACACAGAATCCCTGATGCTGCTCTCCACTTGCACCATCCTGATTGCACACGGTGGGCTACATCGCTGTGTATCTCTCCGTCTTCCTGTATATACGAGCCAAGGTATTTGAACCTACACGTCCGGGGGACCGCCATGCCCTGTATACTTATTTGGGTGTCCTCTTTGGCCTTACCATTAAAGTTACAATGCATGTATTCTGTCTTAGAGCGACTTATCCTTAAGCCCCTGCGTTCTAGTGCTGCTCTCCACTTTTCTAATCTCTCGTTCAGCAGCGTCTTAGATTATGATATTAAGACAATATCATCCGCAAACAGCATACACCATGGGACTGGCTCTTGTATAGACTTAGTCATCTCGTCCAACACTACTGTGAAGAGGAATGGGCTTAATGCCGATCCTTGGTGGAGTCCCACTTCCACCGGGAAGAAGTCTGTGTCTCCGACAGGTGCTCGTACACACGTTTTTTCCCCGTCATACATATCCTGTATTATTTTGATATACCTCTCTGGTACCTTTCAAATTTGTAGACTTTCCCAGATGAGTTTCCGCGGCACACTGTTATAAGCTTTTTCTAGGTCAATGAATACCATATGTAGGTCTCTTTTCTTTTCTCTATATTTCTCCATTATCCTCCTTATGACGTGTATAGCTTCTGTTGTAGAGCGTCCTGGCATAAATCCAAATTGGTTTACCGCTATCTGTGTTTCTCGTCTAATTCTCGTGTCAACAATTCTTTCCCATAGTTTCATAGTGTGACTCAATAGCTTTATTCCCCTGTAATTTGCATAACATTGGACATCTCCTTTTTTCTTATATATGGGGACTATGACACTACTTCTCCACTGCTCTAGCATCTTTCCTGTCTTAAAGATAGTGTGTAAGGCCCCGATCCCGGGCACCTCACAGTTGGTCGTCATCACCCAGAAAACATACATTTAATATAACTTAATAAAAACAATGCAGCGGAAACTTTAAATTTTAATATAAATGCTTTTGTAAAGTAATACAACCCCTGTTACAAAATATCATTTGTTTGCATTACAATACAAAAACATTATCAAAAGAATGCCATCCCAAAAGAGCTGAGTAGCTGCCTCGTGCCATCCTCAGCAACACTACCTGCCAACTGGAAAATACATAAAAGTCAGCGTTGCTGAGTGAGTTCTAGTTTTGTAATAAAACATACTTTTACTTATTTAAAAGTATCCTTTCGTTCATACATTCATACATCATACGTACACATAGATAATATTCATTATTATCTTCATCATTCGTTATTCATCGTTATTTTTAACATCTCGTATGGATTCTGTCAGGCTTTACCCACTTCATAGCACTCGGCTATGATTACTGTGGTCGAATGACACGAATCCCGTTCATACTTACTTGCACGCATTGAAAGGTTAATTGTACCAATACCATATGCTACACCCCGAACGTTATTAGCTACCGGGCCGAAGTCATCCATAGACAGCAAAACGTAGTGCCACA
The DNA here is from genome assembly GCA_024085815.1 of Flaveria linearis. Classification (NCBI taxonomy): domain Eukaryota; kingdom Viridiplantae; phylum Streptophyta; class Magnoliopsida; order Asterales; family Asteraceae; genus Flaveria; species Flaveria linearis. Next base: position 27,751,441 of record CM044012.1, on the reverse strand, counting down.
GTACGGGCCGAGGTCAACAAATGAACAACAAACGTATGCCACGGTACTGGGCCGAAGTCTATGGAGGGACAGCTAAACATGGTGCCACGGTACTAGAGGTAAGCGGTAGAGGTACCATGACCATGGTCAATCACATAGAAGGACCAATCGCGTTATTCAATGCTTTGCAAGACATACTTCGTTCGTTCATTAATGCATGTATTCATCATCATTCATTCTTTCGTTCATTCGTTAATACATGCATTCGTCATCATGTTCCACTTTCATTATCTTTCACTTTATGATACGTAATACTTTATTAATTCATTCTCGTTATTCGTAAAGTTTCAGAAAGATAAGCATACACAATCACAAGGAACATACACACATCATCCTTATTCATCATACATTCATCATCATACATTCATCATCATACGTACATCCTCATGCATAGCATCATATCTTACTTAACAATATTTTCATAATATTGTTAACAATAATATACTAATAATAATATTAGTAACAACTAAGGTTAATCATACTCATCATTATATGCATGAGACATCACCATTTATTAACCCTAGTCAACCCTGGTCAAACCTCGAACTTCGGGCTTACTTGAAAATCCCTGAAAATTTCTAAGTGTTTAGGCGTTTTAGCCCTGTTGGGCGTATAACCTTCTGGGCGTATGAGCACTATTAGCCGTATGAGCCCTGCTGGACTTTTCACTTAACACTTAGAATTATCAACTGGTCATACGACCACACTGTTGGTCGTATGACCACTGCTGGTCGTACCAACCCTGGACTTAGAAACATACTTGGATCATACGACCACTGTTGGTCGTTTGAGTCCATACTTAGAAAATTTCCACATGATCATACGACCACTGTTGGTCGTATGAGTCCTGTGGGTCTCATACTTAGAAAATATCATATGTTCATACGACCACTGTTGGTCGTATGAGTCCTATTGGGCTCAACACTTAGAAAAATATTCTGGTCATACGACCACACTGTTGGTCGTATGACCACTAGTGGACTTACCAACTTTTACTTATTTATTCTAAGTCCCATTTTCAGTCACATTAGCATCCTACTCATATGTCTAATTCATAATTCAAGTCCAAAACATCATAATGCCTATTTCTAAACATATGCACATAATTCTAAGCATAAATCTAACATAAACATAAACATACATACAATTATTTCATACGGGTATCAACCCACAATTTTATAAAAACATATTTACATGCATTTCCAGCCCCAAAACATTTAAAAACAGTAAAACGGGGTCTAGAACTCACCTTAGTCGTCTTCTTCGAATTTACCCTCTTCAACCCAAACCTTCTCAACTTGTTCTAACACCTAGAACACACACACCACATCACCCAAACACACAAGACACACTTATAAGCACACATACGGTTCTAGAATTATCTAAAACTTCAAAAACTAGAGAATTCTTACCAAAAGCTTCCAAGTTTACAGATTCTTCTTCAAAAATCCGAGGGTTTTCTGCCCCTGCTACTTTCTCTCTCTAAAAAGTTCGAATGAAGTGAAATGCAGACAACATGGGTGGCCATTCCACCTTTTGTACAAAGAATTAATAGAAAGTTTGCCCATTTGACACTTTTGGCCCTTAAACAAAAGTAACTTTTGTTTTTCTTTCCTTTCTCTTTCTATTTTATTCTTTTAGATTCTTTACTAAAAATTTACGGGTGTTACAAGTCCACCCCCCTTATATAGGTTTCGTCCCCGAAACCTGTTATTCCTCAATCAGATGTGGGTAGTGTTGTCTCATCTCTTCTTCAGTCTCCCACGTAGATTCGGATCCCTTCCTGTGCCTCCACTGTACACGCACAAGAGGAACCACCTTATTCCTCAACCTCTTTTCTTTACGATCAATGATTGCCACTGGTTGCTCCACGTAGTTGAGCCATTCGTCTACTTCAATATCCTCCAGTGGTACAACCATGTCTTCATCAGCTAAGCACTTCCTCAGATGAGATACATGGAATGTGGGATGAATTCCACTTAACTCATCTGGCAGTTCAAGTCGATAGGCCACCTCTCCTACTCGTGCGATAATTCGGAAAGGTCCTATGTATCTCGGGCTTAGCTTACCTCGTTTCCTGAATCTAATGATTCCTTTCCAAGGTGAGACCTTCAACATAACTCGGTCACCAACCTTGAACTCTATCGGCCTCCGCCTCTTGTCAGCATACGACTTTTGCCTATCTTTCGCCGCCTTCATGAAGGCTTTGATCTTTTCTAATTTCTCAGTCGTTGCTTCGATCACCTCAACACCTCCCAGTTCTTTCTGCCCTATGTCTCCCCAACATACGGGCGTCCTACACCTCCTCCCGTATAGCATCTCGTAAGGTGGCATGCCAATGCTGGCGTGATAACTATTGTTGTACGAGAATTCTGCTAACGGCAGGTGATCGTCCCAACTTCCTCCAAAGTCGATCACGCACGCCCGAAGCATGTCTTCGAGTGTTTGGATCGTCCTCTCAGACTGACCGTCCGTCTGAGGGTGATATGCTGTACTAATGTGTAGTCTCGTCCCCATTGCATTGTGAAATCTCTTCCAAAACTTAGAGGTAAACCGGGTGTCGCGATCAGACACAATAGACACCGGCACACCATGACGAGCTACAATCTCCTTGATGAACAGATCCGCCAATCTCTCCGATGAGTATGTTTCGCGGATCGGTAGGAAGTGGGCACTCTTAGTCAATCGATCAACTATCACCCATATAGCATCATACCCTTTCGGGGTACGCGGTAACTTCGTGATGAAGTCCATGGTGATGTGTTCCCACTTCCATTCGGGTATATCCAATGGTTGGACCTTCCCGTAGGGCTTCTGGTGTTCCGCCTTCACTTGTAAGCAAGTCAAGCACTTACTTACGTACTCCACTACGTCGCGTTTCATGCCCGGCCACCAGTAGTCTTTCTTCATATCGTGGTACATTTTGGTAGCACCGGGGTGAATGGAGTATCGTGTCTTATGGGCCTCATCCATGATTCTTCCACGTAGATCCCCGTATCGAGGAATCCACATTCGCCCAAATCGGGTCTTAACACCAAGAGTGTTCTCACCCAATTCCGTAACTAGGCCTCTCATCCTTTCGGAGTTAAGACGATCTTCTTTCAAAGCCTCATCTTGAAACTCCTTAACCTGTGTCATCACGTCGGAGGTCATGATCAACTGATAAGCCTTCACCCGGATCGGCTCAGGCCTTTCTTTTCGGCTAAGGGCATCAGCCACCACATTGGCTTTGCCCGGGTGGTAATGGATCTCACAATCATAATCTTTATCAGTTCCAACCACCGCCTCTGCCTCATGTTGAGATCCCTCTGCTCGAAGAAATACTTCAAACTTTTGTGGTTTGTGAAGATAGTGCACTTCGTCCCGTATAGATAGTGCCGCCATATCTTCAATGCAAAACCACCGCAGCTAGTTCTAGATCATGTGTGGGATAGTTGACTTCGTGGGTCTTCAGCTGTCGAGATGCGTAGGCTATGACCTTTCCGCGTTGCATCAATACGCAACCTAGCCCAGAATAGGATGCATCCGAATAGACCACTAAGTCTTCACTTCCATCAGGCAAAGTCAAGACAGGAGCTTGTGTTAGTCTTGCCTTCAACTCCTCAAAAGCCGTCTCCTGCTCTCGACCCCACACGAATTTTACGTCCTTACGAGTCAATTTTGTCAAAGGTGAGGCGATCTTTGAAAAGTCTTGAATAAATCTTCTATAATAGCCCGCCAATCCCAAGAAGCTACGAATCTCGGATGGCGTCTTTGGTGATTTCCATTGCATCACAGCCTCAACCTTTGCTGGGTCCACCATTATTCCTTCTGCATTCACTACGTGACCCAGAAATTGCACCTCGCGTAACCAAAAGGCGCACTTGGAGACTTGGCATACAATTTCTCCCTTCTTAATGTTTCCAATACTTCCCGAATGTGGTCGGCATGCTCTGTCTCGCTTTTCGAATAAATCAGGATATCATCGATGAACACAATCACTGATTTATCTAACATTGGCCGGCACACTCGGTTCATCAAATCCATAAAAGCAGCCGGCGCATTGGTCAACCCAAAAGACATGACCAGAAACTCGTAGTGACCATAGCGCGTACGAAAGGCTGTTTTAGGGATATCCTGTTCCTTCACCTTTAGTTGATGGTACCCGATCGAAGATCTATCCTTGAAAACCAACTGGCACCCTGAAGTTGATCAAACAAGTCATCGATCCTTGGTAAGGGGTATCTGTTCTTCACCGTCAGCTTATTCAGCTCGCGGTAGTCGATGCACATCCTCATACTACCATCCTTCTTCTTTACGAACAGAACCGGAGCACCCCAAGGTGAGATACTCGGTCGGATAAACCCCTTATCCAGCAGCTCCTGCAACTGCTCCATCAACTCTTTCATCTCCGTCGGAGCCAAGCGATACGGTGCTTTTGCGACAGGTTGGGCACCCGGTATCAGGTCGATCTGGAATTCGATCTCTCGGTCAGGTGGCAAACCCGATAAGTCTTCGGGAAACACATCTGGAAAGTCACACACCACTGGCACATCGCATAGCTGTGGTGTTGGCGTCTCTACATTCTTTACATAACATAAGTAGGCGCTACATCCGCGCCTCATACACTTTCCCGCCACCGCCATCGAGATCACCTTCGGAATCGTCGTAACTCGATCGCCATAAATCGTCACCGGACTTCCGTCGGTCGACGTCAGTCTAATCATCTTCTTTCGGCACACGATATTCGCTTCGTAGGTTGCTAACCAGTCCATTCCTAACACTACATCAAATCCTCCTAGAGGCATCACATGTAACTTGGCAGCAAACCTATGACCATCTAATTCTATGGTACAGTCCTCTATCACATCAGTAACTCTAGTGGACTTACCAATAGCAGTTTCTACATAAAAAGGCTCATTAATGCTTTTACTGCAAACAGGCAATTTAGCACAGAAAGTAACAGAAATGAAACTCCTACTAGCACCAGAGTCAAATAACACAGAAGCAAGAGTTTGGTTTACTAGAAACGTACCTGACACCACATCGGGGTCCGTCCTAGCCTCTTCTTGTGTCATCGTGAACGCCCTAGCCTTTGCCTTCGGTGCTTCTCCTCCCTTCTTCTTCTCTCCCGAGCCCTCAGCCCTCGGCTTCTTGCAATCTCTGCTCATATGACCACTTTCCCCACAGTTAAAACACTTGCCCATCAGACAATCCTTGGCCATATGCCCAGTCCTCCCACACTTGAAGCAGATGTTGTATCCCCATTTGCACTCCCCTGAGTGCTCCTTTCCACACTTACCACACTTCTTCACCCCAGCTCCAGACACGACCACTCGGCGGTCATCCACCCTTGCTTTCTTGTTGTTTGTCGGAGTATCACCCCGACCAAATCTCTTCCCCTGCCAGTTCTTCTCTCCACTTCCTTTCTTGCTTCCCTCAGCCTTCACCAAAGCAGCATGTTCATCGAATAACCTTCCCGCCAAGTCCACTGCCGACCTGAAAGTGCTTGGTCGGGCAGAAATCAAGTGCCAACGAATTTCAGCCGGCAGTCCTTGAATATACCGGTTGATCTTTCGAGACACCGGCGTCACCTGCTCTGGCACCAACAGCGCCAACTCGTTAAACTTGGTGGTATATTGTTGGTGGGTCATCGTTCCCGCCTCCAACTGCAGGAACTCTCTCTCTATTCTATCCATTTCCCGACGAGGACTGAATTCCTCGATCACCAGCCTTTTAACTCAGCCCACTTCATCTTCCCTATAGCCCTGCTACCCTCGGCTTGGACTATATTTTTCCACCAGCATAAGGCCGACCCTGTAAAAGAGTGGGTAGCAAACTTCACTTTCTTGTCCTCCTGGCAATCACTAATATCAAGGACAGCTTCCATTTCCATCACCCATTGGTGAGCATCAGTAGCAGTACCAGACCCATCAAAAGTTGGGGGTTTGCACCTCATGAATACCCCATAGTTACAACCCCGGGCGGTCTCCCGTAGTTGTTCTTCTTCCTCTTCATCATCAGATAGTACCGTTCTGTTTCCTCCTGTTGTTGTCTACCTGAGGACCGATTCCTTCCTCGTCTATCGTCCTCACGTACTGCCTTTATCACTTCAGTCACTACAGACGGTAAGATCGTCTGCATGACTTGGTGCACCTCCTCGATCACCGTCTCTTTCACCGAGGCTCTCACATTATCGCTCTCATCCACTCCCCCCGAGGGAGTAGTATTAGGTCCTTCGGGAACCTTCTTCTCTTGTCTAGGCCTACCTCTTGTGGCTCGTGGTTCCGCACCACTTCCGCCACTGCCTCCACCAATTGGGGCTTTAGATGATCTACCACCGACCATCTTCTATCACACTGAAAGATTTAAACACCAACACGGTCATTCAAGGAAATAGCTCAGTTTATGTCAAGTATAGTAAGTCCCTAATTACAGTGGCCAGTTGTGATTAGCCACTTACTCTACTCTTCACACCCCGAGCATTACCTGTCCTGACTACATTAGTATCTAAGTCTAACAGTACACATAAACACATAACATGCATACGTAACACTGGTTAACTTTCAAGAAAATACCTGATGGCACGCAGCTACTCAGATGGCATTCCCATTTTCCCTCTGTCCCATTCTCAGTTTAAGTCTTAGGTTTATTCTAAAAATTTTACCCATTTCACTTAAACTTTGGCTCTGATACCAACTTGTAAGGCCCCGATCCCGGGCACCTCACAGTTGGTCGTCATCACCCAGAAAACATACATTTAATATAACTTAATAAAAACAATGCAGCGGAAACTTTAAATTTTAATATAAATGCTTTTGTAAAGTAATACAACCCTGTTACAAAATATCATTTGTTTGCATTACAATACAAAAACATTATCAAAAGAATGCCATCCCAAAAGAGCTGAGTAGCTGCCTCGTGCCATCCTCAGCAACACTACCTGCCAACTGGAAAATACATAAAAGTCAGCGTTGCTGAGTGAGTTCTAGTTTTGTAATAAAACATACTTTTACTTATTTAAAAGTATCCTTTCGTTCATACATTCATACATCATACGTACACATAGATAATATTCATTATTATCTTCATCATTCGTTATTCATCGTTATTTTTAACATCTCGTATGGATTCTGTCAGGCTTTACCCACTTCATAGCACTCGGCTATGATTACTGTGGTCGAATGACACGAATCCCGTTCATACTTACTTGCACGCATTGAAAGGTTAATTGTACCAATACCATATGCTACACCCCGAACGTTATTAGCTACCGGCCGAAGTCAATCCATAGACAGCAAAACGTAGTGCCACAGTACGGGCCGAGGTCAACAAATGAACAACAATCGTATGCCACGGTACTGGGCCGAAGTCTATGGAAGGACAGCTAAACATGGTGCCACGGTACTAGAGGTAAGCGGTAGAGGTACCATGACCATGGTCAATCACATAGAAGGACCAATCGCGTTATTCAATGCTTTGCAAGACATACTTCGTTCGTTCATTAATGCATGTATTCATCATCATTCATTCTTTCGTTCATTCGTTAATACATGCATTCGTCATCATGTTCCACTTTCATTATCTTTCACTTTACGATACGTAATACTTTATTAATTCATTCTCGTTATTCGTAAAGTTTCAGAAAGATAAGCATACACAATCACAAGGAACATACACACATCATCCTTATTCATCATACATTCATCATCATACGTACATCTCATGCATAGCATCATATCTTACTTAACAATATTTTCATAATATTGTTAACAATAATATACTAATAATAATATTAGTAACAACTAAGGTTAATCATACTCATCATTATATGCATGAGACATCACCATTTATTAACCCTAGTCAACCCTGGTCAAACCTCGAACTTCGGGCTTACTGGAAAATCCCTGAAAATTTCTAAGTGTTTAGGCGTTTTAGCCCTGTTGGGCGTATAACCCTCTGGGCGTATGAGCACTATTAGCCGTATGAGCCCTGCTGGACTTTTCACTTAACACTTAGAATTATCAACTGGTCATACGACCACACTGTTGGTCGTATGACCACTGCTGGTCGTACCAACCCTGGACTTAGAAACATACTTGGATCATACGACCACTGTTGGTCGTTTGAGTCCACACTTAGAAAATTTCCACATGATCATACGACCACTGTTGGTCGTATGAGTCCTGTGGGTCTCATACTTAGAAAATATCATATGTTCATACGACCACTGTTGGTCGTATGAGTCCTATTGGGCTCAACACTTAGAAAAATATTCTGGTCATACGACCACACTGTTGGTCGTATGACCACTAGTGGACTTACCAACTTTTACTTATTTATTCTAAGTCCCATTTTCAGTCACATTAGCATCCTACTCATATGTCTAATTCATAATTCAAGTCCAAAACATCATAATGCCTATTTCTAAACATATGCACATAATTCTAAGCATAAATCTAACATAAACATAAACTACATACAATTATTTCATACGGGTATCAACCCACAATTTTATAAAAACATATTTACATGCATTTCCAGCCCCAAAACATTTAAAAACAGTAAAACGGGGTCTAGAACTCACCTTAGTCGTCTTCTTCGAATTTACCCTCTTCAACCCGAACCTTCTCAACTTGTTCTAACACCTAGAACACACACACCACATCACCCGAACACACAAGACACACTTATAAGCACACATACGGTTCTAGAATTATCTAAAACTTCAAAAACTAGAGAATTCTTACCAAAAGCTTCCAAGTTTACAGATTCTTCTTCAAAAATCCGAGGGTTTTCTGCCCCTGCTACTTTCTCTCTCTAAAAAGTCCGAATGAAGTGAAATGCAGACAACATGGGTGGCCATTCCACCTTTTGTACAAAGAATTAATAGAAAGTTTGCCCATTTGACACTTTTGGCCCTTAAACAAAAGTAACTTTTGTTTTTCTTTCCTTTCTCTTTCTATTTTATTCTTTTAGATTCTTTACTAAAAATTTACGGGTGTTACAGTTGAATAGGACCGTTAGCCATTGTAGGCCCTCATCTCCAAGGCACTTCCACACGTCAATCGGAATGTTGTCTGGCCCCACCGCCTTAGCACTTCCCATTTTCTTCAAAGCTCTCGTAACTTAATCGACTGTGATGCTTCTACAATAACACTTGTTTTGTTGCGTCGTTTGATTTGTTTCATCGATCTCCGTTTGTTGGTTACGGTTCTTTATGTTGAAAAGGTTATCGAAGTAAGTTTTCCATCTCCCCTTGATGTCTTTCTCCCTCACCAAGACCTTACCATCCGCGACCTTTATAAACTTCACCATTCTCAAGTCCTTATTTGTTTTTTAAAGGTACAACAATCGAACCAGTTTGTATTAATAGGGCAGAAAAAGAAAGTGAATTGTTTGCCTCAAGAAATGAAGTATAATATCAAGATTGCTAGAGAAAGTAGAAAGAAATAAAAACAAACTGAAAGTAGGTGTTTATTTATTTATTTATTTATTTTTTATGTTCAAGTGTGTCTAACAAACAAATTTAAATCTATTACTAGGCTAGAAACTCATGTATTAAATAACTAGAAAAAGTCAACATATTAAAATTATTAGTCTTTATTAATATTTTATATGTTAAATGTTATTAGACTATGTGTTGTGTGGGTACGAATTGGGGGGCGCCACCCATATGGCCAACCATTTGTTTGCACACACCGCACCAAGGGGTGCGATGGGGGCGCAAGTGGGGGAGGGTTGAGGGTGGTCGTGTGGGTTTAGTGACCGTTGCACCATAGGGTTCTACAAAGAAATCCATTTAAGGCTTTAATTGTTTTACCTATAAATACCCATTTCTGAATTATATACAAACGATTTTATTTCACTTATATTTTCTTTAAATTTTAAGAAAAAAAATACTTTATCTCAATTATGAAATGAAGTTCCTCGTCATCCGGATCTTCCAAAGAAGACAAGCCCGTTTTTGAAACAGGAAAAAAGATGGTCGAGCATTTGATCAAGCAGTCTCAACGTCAACGATCGTTAACAAAATCTTCACCTCTTCATCATGATCTAGTGGGTGCTAAATCACTTTGGTAAAACACTATTTTTTCGTCGGATTGTCTTTATGACAAAGAGAGTTTTAGAACACGTTTCCGTTTAAGTAGAAAATTATTTTTTGCGTATATCAAATGATCTGTTGGAGAAATATTCATTTTTTAAACAAAGAGAAGACGTTATAGGTATAACCGGATTCACCACTTTCAAAAGGTTACGACGGCTTTTCGACAATTAGCGTACGGTGTTATTTCGGACGTGGTTGACTAGTATTTACAAATGTCTAATAAAATTACGCAGATTCACTTAAAAAATTTTCAAGGTATATAAATATTTCCTTACTTTGTATTTTTTACAATTGCACATGATTCGCTTGAATCGTTTGTAGTAATCGTGTCGACTTACTCTTGAAGATATATGTGTAGAACCACTATGTATACTATTCAGCGCATATAGGAGATGCATGGTGAATAACATTATTTACCTGGAACGCTTGGTAGCCTTGACTGTACGCATGTTGGGTGGGCTATGTGTTATACTACTTGGAGAGCTCAGCTTCACCATGGTGATCACCCTGACCCTACTATCATACTTGACGTGACGTCCTCGTGTGATCTTTGGTTCTAGCATGCGTTTTTGATGTTGACGGGTCAAATAACGACCTTAATGTTATCGATCAATCTCCTTTATTCGACAACCTAATTTACGATATCAAACACCCTTTGTAACGATTACACTTAGAGGCTGATGCAACCAAAGAGCTCTTAGCATGCATATGTGAAGTACAAGGATGTTACTTCAGAAGATTTGATCTAACTCAGTGAATTATGCTAAGTATCAAATCTTCCGAAGCCAAAATACCAAATCTTTTAAAGCCAAAGATGAAGTCTTTCGAAGCTCAAAGACAAAGTCTTCCGAAGCCAAAGACTGATTTCTTTCGAAGACAGAGAATACATGCTTTTCTGAATCACCTTTTGACAAAAGCTTACTACTTTCCGCTGCCACCTCTGAAGACTCACCAACTTAGATGAGTTGGTGAAAAGTCCATACTTATGTCAAACTGTAGATTAAGGTATTATGTTTGTAACTTTATACTTTTGTACTTTTATCCTTTTTGTATTAAATAAGGATGTGAGCTATGACATGTCATATTCACTACTCAAAAAGGCAATTTACCTTTTAACTTTACATTGATCTTGTTGTCTAGATTAGTGTTTCCAGCTGGCCTTCAAAGTATGATCGGCTTTAGGATATAGTGTAAAGTATTCAAGTACTTGTAATTTCAAAATAAGCTTTGTAGCACTTTATAAGAGCTTGAGAGCATATTCATCATTCTTGAAAATCAATTGTTTTGTTCTTGTTCAGTTCTTACTTGTGTTCTTTATTTCATCAAAAGTCGGTTCCCTATTTGATATGTTAAGTGTTCTAACTCTCCTAAAAACTATGAAATTATTGCATTGACCCCCTTCATCGGTCCTATAATTGGTGTTAGAGATTTTTAGGCTCTTGATTGTAAGATCTCACCATCTTAGATCTCTTCAATTTCACAAAGCACTTACCAGCTCAAATAGCAGCTCTCTCTCAAAAGCTGATATGGAAACCGGTACCATGAAAAAGTCTCCACTGATCACTCCTAATGACTTGATACTTAGTGCCAATATATAAAATGGTTCATCAAGTCTCAAGATAGTAGGATGTAGAGATCTGTTATTGAAGGACCTCAAATCCCAAGCACCTCTTCAGCCACCGCTGGATGTGGGATGATTCCAAAGTAAATGGATGACTATTCTGAAGAAGATTGGAAGAAAATTGATGTAGATCAGAAAACCATGACCGCTCTCCAAACTGCTCTTCCAAACTCTATATACAAAGGCTTTAAGAAGTGTAAAACTGCTAAGCAGCTATGGTATGCACTGAAACTTATGTACGAGGGGTCTGAGGAAGCCAAAGAAAACAAGAAAGATCTCATGAAGCAGCAATTTGAGAACTTTGCCTGCAAGTCAGGTGAAACTATGACTCAACAATACTTTAGGTATGTTAAGATTGTAGATACTCTCATGAATGTTGGAGTAAAACTTAAGAATAGGTACATTATGAAAAAGTTCATGTTTTCTCTTCCCAGACAATGGATTCACTACTGTGTGGCCATTAAAAGAACTGAAAACCTCTCTACTCTTACTCTTACAAAGTTGTATGGTATCCTTAGTGGCTACCAGATCAAGATGAACATGCAGAACCCATCAAGTAGTTTTTCCAGCAATCAATAGAGTTCTGCCCTTCATGTGGTTGAAAGGGATAATAAGAACCCTAATAATACAACATCATCTTATTTGCTACCCTAACAACTCACAAAAGGGTCCTTTCATCACATTTCCTAAGACACCAAGGGAGATCTACATCCAAGGAAACCCATTACACGAGACAAGCTCTTCTCAAGCCTTTATGTCTGCTGATGAAAGTTGTGGAAACTTTCTCTTCACTCTTAAAGACTTGGATTGTATCCATCCAGATGACCTAGAGTATATGGAGATAGTCCAGCAAATGGCTCTTCTCACTCACAAAGCCAATAAGTTCTACAAGAGAACCAGAAGGAAGTTTCCCAGTAATGTATCTAGTGGAAAGTTTGGACTGGATAAAAGCAAAATGAATGTCATACTGTAACCAGATAGGACACTTTGCTAGAAGTGCAAGGCGCCAAGGACTAATGGTGGCCAAGCGCAATCCAGGCCTAACTACACTGATGTTGCTCCCAGAACTGAGAAGCTAAGCCAACCAAAACAACAAGTTGTTGTTGTTGTTAAATAAGGAGGCTTTGACTAGAGCTTTCAAGTAGAAGATGTTTCTCCCAACCAAGCATTGATGGCTAACCGTGAAGAAGCCAAGGTATTAGAACATTTTTGTACTCCTGAATGCATTGATAAAGTAAATATGTATAGGTCTTATAACCTAGAGTTAGATCTGACCTTGAGTCCTTGAACATTTTAAAAGCTGATTTCAAAAGGGCTGAAAATGATTATAAACTTAAAATAGAAGATTTAGAAAAAATAATTTCAACTTTAAGCATGAGAACACAAATTACAGGACTCAAATCAAAGATCTCATTACCAAGTTAATTGAATACCAGGCTCAGCTTGTGATCAACAAAGCCAAGGCAGAAAAGTATATCCTTGAAGAGGAAACCTTCAAGAACGTCATATTTTCATCCATGCATGCAAAGATTTTTTACCATAACAGACAGGGATTGGGTTCAAGTGAGATAGCTCCTCCACACACATTATATCTGTAAGACCTCCAAGGTGTGAAACTAGTCAAGATGAGTTGCCCCTCATAAACCCCATCTAAGAAGTGGATGAAGATAAAGAGGAGATAGTGAAGGATGAATCTGAAGTGAGTGAAGAACATCATCCTAAGAAGGGTCACTATTCTCTTGGAGAGAATAAAGATCCAAGGATGATCAAGTGTGCTTGGAAGAACTTGATCATGGTAGCCAAAAGAAAATCAAAGAAATCCTAAGAGATCAAGATCACCTTCAACTCCAAGAAAAAGCAAGTTTTTATCTCTGCTGGATTTGAAGTGGTGAAGACTGAAGACTCAACCATGGACTCTAGTACCAGGAGTCCTAGTTCATGCCCAAATAATCTTAGTCAAGAGAAGAACGCTGATCAAATATGCACCACTACTGCACAACCTAAACCATTCAGCTCCAAGAGCAAGCCTCACCCTAAGAAGCCTGTTGTATCATCTGTGAATATGAATAAGGAAGTGGAAAGAGATCAAGCTCAGCCTCCTACTTAGAAGAAGACACATAGAAGTTTGCTAACTAAATTTATCCTGTGTGGTAGTACTTCTCGCTTTGCTAAGGATTACATCTACAATCCCAAAAGTACTATCCACATGACTAAGAAGAAAACTTCTGAGAAAAAGAATAAGAAGATAGCTTCGGAAGGAAAATCTCTTCCTTTCAGAAGCTCCAAAGTGAAGAAGAAAATAAGTGAAAACTTATCTCGGAGGAAAATTTTGTCTCGGAAGAAAGGAATGCTTCCGAAGTACTAAAGTCTGTTGTAGTGGATGCAAAAGCTTCCAAATGTCCAGTCTCCAAAACTTCCAACGTCATCAAAACATCCAAAGTCTTGAAGGGCAAGTCTAGTATTCCAAATACGTGTAATAAATGAAGGATGTCACACCCTCAATTTTTATAGACGGGGTATTACCGTTAGGCACATGACATACAAAGATCTCAGCCGATAGTTACACCAAACGACACATTGTTTGCAAAACATAATTGCTCGTGAATAATAGAAATTCCTAAAAACAGGGTTAATAACGTAATCTTGAAAATAATTGCGGAAGCGTAATAATTCATAATTTAGATGGCGCAAACATGCCACGCGCAAACCAATTAAAACGTAATATGTAGAAAATGTAAATTGTTCATTTGACTCAACAATGATGAATGCAATGGCGTGATGATCCTAACCGTGAGTTCCTTAAGAACCTAAAAGAAGCATGCTAAAGTGTCAACACAAGGTTGGTGAGTTCATAGGTTTTGATAAACAGTTATATAACGAAAAGCAGATCCAGTAAATAAAGTAATATAAGTAGATAGCTAGTCTACTTAACAAATTACATAGTGTATGAAGTTCGCAAGCGAAGCTGGCAATGTAAATGAAGGCCTCGACTGTGGTTACCAAGCCATAACAATAGAAAATAGGTCTACTTAAACACCCGTTTGACATGCAAGTCATGCTAACGTGACTAGCCCGGGTGGGGTTTGTCAAGCCCAGTAGATCTACTCAGAATTACCTCGCTAAAATACATAAATTAACGGTTTGAGAATGAGGACTTAAGTTGGTATAACACTAGTAAACAAATGATATTACAGTGATATTGACAAAATGAAAATACATATTGGAACACATGTTTCTCTCCCCCAAAAGAGTTTGAGTAAAGTAGGGTTGAAAACTCACCTTGAATGCACAATAACGAATAAAAGCAAGCACAAACGACTAAGGTTGGGATTAATCTGAATTTTATTTAATATATAGTTAACATTAATTATTAAATAATAACACCAGAATTGAATGGTTTCACGTTTCACGGCTCGATTACGGTGTTTGTTATCGATATCCCCCCATTCACAAGCTAGCATAACCATACACAAACTCACGCGTCTACAAAACTCAAATATTCTCACGTATGCTTGATAACACCTATGGGTGCTCTTTATACGCTTTAATGGTATAGTTTTATTTATAATAACATCCACATCATATTCTCCATACAGCACACGCATAATATATCAAGTATGTGTGTATATATATACATATATATATATAGAGAGAGAGAGAGATTTATATATATATAATAATATATTTATGCACATATATATACATTGCATAGGGCATAAAACACATATATAATCTACATTTTATATATCTCACGCATGCCCACACAGGAATTATTTCTATGATACATAGTCACTCATCCTTTTACAAGTTGATACGACACATCCATGCACATGTACTACCCACACAAAGACCCACACACTAAACACACACCATCGCACACCCACAAACCCTCACCAAGGAAAAAACACACACTGAGCACCCACCCACGACAGCAAGGAGAACACACGCACACCATAAACATTATTCATACCTATATACATGAGGGCATATACAATACTCACCCATATAGCATCCCAACTCATGGCTAAGGACAACCGCACCCATACAGGAACCAAAAACAACCTCAAACACAGGGGCAATACCACTAAGAGAATTATACACATCCATGTGTATAATCATGAGTAACACACCATATAACTACTCTCGGTCACAGAACAAACACACCCAATATGCACACGAATACGCCGCACCACAACAACACACATACAATCATGCACAAGACTAAACAACACCATATCGCATATACGTACACAACGCAGTAACACCTACAATGAATTAAACCTATAATCACACCTAATACTACCAAAGAACAAAACCAAATATATAAAACACAAGTAACCAGGATGAAACATAAACGCACACCTACTACTACAAACAACCTGCACCCAACACAACAAACCCTCGACCAACCCAATACTAAACATAACCCGTATAAAACCGCAACCTCCAAAATGAATATCGAAAGAGAAGCATACCGCACTGGGCTACACGATCTCACTCGTAGTCGCAAGGAATGTCTCGATCGTTGAACGTCACACTTGAGGTCATGTGAATGCTCTAGATGTGACGTCGCGAACCGTGAGTTGCAAGGAGGAGGAAAGCTGTCGGCTTGAAGGATCTCGAGTGGAGGAGGTGGGGCTGCCGAGAGAAAGTGCAAATTAGGGTTGCAGGGGGGGTTATGGATGGAGGATCAGTTATGGGGAGGGAGTAGGGTGTTCAAAAGAATTTAAGTTTTGTAAAATGTCACCTCTAGTCCCTCCATTTTACCTATATTGTATGTTATATTAATTTAGTTTAGAATTTATTAGTAGTAATTTATAATAATCATTTACATTTAATAGTACTAAACTTGATCTATTTTGAAGTATTGGAGAGAGGTTATATAACCATAATGATGTTGACCTAAAAACTCGAGTTGTCACATCATCCCCTTGTTGAAGGAATTTTCGTCCCGAAAATTAAAACATTAGATTTATGTAAAACACCAAATTTCGATAGCGATAATGAAGAGCGTTCAGAAACTTGCAAGGAATAGGGTTTCTGGTATTTCTAAAACAAACTCAAAACAAAGAGATGTAAGGTTTCGTAAGAGTGGTGACACCATCCCCTTATTGAAGGGAATTTCATCTTGAAATTTAAAGAAAATATTTCGCACGAAGGATACCTTACGAAGTGGATGCCTGATCTTTGAATAGTTGTGGGTACTTCTTCTTCATCTGATCCTCGCGTTCCCAGGTAAATTCTTGTCCACGTTTAGAGTTCCATCTAACACGCACAACGGGAATCTTTCTACACTTTAAAGTCTTAACTTCGTGATACATAATTTCAACTAGCTCCTTAATGAAACGAAGCTGTTCATCAATCTCTAGTTCCTCTAATGGATTGACAAATGATTCATTGGCTAGACACTTTTCCAAATTTGAAACATGGAACACATTATGAACACCATCGACTTACGCAGGTAAATCTAGTCGATAAGCTACTGGACCAATTCTTTTGGCAACCTCAAACGGTCCAACATATCTAAGGTTTAGCTTTCCACGCTTTGTGAAGCATATCACACCTTTCCAAGGTGAAACCTTTAATAACACCTTGTCATTGACTTGAAATTCCAAAAGTTTTCTCCTCTGATCTGTGTAGCTTTTCTTACGATCACGAGCTACCGCCATACGATTATGAATCTGAACAATCTTCTCTGTGGTTTCATGAATAAGTTCAAGACTAGTTAACTGACTATCACCGACCTCTATCTAGCAGAGAGGTGATCTATATTTTCTACCATAAAGTGCCTCAAATGGTGCAGCTTTGATACTCGTGTGATAACTGTTATTGTAAGAGAACTCAACCAAAGGCAGATGGGTTTCTCAATTATTTCCAAAGTCAATAACGCACGCCCTAAGCATATCTTCTAGGGTTTGAATTGTGCGTTTTGTTTGACCATCTGTCTATGGATGATAAGCTGTGCTCATATCTAAACGAGTGCCTATGACTTCTGTAGTGACTGCCAGAAATGCGAAGTGAATCGCATATCACGATCAGAGATGATCGAGAGTGGCACGCCATGCCGTGACACAATTTCCTTCAAGTAAATCTGTGCCTGTTTATCCATCGTATAGTTCTCACGAATAGCCAAGAAGTGTGTCGATTTGGTCAAATGATTTACTATCACCCATATAGTATCGTTTCCACTATGCGAACGGGGTAGCTTGGTAACAAAATCCATGGAGATGTTTTCCCATTTCCACATGGGAATCTCTGGTTGTTGAAGCAGACCTGACGGTTTCTCATATTCCACCTTGACCTTAGAACAAGTCAAACACTTTGACATGTAAGTGGCAATTTCAGCTTTCATGTTAGGCCACGAGTAATGACCTTCAAGTATTGGTACATCTTGTCAGATCTAGGACGTACCGAATAACGGGACTTGTGAGCTTCATCCATGACCAATTCCCTGAGATACACGAACAATGGAATCCATACTCGATCTTTATAGTAATAAAGACCATTTGTTTTCTCCTGAAACAATTTTTTAGCTCCTATGAGAGATTCTGATTTGATGTTCTGCTCTTGTAATGCCTCAACCTGGGCATTCTTAATCTGTGACGGTAGATTGGAATGAATGGTTAGTTGTAACGCACGAACACGATGAGGCTTTAGGGTTTCCTCACGACTAAGGGCGTCGGCTATCACATTAGCCTTTCCCGAATGATACTTGATGGTACTACATAATCATTCAGTAGTTCCAACCATCGTCATTGTCTCATGTTCAGTTCCTTCTGTTCGTAGATGTGCCGAAGGCTCATATGATCAGTGAAGATCGTGCACTTGGTTACATATAGATAATGCCTCCAGATCTTGAGCTCAAATACCATAGCTCCTAACTCTAAGTCATGAATCGTATAGTTCTTCTCATGACCTTAAGCTGTCTTGATGCATAAGCCATCACTTTCTCACATTGCATCAACACTTAACCCAATACTGGATTGATATGGCCCAATACTGGATTGATGTGGCACAATACACCACGAAGTCATCAATTCCCTCTAGCAACGCCAAGATCGGTGCACTACATAGCTTCTCATTAAGCGCTTAAAAAGCCGCTTCTTCTTACTACCCCATTTGTAAACAGTTCCTTTGTGAGTTAGGGCAGTCAAAGGCTATGCAAGTTTCAAGAATCCTTCTATGAAACACCAATAATAACTCGCTAATCCAAGAAATAGACGCACCTCAGTAGACATCGTACGCGCATACCAATTCTTGATTGCCTCGATCTTAGATGGGTCGACATGAATTCCATTCTTGTTAACTGCATGCCCTAAGAATTGTACTTCTCTCATCCAAAAGTCACATTCAGAAAATTTGGCATATAATTGTTCCGTCTTCAGAAGCTGTTGAATAATTCTTAAGTGTTTCTCATGTTCCTCAGTATTCTTGGAATAAATAAGTATATCATCAATGAAGACGAATGAAGACGATGATAGACTTGTCTAAATAGGGTTTAAAAACACAGTTCATAAGGTCCATAAAGACTACAGGAGTGTTTCAATCTGAAGGGCATAACTATGAACTCAAAGTGCCTATATCGAGTTCTACAAGCTGTGTTGTATATGTCTTCTTCTCGAACCCTGAGTTGATGATATCTAGATCGCAAATCAATCTTTGAGTAGTAACTCGATCCTTGAAATTGGTTAAATAAGTCGTCGATATGTGGAAGAGGGTAACGATTCTTTATTGTAACCATGTTTAGTTCCCGGTAGTCGATACACATCCGAAAAGTTCCATCTTTCTTCTTCAAAAATAATACCGGTGCTCCCCAAGGTGAAGAACTAGGGCATATAAATCCTTTGTCTAACAAGACCTGCAATGGTTTTGACAATTCCTGAAGTTTGTTCGGTGCCAAGCGATACGACACCCGAGTGATTGGGGCAGCTCTTGCTATCAGCTCGATCTGAAACTCAACTTGCCTGTGTGGAGGAAGGCCAGGAAAGTCCTCTAGAAATACCTCAGGAAAGTCCTTAACAACAGGAATGTCTTCAAGTCATTTTTCCTCTATGGTCTATTCAGTAACTAAGGCTGAAATCGTCGAATGCCCTTTCCCCCAACACTTCTAAGCCTTCATGTAAGAGATGATGCCAACCACAACACCATTTTTGTCACCTTCCACCGTGAGTATCTCTCCATTAGGTAGTGGTAGTCGGATGAGTTTCTCGCGACAAATGATTTCGGTTGGTTCCTAGACAACCAATCCATACCGATAACGACGTCGAAACTACTAAGCGTAATAGACAGAAGGTCTATATTAAAATCATGCCCACAAAGACTTATCTTACAACCTCAGTATATATAGAAAGACTCTATAATTATACCATCGGCTATCTCTACGGTATAGTTCGAGTCTAAGGTTGTGGATGTAAATCTAGTAATCGACTGAACTTATGTGAAATGAAACTCCTATCAGTACGGGAGTCAACCAAAACAGAGGCAAAGCAACCATTGACAGGAAATTTAACAAGTATAGTCGAAGGGTCATTACGAGTCTCACCTGATCCAATAACAAAGGCTCTACCCTTTTGTGTGTGTAGTTTAGTATCAGTTATAACCATTTAAAACTAAATCTGTGCGAAAATCTTTATCAAATATATATATACCTTTCACATGCATCAACCATCAATTCAATCTAATTTCATCAAAATCATACAATTTCTACAAAAGCCCCAAATTAAAGTTTCCATTATAAGTAAGTCTCGAGTTGTGATCAAAACGACACAATTTCACAAACCAATCTATACAAACATCATTATATTGAATACTAACACATAATCAATCATCAATTTTATTCAATTTCAAGTTTTGATTTGTTTTTGGGTAACTACGGTTCATGTTCATGATGATAATCAAAGAATATGAAATCTAACATAAAACTTACTTGAAATGCTTAGATTATGATCCCTAGTACGCGTTTGATGCAACAAACGACGGAAATCACTACCAATATGCAAGAACAAGATCAAAGAAGTGTGCTTTATGTGTGTATGTGTGTGATTTATTGTGAAAAAACTAAAGAGGAAGGAGAAGGGGACGACCATTAGGTGATTAGGGTTGGGGAGTTAGGTTTTATACTTTTTTTACAAGAAAGGCCTCCTTCGTTTCATAAATCGTTTTAACGCTACGCGATTGGACTTTTTCTACAACAAAACCAAAAATTGCTCACATAATATCAAATAAATATTAATAACATAAAATAATATTTATCTTTCTAGTTCAAAGTGATTTTAATAATTTTTAAGGTTTAAAAGCCGAAAATGCGCGAAAACGCGTAAATGCTACAAAACTTTCCAATTTTCGCAACTAAGCTAAAGATTTAATCACATAAACACAAAACACATAATTTCATACCAATTATGATTGTTTGAAAACTATTTTGATAAATCACCAATATTCGGGGATAGAGGCGTATGCGATTCGGCAATTCTCCGAATTATTATTACGTGAAAGTTTCGTGAATGTTTGTGCAATAAATGAAACATTTAAGTATACAAAATTAAATGGATGAATGCATGATTGGAAAATCATGTTCATGTTGTTCGGAAAGTAACCTGAAAATGTCGGGCGTCAAAGTTTATCTAATCCCCCATTCTATATGTAATCATATTTATATATGAACCCTGTTTTTAGGTTTTAGTCTTTTTAATTATTAACTTCTCATATAAATTATATAATTAATTTTGTACTACATTTAGTACCTTATTGTGTTACCAATTAACCTTTTATTGTCGGTTGACGCCTCAACATAGACAGTGATGGATGCCTAGTTGCATCTCGCTGCCCCTAGCAAGGTATAACATTTTATAGTCGTCAACTAGTTCCTTGTGTTCAAGTAACTCCTTACTTAACCAAGTAGTACTATTATGGTAACCTTATCAGTATATCCTTTGTGTATCGGACATATGTTGAATATAAGACATGGATAGTGAATCCAAGGATCTCAATTCAGGAATTATTAGTATTAAAATAAATGAAATCAATGATCGCAGAATTATCATTAATTGACGTTTAATTGTATTAATGATCATCGATGAACACAAACACAGAAACACAATAAATATGAACTCAATAATTATTCAAAAGTATTTCATTAATTATATTGTAATGATTACAAAAGAATAATTATGAATGACTATGAACAATGGTTTCTGTGAATGAATAATGTTGTTGTTGATGTGACGGCGATTAGGGTTGCACGATGATGTAACTCTGACAGCCGTGATATTGCTTGATTGTGTTTCCTTTTCTTGATGCTTTAAGAAGGATCCAGTCTTCTGGAACTGCAAAACCTGGCTTAAGAATGTAACAATTAGAGTTATCAAATAGTGTTGTATAATTTTGATCACAAATTTGAGAAACACTAAGTAAGTTATACTGCAAATTTTCATAGTAATTTACTTTTTCAAATATTAAAACTCCATTTGTTACCATTCCCTCACCAACTATTTTACCTCCCTTCTTATCCCCACCAAATGCCACATAAGAGGCATGTTTATATTTGAAGTCATGGAGAAGTGCACAGTTTCCTGTCATATGTCTTGAACAACCACTGTCAACATACCACTTGTTGTCACCTCTCCATGATTGTTCCTGCACACAAAAAGAAATTAGTTAGAATTGACAACCCAAGCCTTAATTGTCTTGGGTTTGCCAGAAGTGTCAACAATAGTTACTCCTTCATGAATTAATCTTGAAGTTTCATTATTAGTTGTTTCTTTTTGATTTGATGGTGGTGAGGATGATTCTGTTGAAGATGATTCAGGTTTTTGGATGTCTTCATGCTTATCTGAGTCTTCTTCAACTTATCTTGTTTTGGTTGATATTTTAACTTTAAGGAAGATCCTGTAGTTTTGAAAGTTTCTTCATCTTTCAGCTTTGATTGAGGCACAGGAGTTCCTTTTGCAAAGTTATCAAAGAAACCATCAGCTGCTTCAGTTTGTTTATCTGACAAATCCACCTTTTTGTGAGGTGTCTTAGACTGTGTTGGTGCTTTCTTCTTCAAAGTCTTGTCCGCAGCAGAGGATATTTTCTTTGACTTTCATTGTTCTTTCTGAATCTTTGTCTCTTTGTCACTTTCTGAGGATTGAGAATCTGATTCAGATGATGCATCTTGTGACTTCTTTTTGCTCTTTTTCTTGTTCTTCTTATTAAAATAACATTCCTGAGTTGAATGGTTATTTTTGTCACAAATGACACAGTGTTTGTTGAAGTAACAATCAGCAATCATGTGATTATTCATATTGCAAATGGAACAATAGCTGCTGAAATAGCATTCATCAGTATTGTGATTCTTCATATCACACCATTTGCAATATTTTTCTGAATTTTCTTTAGATTCAGCCTTCTTTTTATTGTTCTTTTTCTCACTTGCTGAAACATCAGTTGATTTCTTCTTGTTTTTGTTGGGAGCATCATCAGCTGTTTCTTGTTTGCCTTTGTCTGCCATTTGTTGCTTGATATTCAGCTTTTTCTGTGCATGTTTGTTGGCATCCCTTTTAACCTCGTTCATAGATTCGGTCTCTCTTCCGTTGCTTTTCTGCGGACTCAGTAGTTTTTGCCTTCCGCAGATGATCTACGGACTTGGCAATTTTTGCTTTCCGCAGATGTTCTACGGATTCTTTAGATTTCTCTTTTCGCAGATCTTCAACACTTGAATTTTTCTTTTTCTTTGTTGAAGTTTGTTGTTTCTTACATTTATCTGAAGAAGACAAAAGTACCTCAGCACTTGGTCCGCAGCTATCAACCTTGTGAAGGTTCAGTTCTTGAAGTCCTTCATTCAATTCAGCAATCCACTTGCAGATAATCTTCAGCATGTTTCGTTGCTTTGGAGGATACTGCAGCTTTGATTCTTTAAGAACTCGTGGAAGACCAGTTTCAACTTGAACATTCTTACCAATGTTCAGTTGATCAGTATCATGTTCATCAGAATCATCCAAGTCATCATATTTATCAAGATCTGATTCATTATTATTAAGTGATTCTGATTCAGTAGATTCAGTTTCACTTATCTCAGCTTCATTGTTGTTGTTTGTTTTTATATCAATTTTGGTGCTTGGCACAAAATGATTTGACAAAGTGTTTGTCATTGTTTCAGGTAAGGTTGTATAGTTATCATAAATAGGTGGTGCAACAGCATTATAACCCAACCCGTACATGTTCTTTGATTCAATATGAGAGTTTAGCAACTTCTCATATTGCTGAGATGATAGTTGAAACTTCTAAAGTTTCACTTCAGTAGATGCATGATCAGCCATGGATTTTGTTAAGGAAGTGGTCAGATGCTCAACTTGTGCTTTAAGGCTGTAATTTTAGAAACATATTTTTCTAAATCTTTTTGTAAAGAACTAATTTTGATTTGATATAATTTATGTTCTCTTACGTGAGATTCATTCAAAATCATTGTTTCCTTTACTTTATCAGCCAATTGTTGAGCATGGACTCTATATCGTTCAACTTCCTCAACACATGATGATGAACATAACCTGTCTTTTACCTCTCTGGCCATAGGAGGAACTTTGTTTTCCATATGTGCCATCAATGCTTGATTCTCTTCTAAAACTTCCTTCTCATACATACTCCAGTCACATGTTCCATCTTGAAGTATGATCAGCCCTGACTCCTTGGAATTGCTCGGTCCTGCTGATGTATTTGTGGCTGGTGGGGATGTTAGCTGAGGTTGTCTGTGCAGAGATCTTTGAGAGGTTGATTGCTGATTATGATATAGTTGTTGCTGCTGATGATGATGCTGCTGATGCTGCTGCTGATGATGCTGCTGAGATGATTGTTGGTTGCATTCTCTAGAGAAGTGTCCATAGAGATTGCACTTGAAACATCTGACTTTTGACTTGTCAACACCAATCTTTGATGTTTTACTAGCAGCAGCCAGATTCTTGTTTCTCCTCAGGTATTGCTTAGCTCTGTAAGCAATCATAACCATCTGCCATTATAGATCCATCTCTTCTACTACATCAGGAGGCAGTTCCTCCAAATCTTGCTGGCAGATGTTTGCTGATGTAAGTGAACTTCCAAGATATGCTTGAAAGCTAGAACTAAAAGCTGCAAAGGCTGCTTTTTGTTCTTCAGAATCCAATATCACAGTTATTGATTCTGACTGTTTGTTTTGTTGAGAAGGGTTTGCAGTTGCTGTAGTATCTCTTTTCTCAGCAGATCTACCCTTTTCCTTTTGGTTCTTACTTTGAGATGATTTCTTAGTTGGTTTAGAGGCATATAAACTAACTTCCTCTTCATCATCACTCAAAGTGCAAGAGTTATCACCTTCATTATTTGAGATAAATGCACTTCCTGGATTTTTGGGTTCTTTGAAGTGATAAGGTGAGACATGAGTTCTCACACTCTTGTTTCTTGATTGTTCATCCAGTTCAAGAGCTTCTACCTTTGCAACCAATGTATCTAGACCGGTTGTCTTAAGATCTATTGTGTTCTTGAACATGGACACAGTCTGCTTCCAACTTTCAGGCAAAGTGTGGAGCATTTTCTTCTCATCACTCCTCAGTGGTATATTTCAACTCCAAGATGTTCATCTCAGTAACAAATTGCATAAATCTATGGAGTTGTTGAGGAATTGATTCACCCTCAATATGATGAAAGGTTTCATATTGTGATCTGAGGGTGTCTTTCCTTATGCTTCGAATCTCATCACTCCCTTCACAGAGAGTGTGGAGAATCTTCCACAAGGAATTTGCTGTTTTATAGTTCTCGCACCTGACTAAGATCTCTTCTGGCAAAGCCATACTAAGCAAATTGTATGCTTTAATATCGACTTTGACCTTCTTGACATCATCAGGTGACAAGTCTTTAGTGCTGATAGGCTGATTCTTGTCATTATAATCCGGCCCAAGAGTGGGTGGAATATAAGGACCCTCAGTGATGGACTCCCACAAGTCAGAATCTGTGTAGTTCACATGATTCCTGTACTTGATCTTCCAGGATTTGAAATCAGCTTTAGTTTCCAACTTCGGCGGTTGATAAGAACCTCCACCAAAAGTACTCATGATTAATTCAAAGTTATGAACCAAAACTTGAATGTTAAAATAGACAAATCTATCAAAGACTCAGATATAGTATTCAATTGTTTTGAATATAGATCTAAATCAAACAAGCAATGAGAGAATGCTTGCTGAACGATAAGTCTCTGATTTAATTGTTTGAAAATCAATTAAACAATTTTAATACTGATAGATCAATTGATCTAAATCAATGAGCACCAAGCTCTGATACCACCTGTGAATCCAAGGATCTCAATTCAGGAATTATCAGTATTAAAATAAATCAAATCAATGATCGCGGAATTATCATTAATTGACGTTTAATTGTATTAATGATTATCGATGAACACAAACACAGAAACACAATAAATATGAACTCAATAATTATTCAAAAGTATTTCATTAATTATACTGTAATGATTACAAAAGAATAATTATGAATGACTATGAACAATGGTTTCTGTAAATTGAATAATGTTGTTGTTGATGTGACGGCGATTAGGGTTGCACGATGATGTAACTCTGACAGCCGTGATATTGCTTGATTGTGTTCCCCCCAAGATGTGAAACCTAGGACTCGTATTTATAGATGGTTGGAGTCAGTTAGGAAACACCGGATCTCTTGGGATTTGATATTGATTGGTTTGACTTGTTTGACTTGATGATATTTGAAATCACACAAGTATGCTGTTCTTCCGCAGGAGTCTGGTAGTCCGCAGAACTTTTGTTCTTCCGTAGATGACTTGGTCTTCCGTAGAAGTGTTGTTCTTCCGTAGGAAATCCTTCTTCTGTAGGAGTCTTCACTTCATGGTCCTTGATCATCCGCAGGAATATTCACTTGGTGATTTGGTCTTGTAAGAAACATATCTACGGATTAACAATAATGTTCATCCGTAGATGTTTCTTACACTTGGTCAATTTCAGGAATCCTTCCAAGTATATTGTTTCTCCCTGTCAACAGTCACAAATCAACACACATATATATGGGTTAACCTATAGATTCAATGCACATATATATATATATATTGACTGTTACAAGTATTAATTACAAGACTTGATTCAAGTACTAAGCCTATACAAAATGATCTAGTCCTATACACTCTAGATCCAACATGGATCATATTTCATTCTTATATATTGTTCAATTCTCTAGTTCTTGTTTTCAATTTGAAGTAGTCTAGGAAACTACCCTTAGTGTGAGGATGGCCATGCCATTTAACCCCAGCTCAAATCAACGATGGTGACAAAATATCCAACTCCTATTTTCATAGGAGCATAGAATTCCTTTGACCATGTATAATTCCCAATTAACCTTGGATTTATTCCCAATCAATTACCTTATAACTTTCTTTATGAAACAGTGTTAGATAAGGTTAATGAACAACCTTTAGTTAAAGTTCATTAAAGTATGTATTTTGGGTCAAAAGATTGATAGATAATATCGTTTCAAAAGTTCTTACGACTTAGATCCATGAAGAACCTTCTGAAGTGATTTATGTCCTGATATCATTCTCTAATGAATATCAATGAATGTTGGTCCTCAATCACTTGGGCTTTCATCTATATATGAACCAACCAACTATTCAATATAGTATTAGTTTAGATTAATTATCATTAGTGTCATCGACTATGGACATTTAGAATACAATATTCAAGGATAATTACATGTACAAAAACTCGAACACGTATACTTATGTTTATAAAGCATTTAACCAGTAAATCAAAATAAACATG
This sequence comes from Flaveria linearis, assembly GCA_024085815.1. NCBI lineage: Eukaryota > Viridiplantae > Streptophyta > Magnoliopsida > Asterales > Asteraceae > Flaveria > Flaveria linearis. The sequence goes on along the minus strand of CM044012.1, from coordinate 27,723,909 downwards.
AAATGTAACTGTAAATGTCTTTAAACACCAAATACTAATACAGATCCAATTCATGTCTAAAAAAACTAAGCCCTAATTTATTTGCATACTCCTCATGTTTAGCTTGAGTTATAGGCCTAGTAAAAGGGATTAGAGAGATTTTGATCTGTGTTAATATTACTTGTCATGGTGTCACATCGTTCCAGCACTTCCTTATGTAGTGGAATTTTCTGATTATGTGTTTTGCTTTATGATGCGACATTGGTTCCTTTTCCTAAGCTATGGCAGTAGTGTTTGTCTCGTGGTATCTCGATAGGTTTCTTTATTCTAGGTAGCACATTAAGATCAACAATGAATTTCTTCATCCAAGCAACCTTTTTTGAAGCATCAGATGCTGCTATGTATTAAGACACTTTAGTGGATTAAGATATAACACTCTGCTTTGAACTTCCCATGTTATAGCTCCACTATTTAGATTACATACATATCCGTTTATGATCAAGCATTATCTTGATCTGTTTAGAATCTAGCATCAGTATAACATTTAACTGTTAGCTCATCTTCCAATCATCCATAGATCACAAACATATCCATAGTCCTTCTTAAGTACTTAAGAATGTTCGTTACAACAATCCAGTGACTTTTACCTAGGTTAATATCTACTTATCATACTCAACGCGAATGATATGTCGGGTCTAGTGCATAACATGGAATACCAAATAGAACCAGATATTGAAGCATATGGAACTCATTTTGTGTTCTTCTTTTGTACCTTAGTTTATGGACACTGACTATCATTCAGTATGGTTTCATTTCCTATTGGAAAGTTTGCTTTATTGGAATATATGTGGGTTTCCAAGATCTTTCGTTACAAAACAATTGCTTAACTAAGATTTTCAAACATTTGCACATTACATCAAATGATTAGTATATCGTCTATATACAATATCAGCAAAGTAATATAGCTCCCACTTACCTTCTTGTAAACACAAGGCTCATCTTCATTTTTGATAAAACTAGAGCCTTGATATTTTTTTATCAAAACAAAGATTCCAATTTCTAAATGCTTGTTTTCATCCATAAATGGATTTATTTAGTTTTAAATTTTGTTAGCATTCTTTGTGCAGGATCGATTATGGGTGGTTTTTCTCTCGACTCACTGTGAACAACACTCAGCAAGTAGTCTATGAAGAGTTGATCACAATATAACAAGTAACAAGCAGTAAGAAAATTAACACACCAAGTAAATTTTCAAGGTACTTTTATATATTGCTTCTCAACTTAAAGGATTACAAGACTCTTGGACTCAAAATCACCTTTCTAAAGAGTTACAGGGAGAAGATATATAATACTACCTACAGCCGGGTATACTTTGATTCCAGCTGGACACCTCTAACCTTACATCTATACTACAAGACTCTAGGTGAGGTCTTTCAGACATTTTGCCTGAGAGTTGGTAGTCAGGACATGTCCCTGACTTACCTTTTGTCACCAACTAAAGTTGGTAACATGTACTAACATAAAAAGGTGAACAGTAGAATAAAGTATGGTCAACAACATGGCTCTTTAGGAAGATGACATGCTGTATCAAAGGTCTACAGCGGACTGATAGGGACCATACTTTTATCTGCTGGACATAGCAATGTCTTCCGAAGGATAAAGTGCTTCGGAAGTATAACTTCTTCCGAAGGCACTTATACTTCGGAAGACTGCTTCTTCGGAGGCTTGGAGTCTTCTTTGTCTTCGGAAGCAGACTTTGTCTTCAGCTCTTTCATCAGACTTTGTCTTCGGAAGCTTTCAGACTTTGTCTTCAGCTCTTTCATCAGACTTTGTCTTCGGACGCTGACTTTGTCTACGGAAGCTGACTTTGTCTTCAGTAGATATCTTCAGCTGTTGTTCCTCAGACTCTCGAAAGATCTCTTACTTGGCTTCGGAAGCCCTTCAATGTAGCACCAAAAGTGACTATGAAGTGGTTTTGGTTGCACCAGCCTTATCATGATCCAACAAACTCCCCCTAGGCTGATGCTACCAAAACTTCACTTCTCTCTTCTTCTCAAAGCTCTCAGCACCAAGGAAAGTAAGTGTTTATCAGTGTCTTCATTCTTTCCTGCTGTGGTGCTGAGAATCTTGTACAGATCCTTGGTGGACAGAACCTCTACTCTGTCACCTTGGATTATGTGTACCCTCTGTTGTGGCCCTATGAAAAGAGTTAGTTGATGGGAAGTATAGTCATATTCCCATCGAACTATTGGTTCCAATTCAGGACCTTCCACCATCTGTAGAAAGGCTGTGCCTTTGGTGGTTGGTCTTTCCTTGTCTTCCACTCCTTTCAACTTCAACTCTTTTTCAATCTTGGCTCTTCTACTTCGTTCAGCCAAGTGGAGACCGCTGATATGGTTTCTGATGTGTGCAGCAGTCTCAGAGTTGGAGGGATTGGAGAATGGCTTCTCTGCAAGCTCAGCAAGATCAAATCTGCTGAGATGCAGTAGAGAAGTGGCATTAAGCCTATTGGTTTCACCATTCTCCCTTTCCACAACAAAGTTGTGAGAAGGTTCATCGAACCTCCACTGGATTATAGCATTTCTAGGTCCAGGAGATTGACCAGAAATTCTGTCCTCTTCCTGGTATCCAGCAGAGTCACCAGTCTCCTTCTTAGTCTCTTCTCCTCAGCATTGAGGGTATCGGAGTTGAGACCAAGAAGTCTTGCAGCCTAGCCCAAGGTGTCTCTAGGCAGCTCAAGAAATTGGCCTAGGGTGAGGGAGCTTGAAGAGTTATCAACATAGGTGATGTTGATAAGCTCTCCCTCACAGGAGATGCTGCTCAAAGTAGTGCAGTTGATGAGCCTCGCCTTGAACTCCTTTATTTCCTCAAAGGAGAGATGTTGAGGAGGCTGAGGGGATGGTCTTGGTTTTTGTTGGGTAGGCTTAGGTTTAGTGGTTTTGGGTTGTGTCTTAGGTTTTAGGATGGGTAGTTTGGGTGGTTGAGGTGATGTGGTAGGTTTGGGTAGAGTTGTGGGTTGAGGGGTGAAGGTTTCATCAGTGGGTTTGGTTTTGATGGGAAAAGGGGTTGGTTCTGGTGTGGGTTGTGGCTGTAGTTGAGTGGCTGGGGATGAGACCGTTCCCTGTACCCTCCTGTACATCTCCCTTCTCTTCCCCAAACGGATGTCAGCTTTGATTTCACTGACTATCCGTTGGAGTGTCCTTTCGGACATAGGTCCCACCTGCCTACCAGAGAAGCCATGAGCCGGAGATAGTCTTTCATCCAGGCTTTGTCATTGGACTTCTTGGTGGCAGTGACCCCTTTCTTTTCTTCCTTCCTCTTCTTTTCCCTCAACTTCTCCCTAGCAGCCTTCTTCCTTTCATTCTCCATTTGATCCTGCTCTTTATTATGGAGCAGCAGAATCATGTCATTGTCATGTGGAGACAGTTCAGGAAGACTGAAGCCTCTTGAGAGTAGGAATTTGATCCTATCCTCTCTCAGCTTCAGGGCTGCCTCCCTTCGCTCTTCTTCTTCTCTCTCCAAGGCCAACCTGGCTTCTTTTTCTTGTTGTAGCCTGGTTGACCTCTCAAAGTCACCAACTCCTCTAGTGGTAGCAGGAGTATCTCCTCATTGGCAGCTCCTAGACTGATGAGCTGGTCAATGAGTGATGTTCTTCTCCTTTGGATGATTTCTTCCTGATTGGCTGCAGCTGCCTTAGAACTAGCAGCTAGCAGCTTTTCAGTAGGAAACCTACCTTTCTTTTGGAGCTTCTCAATCCTCTCCTCCTCCTGAAGCTCTTCCGCAGTCAATTTTCTTTTTCCTTTGTCTTTGGCGGTGCTTGACTGTGGTGGTTCTTGGATGGAGGGTTGTGATTGAGAGAGAAGTTCAGCTGGTGTTTGGGTTGGAGGAATGTCAGAAATGTCCTCCCTGCTCACCTCAGATGCTATTTCAGCAATAACATCTGTGATGGTCAGTTCCTCGGACATCTGAAATAAGCCTTCCGCAGCTTCTATTTCGGCCTCGGAAGACTTTTCTTGTTCTTCCGAGGCTTCCATGTCAGCTTCGGAAGCTTCAGCTTGAGCTTCGGAAGAAAGACAACTGCAAGTTCTGTCCCAACTGTTTCAGTTGCTGGGCCATCAGTCCCATTTCCCCTTCGAAGCTAATCTCAGGTTCCATGTGGACCTTAGGTTGACCAACTTCTTCCACAGTGGTAGAAGGTGCAGTCAGTCTTTGAAGCTCCTCAGCCCCAAAGTATATAAGTGTGGTGTCGGGGCTGGGCTGTTCTAGGGATGATCTCAATACAAACTTTGTGAAAAGTCTGTAGAGATCTTGAAGCATCTTTGAGTCAATCTCTAGAAAGGATTGAGATGACTCAGGTAGTGTGATGAGTTGGGAAGAAATGAATTTGGTCTGTGGTTCCTCAGATGTTTGTCTCTGAACTTTCTCCCCCTTTTTGGTAGCATCATCTTGAGAGCTAGATGAGCTAGAGGAAGAAGTCATTGAGACCTAAATTGGTACATGCCTAACAGACCTCTCCGTCTGTTTCTCAGCTAGTTTAGCCTTGAGGTTATTAATCTCAAGTTGCTGAGTGGCAGTCCTTGATTCTAAGATCCTCACCTGTGATTCCAGGTTGGAGACCTTAGAAAGCAAGTACTGAAGTGTTAGTTCATACTTCCCTCATCTTCATGAGAAGAATCACGGGGAGATGAGATAACATACCTAGTATGCTCAGTCTCACCACCAGATGTGGCTTCTTGGCACCCTGGTTTCCTTTGCTCAGAGTCATCTCTTTCAGAGATGTCAATGGGCAAAGTTGCCGTAGACTCAGTCCTAATTATGTTACCACTGTCCTGAGAGCTCAATGAGAGACTCTGAGTAGTGGCAGCTGAGTCTACATGAGTCCCCTCCACATCAGTGGGACTCACCTCAGTAACTGGCTTCTGATGGGGGCTAGAGACAAGGGATCCCTCTTGGCTCTGTTGATCTTTCAGAGGGTGTTGTAGATCAACTTCATGGCATGGAGAGATGTAATCTCTTCATCAGTGCGGAGTAAAAGGTCAGTGAAAGAGAGGGTGGTTAGTCCTACTGACCCGGGACCTAGATCAATGTCTACAGGCATTGAGCCTATGGTGGGGCTGTCCCTAGAAGGCTGCACAGGGGAGTGTAGAGACTCACCCTGTGGGCTTAAGGCTTGGGGTTCGGGCTCAGGGGTTTGAGACTGAGGAGGCTCAAAACCCACATTGAGGTCAATTGTGAAGGATGGTGTGACCTCGGACTGAGTGGGAGCCCATGATTCCACTCTAGACCTTTGGGTGTGAACAGGAGGAGATTGTTCAATCAGAGTAGATTGAACAAGGGTTCGTTTTGGACGTCTCTGATATGTAGCTTTGATGGGTAAAGAAGGTTTTGGCATTATGGTGGATGTTGCTGGTGTGGGTTCATCACCTGTGGGGATAACAGGGATGTCACCAGGAGCTATGCGCTCAGTCATCTCTGGAGGTAGTGAGTGTACCTTCCAGTGAAGTTGACGGACATCTTCTTCAGTATCTTGAAGATGGTAGGTCTCACTTGTGGAACAGTAAGAGCAGCTGCGCAGACAAGCTTGCTCGGTTCCATCTCACAGTTGATTATGTGTTGAATAAATCGGGAATACATGAAGAATGTATCCCTGCTCAGATTTCCGATAAGGTTGGTCAACACAAATCGTGAGTAGTTGAAGCGAAGACCTCTCACCAACCCATGAACTAGGCATCCTAGTTCATATGGGATTTGATCCCAACCCCTGATTTGTTGGAGAGGCAATGTAGGATAATATGCAGCAGGAACTTCCAATGGTAAGAGAAATTAAACTTGTACACGGTTGATCTGCTGACATCTCCTCCATATCCCATGAGGATATAGGTGCCTTCCAAGTCTTCTTTGGGGAACTCAGTAGGAGCCCCATCATCATGGAGCTCGAGATGCTCCCTGATGAGCTGTTCAGTGATGACCAACTCTTGGCCACAAATGCGGGTTCTCAGGACTCGAACCCCATTCAGAACTGCAGTTTGACCGTTGCTCCAGAATTCGGACATATGGTTGGAGTATACGGTTGGGTTAACAGTTAGTGCAGTGAGGTATGTGGATTCGGTAAGAAAGGTGATGATTTGGGTGAAGTCGACATCCCTTGACGAATCAAGTAATGCGACTTGGTTGTGCTGAGGGTTTAGCGCCATTGAAGAAAAGGTAAGCTTGAAATTTGGGTGAAATTGAAGGTTTGACAGTGAAAGGGAATAGTTAGGGCTGTAAAGTGGTAAAAGAAGATGAAATTGATCAGTCAAGATTATTTAAAAGGGGATGAATTATGGTAGTGGCGGTAATAGGGTAACTGTTTGGGTTACTGTGGGTGGTATGGTGGTTTACGGCGGAGAAATGATAGTGGCGGCAAGGATAATTTTAAATAATCTGACTATCATGGACAAAATCTTTACTTTTTACAGAGTGGGGCCCAAAAGATATCCGTTACATATAAAAACCTTTACTTCCGAATGTAAAACATTTCCGAAGGTAATTGTCTTCCGAAGTCAATTTCTCTTCCGAAGCAAGGCATTGCTTCCGAAGGTAAAATGGTCTTTTGAAGGTACTTTCTCTTCCGAAGCAAAGTATTGCTTCCGAAAGTAAAGTTATCTTTCCGAATGGAGAGTTTTATAAGCTTCGGAAGTAGATCTGATGTAAAATCAATCGCTTCTTCCGAGACCAAAAACTCTTCCGAGAAGAAAATTTCCATTGAGGAATTTTGGCTTCGGAAGATATTCAAGAATATCTTCCGAGAGTTAGTTCCTCTTCGGAAGGAATTTACACTTAGAATATTTTAAAGATCTTTTGTAACAGGGCTTAAATTGTATTGACACAAGACATTACACGTTAAAAGGTTTTCAAAAGAGGTAGTTATCAATGTTTATCATCCCAATTGCTGATATGAGATACTTAAATCTTTGTTCATCAAATGCCTTTGTGAACAAATCAGCATATTGTTCATTTGAGTCAACTTTGATTAACTTTATCAGCTGTTTCTCATGAATATCTCTAATAAAATGATACCTGATATCAATGTGCTTTGTCTTGGAGTGCTTCACCGGATTCTCAGTAATGGAGATAGCACTGTTGTTGTCAATATGGATAGGAGTAGTCATGAAGTTGAATCCATAGTCTAACATCTGATTTGAATCCATAGCAGTTGAGCACAGCAGCTAGCAGCAGCAATGTATTCAGCTTCAGCAGTTGATGTAGAGACACAGGATTGTTTCTTGCATTGCCATGAGATAATCCTTCCACCAAGAAATTGACATCCTCCTGATGTTGATTTCTTGTCAATGTTGCAGCCACCATAGTCACTGTCAGAGTATCCATAGAGATTGAAATCACTATTTCTTGGATACCAGAGACCTAGTTTAGGTGCTCCTTTGAGGTATCTGAGGATTCTCTTTGCAGCAGCTAGGTGAGACACCTTTGGAGCAGCCTGATATCTTGCACAAATGCATGTGGCAAACATGATATCTGGTCTACTAGCAGTGAGATACATCAGAGAACCAATGATTGCTCTATACTGATGTTGATCAGTATCCTCCCCCTCAAGGTCAGGGCAAAGATTATGGTTTCTGGGTATGGGTGTCTTGGCTGGTTTACAATCCTTCATTTCAAATCTATCTAAATGTCTGAGACATACTTAGATGACTGATGAAGAACCCTTCCTTCATCTGTTTCACCTGAATTCCAAGGAAAAAGTCCATTTTTCCCATGGAACTCATCTCAAACTTCTGCTTCATATGCTTTCAAAGTCCTTGCACATTTGGTCGTTTGAAGAACCAAATATGATGTCATCAACGTAGACTTGTACAAGCAAAATGTCTTCTCCACTCTTTCTGATGAAAAGAGTCTTGTCAATGGTACCTCTAGTGTATCCATTCTTCAGGAGAAACTGAGACAAGGTCTCATACCACAGTCTAGGTGCTTGGTGCAGCCCATATAGAGCTTTATCCAGTTTGCACATGTAGTTGGGGTGCTGGGGTCTTCAAATCCTGGAGGTTGACATACATAGATTTCCCTATCTATATCCCCATATAGAAAAGCACACTTGACATCAAGTTGGTAGACTGTGAAGTTCTTGGATGCAGCATAAGCAAGGAAGATCCTAACTGCCTCAAGTCTTGCAACAGGTGCAAAGACATCAGTATAATCGATTCCTTCCTCCTGGGTGTATCCTTGAACTACTAGTCTTGCCTTGTTCTTGATAATCAAGCCTCTATCATCTTTCTTGTTCCTGAACACCCATTTAGTGCCTATGGGTACTTGACCAGATGGTAGTGGGCATAGATTCCAGACCTTTTGTCTTCTGAATTGAAGCAGCTCCTCCTGCATCGATTCAACCCAACTACTATCCTTTAAGGCATCTTCTACCTTCTTTGGTTCCATCTGAGACAAGAAGCATGAGTACAAGCAGACATTCCCATGATGAGTTTGTCCTCTTGTTCTCATACCCTCAGAGACATTCCCTATGATGTTCTCAGTTGGATGAGTGTTGTGAATCCTAAGACGAGGAATCACTTCCAGTTGCAGAGATAAGTCTAGGTTAGACATATTCTGATCAGGAACTGGATCACTCTGTCCAACTGCTGTTTCAAAGTCATTCAATGAGGACTGATTGAATGATTGAGAAACATCATCAATGGTTGGTTGTGAAGTAGGATTAACAGTTGCCTGCTCCTTCAGAATACTACTTCCCTCAACCTGGTGTTGTAATGGATCACCTGAAGAACTTTGAGGTTGATCAAGTGATTTACTTGTTGAAGCTTATTATTCCTGGAGATAGTTACACTATCAGATCTGTGAATGGTTGAAGCTTGTGTGCCTTTCAGCTCTTGGAGAATTTGGAAGAGGTCTGGGAAGCTCAAACAGTTGACTTGCATCAGCATCAGCATCAGCATTCTCTTGAGCACCTGTTCCAGCTGAAACATTCTCACAAGATGGTTTAGAATAGTTTGGAAACAATTTAAATCAAAGATATACTCAGGTCCATTCCCCCTAACACAAGGAGTGTGCTCATTAACAACTATATTGGATGATTCCTCAAATTGTTGATTCTTGATATTGTATACTCTATAAGCTTTAGAGCTAGAAGAGTATCCAATAAAGATAGCATCATCCGACTTCTCAGCAAACTTTGCTAAGTTGTCCTTTGTGTTAAGTATGGTACACCTGCAGCCAAAGGACCTTAGAAAGCCAATGAACGGTGGCCTCTTGTTCCATAACTCATAAGGGGTTTTTCTGTGGGGCTTAACTACAAGAACCCTGTTCTGCACATAGCATGCATGCTGACTGCCTCTGCCCAGAATGTTAGAGGCAGCTTTGAATCAGCTAACATGGTCCGAGCAGCCTCAATAAGTGTCATGTTCCTCCTCTCAGCAACACCGTTTTGTTGAGGAGTTCTGGGAGCACTGTATTGTCTGGCAATCCCTTTTGAGTCACAGAATGAGTCAAGAATGAAGTTCTTAAACTCAGTCCCTTGATCACTTCTAATGATCTTAACCTTGTGATCAATTTGATTTTCTATTTTAAGAATAAAAGATTTTAAAGTTTCAGCAGTTTCATCTTTACTTCTTAAAAAGAATACCCATGTAAATCTTGTAAAATCATCAACTATCACAAGGCAGTATGATTTCCTTCCAATGCTCATTATACTTGTGGGTCCAAAGAGATCCATGTGCAATAAGTGTAATGGAGTAGTGATAGAGTTAACACATTTGGATTTATGAGATGATCTGTGTTGTTTCCCTTTCAGACATGCAACACAGTTATCTTTGCAGAAAAATTCCTTTTTAGGCAAACCATGTACCAAGTTATTTTTAGCCAATTTATTCATTGTTTTAAAATTCACATGACACATGCGTTTATGCCATAGTGTTGACTCATCACTATCAGCTTTGGAAAGAAAGCATGATACTTACCCATAGGAGAAGCATTGTTCATATCCAGCTTGTACATATCCCCTTTCCTGGGAGATCTAAGAAGCACCAATTCCGGAGGAATTGTCATCCCTGGTTTGAGGATAATGCACTCATGTTCTGCGAAGAGCATCTGATGCTTCTGATCACAGAATTGAGAAACACTTAACAGATTGTGTTCAAGCTGTTTGACAAAGTGAACTTTGTCAATGTTTATTCTGCCATTGGATATACTTCCTCTGCCAGAAAATATCCTCCGGCCTCACCTCCAAATTGGACATGCCCTCCATCAAAGTTCTGGAATTGTTGAAGGAGAGATCTGTTCCCTGTCATGTGCCTGGAGCATCCACTATCTACAATCCAGACATTGTTGTTCTTGTCAAATGGACGTCCCTGCACATAAGATGAGATGGTTAGTTTTGTTTGGAAGCCCAAGCCTTGCTGGTCTTGGGCTCTTCCAACGATAGTGACATAATTGAACCAAAAGATATGCATTGGGGTTCAATAGAGGTCATTGTTAAAGAAGAGGTTTGGGCTGCAGCATCTTCCTTGATCTTCCAGTCCATCCCTTGGTTGATCTTTGAATATGAGCTTGTTGAAGCTTGTGCAGCATGGCCTTCTTCCGAAGCTTCTTTCTTTTCGGAAGAAGCCTTCACCACCTTTTCTTCCGAAGTAGTCTTCTTCTGAGATGGTTTCAAGGGAGCCTTCTTGTTCTTCCGAACCTTAGAAGGTTTGGCTTCCGAAGCCATTTTCCCTTCGGAAGAAGTAGTTTCTTCCGAAAGCAACTTGGCTTCCGAGACCAACTTTCCCTTTTTCATCATTTGGACCTTTTGAAGTGGTCCAACTGAGAAACCTTCTCTGACTCCTTCTTTTCTAACATTATTTGCATAATGTGTGCTTGCTGGATTGTAGTAACAATCTTTAGCCATGTGGTTGTGCAGACCACACATTATGCAGGCAATGTTAGTCTTCTGGGAACTTGCAGGTTGCTGTTTCTTGGGTTTCTTCTTTCATCAGCAACTTTTCCTTTCAACTTCTGATCCTTCAGTAGGACAGGAGTGTTGGTATTACACTCCTTTCCTGAGTCAGAAGTACCTACCACTTGAAATCCGGCAGAAATGAAGACACCCTTTTGCTTTGGGTCGATCTTAAGCTTGGACTCTGCAACCTTCTTGGCAGTCCTTCTAGCAGCTTTAGCTCTGCTTCTTCTTGCCTTGTTGGTTAGGATTTGGTCTTCACAGGTGGAGATGAGTGTATCCTCCTGTTTCTCCCCTGTGGTGGCCACTATTTTTGCCTCATCCTTTAGTTCCAATGGAGAAGGGTCAGCAGTTGGAACCTCTTGCTCTTCAGTACCACATCTAGGTAGTCTAATAGACTCATAAGAGTGTGGTGGAGCTATTTCATTGGTTCCCAACCCTTCTTTGTTTTGATAAAACATTTTGGAATGAGAGGTTGATGCAAGAATAGTTTGGAAGCTTTGCTCAGCAATAGCTTGCTTCCTGGCCTGAGCCTCAGCTGTGACCAACTGGGCTTGAACCTCAGATAGTTTGGATATCAGATCTTTAATTTGAGTCTTATAATTAGTCTTTTCGTGTTTTAAAAGAGACACAGCTTTCTCTAACTCCTCAATTTTCTTTTGATAGTCAGATTCAGCTCTCTTAAAATCAGATTTTAGCACATTTAAAGACTCAACCTCAGATCTGATTTCCGAAATGTAATCCTTATAAAGTTTAACTTTAGCAATACAGGTAGCAGTACAAAGATGTTCATATACCTGATCATCATCTGTTCCGGCTATGAGTGCTTGAGTAGGAGTCACATCCTGTACCATGAAGCTCCAGTCAACTTCTTGAGCCACAGCAGCTGTTTCAGTTGACTTCTCTTCATGCTTTGAAGTAGTGGGATGTGTGGAGGCCTGTGGGGTTCCCGAGTTGTTCTTGTGAGCCTTTCATTCCCTAGCAAAGTGACCAAGTTGGTTGCAGTTGTAACACTTTGCCTTGCTTTTGTCAAACCCAAACCTGCTATTGACTGGGTTTTGAGGGAATTGCCTTCCAGTTCTCTTGAAGAACTTCTTCGCTCTGTAAGTTAAAAGAGCCATCTGCTGGACAATATCCATATACTCCACATCATCTGGACTGAAGCACTCAAGATCATCAAAGCAGTATTGAAAATCACCAGAGTGTCCACTTCCAGAGACAAAGGCACAACTATCCTGAGAGGAGTTGTGTTGAACCTTTTGAGACTTTGGAGTCTCAGGTAGAGTAATGTAGGTCCGCTGTGTGAGTTGTCAGGGTAACATAGTAACTGATGTTGTGGTTCCGTGATTTCCCTTTCAACCACATGAAGGGCTGAACTCAGTTGGTTATTGGAGTGACCAGAGGAGTTCTGCATGTTCATCTCCATCTGGAATGCACTTAGGATACCATACAACTCTGTCAGAGTAAGAGTCTTAAGGTCTGAAGTTCTCTTGATTACAACACAGTAATGTATCCATAGTTTAGGAAGGGAAGACATGAACTTCCTAACTATGTCTCTATTCTCAAGAGCTACTCCAATATCCTCCAGAGTATCTACTAGCTCAACATACCTGAAGTATTGTTGAGTCAAGGTCTCACCAGCCTTGAAAGTAAAGTTCTCAAACTGTTGCTTCAAGAGATCCTTCTTGTTCTCTTGGGTTTCCTTGGATCCTTCATACATCAGCTTCAGTGCTTCCCATAAATCTTTAGCAGTTTTGCACTTCTTGAAGCATCTGTAGACGGAGTTGGGGAGAGCAGTTTGGAGAGAAGTCATAGCCCTTTGATCCAGCTCTATTCTCTTCCTGTCTTCTTCTGAGTAATCATCAACATCTTTTGGAATGATGCGATTACCAGTGGCAGAAGTGGTGCTTGGTATGAAAGGACCATTGACAATGGAGTCCCACATCCTTGAATCTTGACACTTGATGAAGCCTTCCATTCTGATACACCATGTGTCAAAGTCTTCAGGGGTGATCAGTGGGGACTTGGTCATGGTACCAGTTTCCATATCAGCCTTGGAGAGAGCAGCCATTTGAGTGAGTGGTTTGTAGTGAGGAGTGAAAAACAGGTTGATTTGGATGGTAAGATCTCACAATCAAGAGCCTGGATGCTCTGATACCAATTGCAGGATCGATTATGGGTGGTTTTTCTCTCAACTCACTGTGAACAACACTCAGCAAGTAGTCTATGAAGAGTTGATCACATATAACAAGTAACAAGCAGTAAGAAAATTAACACCGCAAGTAAATTTTCAAGGTACTTTTATATATTGCTTCTCAACTCAAAGGATTACAAGACTCTTGGACTCAAATCACCTTTCTAAAGAGTTACAGGGAGAAGATATATATAATACTACCTACAGCCGGGTATACTTTGATTCCAGCTGGACACCTCTAACCTTACATCTATACTACAAGACTCTAGGTGAGGTCTTTCAGACATTTTGCCTGAGAGTTGGTAGTAAGGACATGTCCCTGACTTACCTTTTGTCACCAACCAAAGTTGGTAACATGTACTAACATAAAAAGGTGAACAGTAGAATAAAGTATGGTCAACAACATGGCTCTTTAGGAAGATGTCATGCTGTATCAGAGGTCTGCAGCGGACTGACAGGGACCAATTTTATCTGCTGGACATAGCAATGTCTTCCGAAGGATAAAGTGCTTTGGAAGTATAACTTCTTCCGAAGGCACTTATACTTCGGAAGACTGCTTCTTCCGAGGCTTGGAGTCTTCTTTGTCTTCGGAAGCAGAATTTGTCTTCAGCTCTTTCATCAGACTTTGTCTTCGGAGGCTTTCAGACTTTGTCTTCAGCTCTTTCATCAGACTTTGTCTTCGGAAGCTGACTTTGTCTTCGGAAGCTGACTTTGTCTTCAGTAGATATCTTCAGCTGTTGTTCCTCAGACTCTCGGAAGATCTCTTACTTGGCTTCGGAAGCCCTTCAATGTAGCACCAAAAGTGACTATGAAGTGGTTTTGGTTGCACCAGCCTTATCATGATCCTACACTTTGGATCCTCAAAACCTTTTTAGTTGTACCATATAGACATCTTTAGCAAGTTTCCCATTTAGGAACCCGATTTGACATCTATTTATCATATCTCATAGTCATAATATTTAACAATGGCAAGCGGTATTCTAATTGACTTAAGCATGGCTGCTAGTGAAAGAGTTTTCTCATAATCAACACCTTGAGTTTGAGTAAACCATTTCTCAATTAAGTGTGCTTTTTAGGTTTGCACCTTTCCATCTATTTTGGTCTTCTTTTGAAGATACATTTACATTCTTCAGCCCGACATTAAAGACGAAGATCAACCAAGTCTCACACGTGGTTATCATACATGGATTACGTCTCAAAGCCCATTGCCATTTATTAGATTCAAAATCCGAAATTGCATATTTGTAATTAGTAGGTTCATATTTATATGGTTCATGCCTATCTCTAGCATTTCTACGGATGCTTGAAATAACTACTGATTACTGAATCCTTTCAAGTTTGGGTTAATTGATTGTTTAAGTCTAAGATTCAGTTACAAGTGTTCCTAAATTTTGTCTAAATCCACATAATTTTCTCCAACCCCTCACTCAAGAAGTTCCTTTTCTAAGAAGACAACTCCTTTTTTAAGGAAAACCTGGTTTTTAGTAGGATTGTAGAAATAGTAACTGGTCATTTTCAAGTATCCGACGACTTTATAACCTCGAATTCCACTTTATCCAAAGATTTACGTGTAACCTAAGCATTACAACCCCATACTCTAAGGTAAGACACTTTGGGTTTTACCCCATGCCAACTCTCATAAGGCATTTTGTCTACCCCTTTTAGTCGACGCTAGATTAAGTATTTTAGTAGTAGTCTCAAAAGCGAAACTCCAAAAGGACTGAGACAAATTTGACAACACATCATTGATCGAACCATATCTAATAGTGTTTGATTTCTCCTTTGAGACATACTATTAAGTTATGATGTTTTGGGTGGAGTGAGTTGTGAGATATCTCACTGCTTAGATGTATGTCAAATCCTTGACTATGATATTTTAGATCTGATTGAAGTATCTTAATCATTTTCTCTGGCTGGTTTTGTACTTCATTTTAGCAATTTTCGATCATATCAAACATTTCATGTTTATGTTTCATAAGATAAAAATAACCATATCTACTGAAATTATCAATAAATGTAACAACGTACTTTCATTTCTACATATTGATCTGAATGGACCACATACATTTGTATGTATAAGTCCTAATAGATCACTAGCTCTTTCACCAATACCATTAAAAGAGTTTTGAGCAACTTTATACTTAAACATAAATCACATTCATTAAAACACTATTGACCTGTGAAATATGAAATCCAACAGTCTTGAGTTTCTTCATGCGATTCTTATTTATGTGCCCAAGTTAAAAATGCCATGAATAAGGGTCATTTAAATCCAATTTCGTACGTATATCGGAGATATTGCATATGCTTTTTATTATTACAAATTTCTGTCTCATAGATTTCATTATGTGGTTTTGGGTTAAAATAGAAAACATCATTTAAATATGCATAAATATAATCACCATTAAAAGCATATATAACCCCTTGTTCATGCAAACCCAATACTGAAACAATATTCCTAGTCAAAATAGAAAATATTGTTCAAAACAAGTTCTAAAACATTAAAAAGTAAATGAACACATTCCCCTACTACCATCACAACAATCTTTGTCCATTGCTAACATGGAGCTCCAAGTCGCCTTATTTTAGCTACATAACCTCTCTTTAGTCCGTGCAAATCATTACAAATATGAGAACTACATCTAGTGTCAAACACACAAGATTTTCTAAATGAAGAGAAGGTTTCAATAATGAATATACCAAAGGGTCCTACTTTAGAATATTTCTTGTCTTAGCTCAACAATGTATTTAGGGCAATTCCTCTTTCGGTTTCCGATTTCATCACAATGAAAGCACTTAGCATCGTTTTGAGGATTCTTCTTAGTGGAAACAACCTTGATTTTCCCCTTGTCTTTCACGCTATTTACGTCTTTTACCTTGGAATTAGGCTTCCTAACTCCACCCTACTTGATGTATCTCTTAGCAACTTTAAGCATAAAATGCAACTCTAAGAAGGTCATGTCCTAAGCATTAATATTATCATGATGAACTGATAATTATGATTTAGGCAATAAGATGAGAAATATCCCAGCAAGCTTATTACTCAATGGGGCCTCAAGAAATGCTAAGTAATCAACATAAGCCTTCATTTTTGACATGTGAGTGTTAACTGAATAACCCTCTTGCATTCTAGTGGTAAAAAGTGATTTCATTACTTCAAACTGCTCATGACAAGCTGCTCAATCATGTAGAATACTAGCATGTTTTCTAGATTCTTTTCAAGTGCTATAATTATGGAAGTTAGCATGATACATGAGACTTTTTGGAGTCATCCACATGCCAGCATTCTGAGTTCTGACAGAGAACTCCCGTCTGGGTAGTGGGTTCTTTAGGAATTTGATCATTCAAGAAAATATATCTTGTTCTTTACCCTAAGAATAGTTTTTAGGTTCTTGGATCAATCTATAAAGTGGAGTTATTAAGTTTTTCCTTTATAAAGATAGACTTAAGAGAGAAAGGAGTAACATGATTTGTTTCATTATACATCTATAAAATTCAAAAGAAAACTATTTAGTATTTTTCATGCATAACTTTCTATATATAAATATATATAATTAGGATAAGATCTTGTTTTATCAAAACTCAATAAATGGGTAAAGCTTTCTTTACTTGCATTGTTATGAAGATAGGTAACGGTTACCAGTTGTGTCCACTACACAACTCTTGGTTTGGAATCGCATGACGAGCATTACCAGGCATTGGTATTTTAACCACAACTAGAGAGTCTTAAAATTTTTTAGCATTCACTTGACCTTTATGTTCAGCCATCTGGGTTATCTAGCCTAGGGATCATAATCCTTTGGGCACTCACATTTGCTAACCCATATCATATATGCTTACCAGCAAAAGGTTTTGAAACCAGTTTGTCGGAAAAAGCCGGTGACGAATGTAATTAACTCTAAAACATTTTAAGCATGAATGATACTTATAATCTTAAATTATAACTTTCACATGCAAACAATAAATTAAAGTTGACTTTAATTATGGTGTTCAACCCCCATATATATTGGTTCTATGGCTCAGGCAGTCTTGTTTGATTGGGAACCTCCTGGATCTACACCAAAACCTTGATCAGCCCTAGTATGAGATTTTCACCCATCAGTGAGATATAACTTTGGCTAAACTATAAATCTATTTCTGGTCTAAATGTCTTAATCATACAATGTGGGTCATGATTCAAATATTCAGCATTTTATTTATGCCATTTTCACAAATCAAACTATAAACTTATAAATTGTAAAATGAATTCACTTTATTACGATGAGCCAAATAGTAACCTAGAATCAAAAAAGATAGTTCCTAAGCAAGAAATTTCACATCTTATGACTTTTGGTATCTTGTTTTCAGCTTTAACTCGTTGTACAATACCTCGACATCGCTTAAAATAGTTCTAATATGAGGAAAGGGGCCACTTTAGTTGAAATTTCGAGATAGGGGGCTGAGATTTATGTGTAACAATGCTCATCCGAATG
Source organism: Flaveria linearis (assembly GCA_024085815.1). Classification (NCBI taxonomy): domain Eukaryota; kingdom Viridiplantae; phylum Streptophyta; class Magnoliopsida; order Asterales; family Asteraceae; genus Flaveria; species Flaveria linearis. The sequence continues at coordinate 27,706,328 of CM044012.1, read as the reverse complement.
CCTTTATCTAGGGTGTCTTGAGGGTCGAGGCACCCCGCATCACCAAGACAAGTCAGGCCGCATCTTTTTGATGTCTTGCATGGGTGACATGTGTGTCACCAGCTTACTAGCCTTGAATCTTTTTTTGATGTGAGCAACATCAGGTTATATGTGGCCCGCGTCCTTAACCTGATGCGGCTCACATCATGACCACGTGTCAAGAACTAAACCTTAGTCATCAGCCATGTATCAATTATCAGTTCCTCATCATCACTTTTTTGTTGATCAATCAGAGTTTGCTTAGCTTGGTTGATGCCACCTGCTTCCTAACTAGGATGTTGTCCTTATCCATGTCACCTTACGACGCGGCCCGCGTCACCTTATCGATGCGGCACGCATGGGGTATATTTTTGTAATTTTCCATTTTCTTTATTTTGAAAAAATAAAGGGTGTTATACAGTAGGCTGTTTAACTTATAGTTACGTCACTAGAACTCCAAGTGCTTCCAAGCGTGAACTGCAGGCTAGCAATAGATTATAGAAAACACAAACAACAACAAAATCTAGGGTTTAAGCAAATCCAAACAATCTCAAGTGAGCTAACGGTTGCCATCATCAACTTAATATCCTATAATCATCATCTAAACTGATATTTAATCCTTTTCAAGATTAGATTAATATTATAACTAGTTAATTAGCGCCGCGCGATGCCGCGGCAATGCTATTTTATGAATGTTTATGTTGGGTTGTTTGATAAAAGTAACAGCAACACAACGACAGAATAAAACCTGCTTAAAAAAGCACAATATCCAACAGCTCCAATCCTTTTCATTCTTTAAAACTAAAACCCAAACAACTTCAATGAAAAAAATCAATTTTTAGCCTAAAGAAATGGAGCAAAGATGAGGCGGTGTCTGTGTTTGCTAGTGGTGAAAAAAGAAAGCTTAAAATGGGAGGACTTAAGTTTTCCGGTGATCGATGATGTAGCATAGATGCAATAACAAAGAATATTACCTGTTCTCCCAACCTTGAAAAATCAACCCGAGAAGCCTTCACGATGGTGCTAATTGCTTTCCTAGATTCACAAATATAAAAATTCAGAATCTACATTAGAGATTTGAATTATAATATACGAGAATACAGTTTCCCTTGCATTTACCTAACAGTTCAAACAGAGCCAGATAAACAAAACAATTCAATTTGTTATTTGCCATATTCTTAAAGCCAATTCAATCAAGCTCCAGGGAATAAGAAACAACAATCTCTTCTCTCATTGCATCAAAGAAAATAAGTCAATCTTTATGTTTATTTCTTATTCCGCCAAAAGAGTAATAATAAGTCATTTGCCACATTCTTAAAGCCAATTCAATCAAGCTCCAGGGAATAAGAAACAACAATCTCTTCTCTCATTGCATCAAAGAAAATAAGCTCCAGGGAATAAGAAACAACAATCTCTTGTCTCATTGTTAGAACTAATGTGCAAAAGAGTAATAATAAGATTACCAATAATTCATGGTATGCTGCGTAGTACTGTGGATACCTTGCCCTTCTCCACCAAAAGCTTCTTGCCAAGTGTCAACTAGAATTAATATCTTCTCTTTAACATGAAAATCAGGCTGCAGTGTCAATACAGAAATCAATATCATAAATAAAATTGTTAAAAATAAGCTGTGTAAATAAATCTAAAAAAATAATACTTACCTTCTTTTTCACTATTTTGACCATATCATGAAGCAAGTCTCTCTCTGCAACATGCATATGAACAAAATCGCCACAATTCTTCACAATTGTTTCCAATAGCTTAACATAAGCAACAAACGAAGTAATTTTAACCAAGGTAACAACACATTGCATATAAATAAACAAATAAATTAAACTCTTTGGTTAGCATGAAACTTGGCCAGCGAGATATTATCTATATTCTTTTGTTATAGTATCTTTCAAACAATATCACGATTAGTATCTTTATTCTTTAACTTAGTATCTTGCAAAACAATATCATGATTTCAACAACAAAGATTTAATAAAACTGGTAGAGTTTTTGTGCTTACTGTTAAAGCAAGAAGCTGAACTTTTGGATTCTTGCTTCGTAAACGTTTTTTATTCCTTTGACAACGTCTTTCGCTTGCCTGAAAAATTATTCCATCAAATATTAGTGTATTAACCACCACTCACATGGATCAATGTACATAATATAAATATAGCACGCGATACATATAGGCGGTTAGAGGTGCCAGTTTCTACCCATATACATATGAATAGGTTGCTTCATGGTCTAATAAAATAAATAGCAAATATAGACCAGTTAGACAGGCCACAATCAACACATATATATTGTTAGAGACGTGCAAATTCAACCCATTTACTTATGAATAGGTTGATTCATGGCTCAAATCCGTAGCAAGTGGTCTAAAGTTTTTTTTCCTTAATTAGCTTTAAATTACAGTCCCCCAAAATCACCAGTTCTATGCAAACTTGCAGCACACTCCATCCAGTTTCTTTCATTCTACTCCTAAATCTTAAATTTTAATAAGAAATCAAATGGTTAAAATGAGAGTCATAATGCTACTAAACGATTAGTGTTCATGTTTTTTTTTTTTGATTTACAAAATGTAATATATTTGAGATTACAAAGGTGTTTGGATATGCTTCTTGAAAGTGATTTATGTTTATATAGTGATATGAAGTTGCAATAATAGATTTCTATCCTACTTCTGCTTATGAACCATAAGAGTGCAATTACTTACGTACACTTGTTTAGTCTATTACTTTGTTAAATAATCAGAATTTGGACTGTTTTTAAACAGCAAACAGAAACACATCCAAACACTATCTATAGCGCATGTTTTATTACAACAGATTATTCACTATCAAATGGCCCTACTCTATGAGTGGAATATTACTTATTTACCAGCTACGTTTGTTTGTTTATTTACTATCAAATGGAAGAGTATCATTACTTATATACACTTGTTTTCTCTATTACTTCCTTAAATGCTCAGAATCTTAAGTAGTACAACTACAAGCAGCATAACCACATCCAAACACCATCTCTAACACCAAGCTTTTTACAGTAGATCACCTTATTCTCATCATACATCATTATAGTAAAACAACTTATATAACACTTAATCTTTCTATTAGCACCTTAAACACTATAAGTTAGATTATCACAAGTTTACAACTACAAGCACATCCAAACACCATGTTTTGCACCAACTTCTACTACATGCTAGTATTCTGATTACTCAACACCCATTAAAATGTTAAATTAGACCGAAGGGGGTGATCAATATTCACGGGTCAAGAACCGGACCAGACCAACTATACGTATTTCGGGTCGATCTCGGATCCGTCCTACATTCATAGGCACTTCAATAATGATTCTTTTTAACCATAAATCTGAAAATGTGAGGAGCAAATTTACCTGCCAGAGGGCAACCATTTCTGTGATCTGGAACACATGAAAAGCATACATCACCTCCACCATGAAATCAAACCCTCAAAACAGAAGCTTCGACTGCAACCATCCCTGTTGGTTCATCGTCATCCTCGATCGATCGACACCACACCATACCGACACCAATCGACCACCCCAAACTTCAAAATCAGCAACAACCGCAAACATCATCATCTTCGAACCTTATCCCCCAAATCACCTTCAAATCTTCGTCCGACCACCAATCACCGACCGACTCCAACACAACCTTCGGTCGACCTTCAACTTCATCCTCGACAGCCACCTGTGAAACCGAGAGAGCTCCGAGAGAGAGAAGTTCGAGAGTGAGATACCGAGAGCGATCGAGAGTTTCAATCGGTGGAGAAGAGAATTCAGAGAAGAAACCCTATGAAATACCCAAAATAACCTTGGCCGGTGGTACTGTACCCACCGACCAAAGGTTTTAATAAGAATAGATAATAGATAATGTGTAGAATTAAATTTTTTTCAGAGTTTATTATTTTATTTACGTGTGTTTCCAATTTACATTACTTTACAATTTAAATTACTTTGCTATTAAATTGACACCTCAATTAGATCATATCTGGATTAAACTGATATTTAATCCTTTTCAAGATTAGATTAATATTATAACGTGTTATGAGATGACCTCCTAAAAAACTAATATAACAGGTTAGGCATGGGATAACAAAAAGAGCATGAGATGTGTTAGATACGAACGCGACACGATAACTAATCATGTCATTTTTTCAAACTTGAACACAAATCTGTTTAGATGGGTTATATTATAAGAATCACATATTTAGTGAAACAAAAAATTCCAAAAACTCATAATCTTAATTCATGCATAATTTTAACATGATAAGTCTTAGCATATTTAAAACAAAAGTTCATATAACTAAACAAACAAACAAACAAACGTACCCAGTAAATCCCACTCGAGAGCAAGGTCTGGGAGGGGTAGGTGGTGGCGAGTCTTTCCTCTATCTTTGGGGATAGAGAGACTGCTTCCGGAGAGACCCCCGACTCACAAATGAAATTAAATAACAATCACAATCATAATAAACGGTAGACAACACACAGGTATAAGTCCTATAGAAACATAGAAAGCGTGTACAACAAATAAGCAGGAAGAATCACGTATAAGGGCAGATTAAGGAAAACAGGGGGCCCACAACAGGTTACATCTACCCTTCCCACCTACCGGTCCCACTAAAAGTCCTTAATTTTAATTATACGCCTCCACTCACTCCTATCCTCGATCATGTGCTCAGAGAGGTGCGAAAAAAAGTTCATATAACTCAAAATATATAAATAAAACAACAAACTTCAATAAATATCACTTCATAACATCCGGTAAAACATGTTCTCAAAATCGAACCAAAAAGAAAAATGGTAGATAGGTAAAGTCAGGGGCGAAAATATGCCCAAGTGAACGTTGTCAGGTGACCCCACTGATATTTTGAGCCGTTAGTGTAATGTATAATTCAGACTTTTGAGTGAACCCATAGTTTTTCAGGAGGTGAACTCACTATTATTTTAGGGTTCACATTTTAAATTATATTCGTTTCTGGTTCACAGGTTAACGCGCCTACATGTGGAGAAGAGGTCGCAAGTTCGATCCTTGCACGCTGCAAGTACGATCCTTAACGTAAAGTGCACACGAAGACTAGAGAGCCTTAGATCGCAATCTAGTAAAGTGTGATAGGAGTAATTTTGCTCACGAAGAAGAAGAAAAAGCAACCAGGGTAGGTAGGGTTTGAAAACTGAGTGTTTATGAATGAATGTAATGAATCTTATATATATATATACACATACACACACATATATGATTGTTTTAGAAAAATGAAAATATAAACATGTATATTTTAATTGTGTATTGAACATGTCACCTGTTTACGGAAATGAACCTGTTTACTTCATGTTATGTTGCATTGTGTTGTATCATGTCGTGTTAATATGTTCGTGTCAGATTACTTGTCCTAGTTTTGAAGAATTGCTTAATGATATTGTAGGAACGGATGTCAAACCTTGGTTATTGTAATAACCGTGTTAACCCATCAAAATCAATCAAAATCTTTACTCTTTTTTCTTAAAATAACATTAGTACATATATAAAACATTATTTTTTTATGCATACGTGTAGTTCCGCAAGTGTAAAAATGTTAAAACATGTGTAAGAACTTGCACCTACAAGTATTCATTAATAATTGTCGCTATATTCTTAACTTATTTTACAATGATAAATTTACACATATATATATATATAAAAGAATACAATGTTGTATCTGTGTAGTAATGTTATTTGAAAAAAATAATTTTGATTTAGTTTGACGGGTTATCGCAATAACAGAGTGTCAACATTCCTTCCCTACACACACGCACACGCGCGCGCGCACACATATATATATATATTCAAAATTTAGATTACAAAGTGTATTTCTTAAAGTGCATATTAGCCACAGATCTAATTACTTAATGGTTGAGATTAAGAGATATAATTATCATGCATAAAAAGACAATTCTCATACATGAAAAGGGTATGGTATGGAGAGGTAAAATTGGTGTAGCCTGCAATTATTTATTTTGTCTTAATCCCCCATTTTCATAAATAAATATCTTTTTATGCAAGATTTTGCTTTATAAAACTAACTAGTTGATGTCCAGTACGCGCGTTGCGTGAATCTAATTTTCGCTCACATTGCACATATACTAACGTTCAAGACTCGGTCGATGCTTTAAATAAAATATGGTAGCTTCTCAGATTACGGCATTAAAATCGTCATTGAACGTACGAATATCCTACCATATCACTTTGTCAACTGACCATCAAAGACAGTATGCGGCTAGAACCAACAGTTTCAATATACAATTTGCGGATACAGCCACAGAACAACGAAAACAATAATAGATTAATAAATTAATTGTGGATTTAGAGGCTCAGAGGTGGGTCGTTCATTGTGGCTGCAAATATTCGTTTACCACGCCAGAACAATGAACATAGCAACCTTTTCTCTTTCTTCATCGCCTAATCCATATTCACACAACAACAGATATATCAACCAACACATGGTGCGTCAACAAAAGTGTCGGACGAGTGCACTCGTCGTCATCGACTAGAACATACAGATAGTACATGCATTCAACCAGCCCAGGACCGTCAATCATTCCGCTATCGAACAGCCTCGGTGCCACCCGCCGGCCGTCGGACAGCGTCAGGAGATGTCGCAAAGCCACCACCGTATCTCAGAGGCATGCGACCTCCACCCTGGTCCAAACACAAAAAAATGAATCGGAAAGATTTTGCTGAAACGAAAGTCTCAGATAATTTTACCCATCATCATCGACATGCTGCGACCACCTACGGTTTTAAATCAGAAACATAAATCAGCAACTCAGATGAGTAGTCGCACATCATCGTCGACCAATCGGAGCCACGCAGACGCCACCAAAGGCGGTCGATAGACCGCCGGCAACATCGGGCCCCACAGATCTAAGCACGTCGGCGCTAGACGGGTCCATTGGAGCCGCCACCCATAAACAATACCATCGACCACCAACCGCCATTATCGGCGTATCTTGGCCGACAGAAGGGTGAGGCGGCGTAAAGGTGGAGAAAAAAGCAGCGACCCAACGATCATCGGAGTAAGAGAGACGGCCACAGACCGCAAAGGGGTGTGCCATGGTCGGGCAAGTCGGCGAGTCACCACCTCCATGGCCAGAAACCCTAAAAACCCCTTTCACAAATTATGTTGAAACCCACAACCCAAAAAAGTAAAATTGTGTTATAAAGGTACAAGGAGGGGGTAAAACGCCAAACACCAAACTTGTGTGGCCAGTATCTAAAGTACATAAACATCTCTTTTCATACTATTCATTCCACTTCTTTTTAATATATAGGGTAATAACGTAAAATTAAGAATTTTATTTTTTTAAATTTTACTTATAGTATTCCAAAATTTTTTGTCAAGAGTGAGAATTTGTTTATAACGAAAACTCAATAAATCCTAAGGCGAATGGAATGGAAGCTATGCGTTATGCCAGTACCGTATCCCGCACACGTCCTACATGATAAGGGAAATGTGGTTCCCCACTCTCCTACCTTAGTTCTCCATCTCGTCTTCGTGTTTTCTTCTTTGTTACGGCTTTGATTCGTTGGTTGGCTATCTCGCTTCTGTGTTGATCTTGCAATGCCTAGAGGTGGGGGTTGTGTTCGTACGTGGTGCTGCCTTAACACCTCAGCCCTTGCCATTCTCACTGTCTCACGTTTTTCGTCTAGTATAAAACGGATTTAAAAAATATTAAACAATTGATCAATGTAATGAATGTTTAATATGAGTGAGGTGGCCACGTGAACTCAAATGGACTTAAAATCATGGCCAAAGCGTAATAGCCATTATTGTTGACGTTTACTTGTTCTACCAATTTTTTAACATAAATAACTTTTATATATTTTATTATTTAAAAAAATAACATGAAATCGAGCATTTTTCTCTTTAACTTGCGTATAAGATTGTTGTGCTAAAAAATTATTTACAACCTTTTGAATTGAGGGTGTGCTAAATAGTGTGTCTATTGGTGCATTTAGCTTCAACTCAAACCTATTACACATTATGTTGTGTTACGTTCATGTTTTTTTACGCTTAGAGACACATGACATCTCCCATTTATTGTCATGCTTCTTAAGAACGTGAGCATTTTCAATATAATCAGCCTATACGAGGAGAGAGGCGCCGGCTGACTAGATAGAATCAGTTTAGGCACATAAACTAGAAAGTTTGCTGCTTAAATTGAATGCAGGCTTTTAAGCCTACAAAGTTTGGCGCCGATATTTTGTTCACTATTGGGGACCAACAAAACTTTTTCTATTAAATTATTGAAGTTGTTGTTCTATACCATATTATCACGCGCCGGGTAAAATATAATACGCTGGTAAAATATAATACGCTGGTAAAATATAATACGCTGCTTCATTCGACGGTATGTACGTTCTGATGTAAATTTAGTTCGGAAACGAGTTGGGTAAAATATAATACGTTTCATTCAACGATATAAATACGTTCCGACGTAAATTTAGTTCGAAAACGAGTCAGGTGCCATTATAATCGCATAAACTTTTGTTGCATATGCTTTTTTCATGTATGTCTTGGGTTGATCTACATTTCAAGATAAATTTATTTGGAAAATTGTCAGGTCAAATATAATACGTTCTGATGTAAATATAATTTGGAACGAGTCGGGTCGATTGTAGCCTATACTCTATCACGCCGTGTACAATGCCGCCACAACATGCGATGGGTAAAAAACTAGTTATAAAAATAGAGTAAATTACATAAATAACTTTTATCTTTGTAATTATTTTACTTTTCATCATTTATATTTACGAATTACACTAGACAACTTTAATGTATATTTTTTGTTTACTCGTTGGTCCTTTAATCTAATGATCGTTAGTTCGCATCGTCAAGTTAGTCACATGATTATCACGTAAGAATAGATTAGTAGATGTGTAAATAAAACATCAATGCGACATAATCCACAAAAGATTGACATATTTGGAAAACATGATCTGTAAAAGATTAAGAATGATAAGTACTATCCCAAAATAAATTATATATATTTTTATCATTCTTTATTTTAAGCTAGTCTATAAAACTTGATTGTATCATAAGATTTAATATCAATAATATATTTAATACATAAAAATAAGAATGTAAGCCTCACGAAGTTATTTAGATGTTTTTATTCAAATTAGAATGCTAGTTTATAAAATTCAATGTATCATGTGATTCATAATCATATGATTGTGAAAAGCATGTGACTTGCATTTTAATTTTTATGTATTTAATTTATCTATACTAGTAAATCAAATTTCTATAAACCACATAATATTTTTCTACATTATCCATAGAAACTTCACATATGATTTGAACACGTGTCATTATTGAAATAAAAGTAAGATATTTAATGATATGTTAAATGCTAAGGATTATTTATATACTCTTCAGATTATAAAACATTTTTTGGAAATTAAAAACATGATTCTTTTTATGAAAAATCATGTTTTTTAAAACTAAAATTAATGATATATGAAGTTTGTTATGTCACACTCCAACCTTAACAGCGGAATCGTCTAGGCGTGAGAGTTACGATTGTTCACAACCACATAACGCTATTGCCTGAAACATGTTAAAAATAAAAGGTCAACATATTGTTGGTGAGCATTCTATAGTTTTGAATACATAAGTATATAAAAGATGGCAATTCATGTTGTAAATTAGAGAACAAGGTAACTAGGGATGTAAGACAGAATGCACAATCAAACCTTGACAAAGTTTTACAAGTTCTCAAATGTTTACAAGTATATACGATTAGCTAAGTGTACTTAGATCAACCAAGCAGGCTTGTCAGGCCCATAGATCTATGTCGTCGCCAGGCTAGCAATAGTTAATGATTGTACATATATTCGACATTACATGGTAGCTACAAGATTCAACTAATCACAACACACAAGTAAATTGCCATAAGTTTACAAGATTCAACGTGTTTACAAGTGTAACGTTTATAATGTAACATGTTTCACCCAAAAGTGTGTGAATAATAAATGGGTATAGAAATACTCACTTGGTAATTAAGTATATGAATGACGATTAATAATGATAATAGACGACGTTCCAATGTAATCCTTCACGAGATACCTAAGAATATATATATATATATATTGACGAGATTTAAGTTTAATTATATTAAACTTAACGTTTTTAACGGGAACTAGGGTTTTAGGTGGAGTTTGGGGGTTCTATAAATAAAATTAGTTATCAAGATTATATATATTTTTATACAATAAAGAAAAACTTTATTAATCCATTTTATAAAATTTTTAAGAAATTAAATTCTTATAAAAGATTAAATTCATAAAATGTAAATAAGATTTCATAATTGATGTAATGATATTAACGTGGTGACTTCAACAATTATTTAAAGTCTATTTTTTTATAAAAATTTAACTAGTTATGTTATTTACAATTAATAAAATAAATAAATAAATGTTGAAATAAATTTTAGGAAATAATTTGGTTGTTTTAAAATTTTATAATGTTTGAAAAAACATTTTTATGATTTTTAGAATTTTTTTCATAATTTTTAAAGGCTTAAAAATAGCCTAAAAAAATAATGAGGTTGCCCAGGGTCGAACCCGGGACCTCCTGTTTGGATTGTGAGAACAGAACCATCAAACCAAAAGCCTAAGCCGCGAAAGGAAACAGTATTTAATTGTTTTAAACCAAATTAAGCAAAACCCCAAAATCCCGTTTGAGCCCTAGTTCGAACCCGATCAAATTGAAGCTCAATTCGATCTTGAATGCGTCTGAAAGCATAGGGCTTTTGATCCCCAGTTAATAACGAGTGTGTGGGTGTGTTCAATTACCTATATGGTGTCGATTTGGAACTGAACTCGATGAAGAACAGGTCCGCGACTAGGTGCCAATCGAATGATGCTCAAACCGTGATTATAATCGAATTAAACTTGAAGGAAGCTTTGAATGATGATAGGGATTAAAAGCCCCTTATCCAATTATGTTAAAATCGATCGGAAGTGGGATTTAACTCAGGTTGCAGGTCGACGGTTTGGAGATGTTCAAATGGGTTGTTTTTGTTTGTTTTAAATGAAATTGAATCCAAAGGAAAGTTATTAACGGTCCAAAATTCGTTAATGCGATGTTACTTTTGATTATTATAGTGTTAGTGCGATTGATCAAGGCGTGAATTCAGGCCGAAAGAGCATTGGATCCTAACCCGTGCTAATCGATTCAAATTTTCAAATTGAAGTGGGCCATTGGTTCGAATCAATCACGCGAGCCTGTCGGTACCTTTAATTTGGGTTGAAACCGCGTATTTTGGGCGATCTGGCTTTGCCGGAATACGACCGATATGGCCGGAATAGTGTGGCCGGAAAACGGGGAAGGGGGTTGGGTTTTAAAAAAAATTTCACTTTGGTCCCTGCGGTTTTGTTTTCTTTATTTTATGCTATAAACTTCTTTTGAAGTTTCAAAATTGACAAAATTGGCCCCTGAACTTTATTATTATTATTATTGTTATTTATTATTATTATTATTATTATTATCATTAGTTTTATTATCATTATTATTATTATCATTTTTATTATTATTATTATTATTGTTTTTATCATTATTATTTTTATTATTATTATCATTATTATTATTATTATTATTATTATTATTGTTATTATTAAAAGGTTAAACGCCGAAATACGAGATGTTACATGTTAATACAAAGAACTTTTAAAAATGGTATTGTTCAAAAAGGTTAAATTAAAAAAGAAAATTGTAGTGTTTAAAATATAAATTAGAACAAAGATTTTAAAAACGGAAGTTTGATAAAATATTGTTATTGTTTTATTACCTAAAGTACGTAATTTCAATCATATTATCTCAAAAAATTATTTTATAATTTTTAAATATTAATAAGTAACTATTAATTTACTATTTTCAGTCAACCCATGTAATACATTGGTTTTAAACTAGTTATTAATATATGAAAAATATGATACAAACATCTACCGATCATATTTTTCTAATACGTCGATTCATTTTTGGATTATGCTGCATTGATGTTTTTTTATACATCTACCTTAATATGAGAACTATGTGATATAACTTAATAATACAAACTTATAACTTTTAAAAAAGACCAAAATAAAAATATATATATAAATAAAGGTTGCTTAATGAAATTAGTAAAAATAAAAATTAAAAATGAATTAATTATAAAGATAAAATTGTTTCCTGTAATTTACTACCTAATGCAAATGTTCTGATTGATGCAAGAAACAAATATAATTGATGCACTATTAAGTGCTTATCTAGACAAACAAACAAACAAACCCAGTATATCTCACTAAGTGCTTATCTAGATAATACATATTTCTTTTATTAATAACAATTACCAAATTTACGAATACCAACTTTATGAACCACCTTTTGCCGTGTTTTTTTTACTATTTTTACGTAAATGTGTTTAATATATTATAATTTTTGGCTGTTAGTGAAAATTTATAGGATTGTATCATGTTTTTTAATATTTGGAAAACACGGTATAAAACTCATAATTTATTTAATAATTTTGAAAGTGTCTGTAAGTGCAGAAAAGTTAAAAAATAATTATAAATCTATAAAAAATATTTGTTAATTTAAAGATAGAGAGATAAGAATAATATTTTTACTATAAATATAAGGATGTGAAACAACCTAGCCGTCGTCGCCGCCGCCGCCGTCGTCATCATCGTAGTAGTAGTTGGTGGTGGTGGTGGTGGTGGTGGTGGCGGTGGTGGTGTTGATGTTGGTGTTGTTGTTGGTGTTGCCCTTGGTGTTGCTGTTGGTGTTGTTGTTGGTGTGGCTCCTGCTACTGCTCCCGTTGCTGGTCCTGCTGCTGCTGCCGCCGCCGCGATTGCCGCCGCCGCCGCTGCCGTTGTTGTTGTTATTATTATTATTATTTAAGCATTCTTTAATTATGTATCATAAGACTTCACGTAGTGGGTTGGTTGGAGGCGCCATTAAGGTGATGTGGCAAACAAGGTGGCGCCAAAAGCCACTACAAACATATTAAAAATGGGAGCCAATGGCATTCACGCTAAGGTGTTAACGGGCGTCACTCTCTCACATTCTCTCTATATATATTTATGTATTTTAGACTATTTTATATGACGTCAAAGCCTTTACAGACATATAAAAGAGGCTTTAGCGATATTAATTGTGATGACATGTCATATACGTGACATTTTAAGTAAAAAGTTAATATCAACCACTGCATTCAGTCTAACAATCTTACATTTACAACATTTTTCAAATTATATTATATTATCATCATTATTATTATCATTACAAGATGTAAACCAGATTCATATCGTATTTGTGACGATATCATCAAGATGCATGTCTAAACATTAGAAAAAAATGAACATTAAAAAATGAGAAAAAAAAGAGAGGTTATCTCGTGAACTAGAAGAATTATCCAACCATAATGTCTTCTCTTTAAGTAGGCTTCATAGCTTCAAATGTGGATAACTTGTTCAACCCAAGACTCTGCATGTGACAAAGAGAGATAATGAGCGTTGTATTCAGGAATGATGAGATAACAACCCAAACCAGCTAGGCCCGATCCAGCAAATCCAATATGCCCATATCACAAATAAATCAAAGAAAGATGAAAGAAACTAGAGGTGCATAAAACGGTTACTGGGTCATACCCAAAACCACTAGAAACGGTAAAGACCAAAACTCGGGACGGGAGGTATCGTACTCCTATCAGGCACAACCAAGCATGGGCTATTTTTTTCAGATATATCTGACTATTTAACAACTGCTATAAATTCGATCGGTGCAGGTTGTACTATAGATACAACTACTAACAACCTAGTTTTACACTCTAACTCACTCTTTCTCTTCTACAACAAGCAAACTCACTATCTAGTAGGAAAAATGTCAAGCATTTGGTCTAATGAAGAGCAGTAGGCTTAGCCACTGTAGTGGTAAAAATTCAAAACAGAGCAGCTAATGCAAACTTCTAGGATATATGAGAAAATGAGTTATTCAGGCGAGCACTATACAAAGAAGACAATCAAAAGAATGGAGAAAAATAATGTTAGTTCTTGAATAATTTAACACAATTAACCGGAGATGGATAAACCTTTTGGAATATACTAGCGACTGTATTCAGACAATACTAACCTTTAGTCGAATATGCATGGATTTACGGAATGCCATAGCAAAAAGAATAACATATTATTCTTCCTTTCTTTTCCCACCAAGCCAAAAAATCAAAACTTTCATATTTCTCGATAGTTATAATGAATATAAAATCGGTTCCATTATACCTACCGAGCTCGCTTGTTGGAAGGTTATTCGTTTTTCCTTTAGGCTTTGGATCACCACCAACACCCACCATCACCGACAACCACCAACAGCCACCACTAGTCACCACCAACCACCACCACTAGCCAGCCACAACCACTATGACCACCGGCCGCCACCACCATGACTAGCATCACCAGCCACAGCCACCACCACCGATAACCACCATCCCATAATTATTGGTCATCGCAGACACCACAATTAGAAACTTCCATCGGTTGCCACCAACCACCACACCACTACTAGTGACCACCGCCAACAACAACCATCACTGGTAACCACCGCCACCGCCGACCACTATCATCTTTCACCACCATCCAATATAACCACTGGTCATCACCGTCATAATGCATTTTTATATTTCATTCTTTGTCTTTTTCTATCTGACAAACAGCACAAAATAATAATACATTTTATAATATTATATGATAACAACATGATATTGGAATATACTAATTCATTTCATTCTTTTGTCCATTTCATTCACTCATTTATTTCATTAAGTTATCTATTTCATTACTCTATATCAAACAGACCCTTATGAGGCGTTTGTTTCGCGGAATATGTTGAAATTAGATTTAAATTCAAGTTTGAATTATAATTAGAAGAAATTGGATTTGGAATACAATATTTTTCAAATGATTTAAATTCAAGAAAATTGAAATCTATCAAAGTAATTTAAATCCCAATACATTTTAGTGACAAAACACTTACAATAAATTGAAAATTATCACTCATTATCAACCGCGACCACCTCCGACTCATTACCGCCGCTACACACCACTACCTATGCACCGTCATCATCACCGACGATCGACCGCTACCAAGGATAACACCTGCCGACGATAATAAACCGTACCCCGCTGCTACGGCCGCTGCCACTAACCGATCACGCTACCGCAAAAAAAACGACAGTCAACGTCGAGCGCATCCAAACCGATGTGGTCAACGATGACGGTTGATGGTCAGTCACGGGGCGTAGTCGGTGGAGACTATCGTTTTTTTGGTCATGTGTAACACCGTGTTTTCTTTTTAAAGAAATAAAAGAATAAAAGAGAAAGAAAAAGGAAGAAATAAAAGTCAACCTAAAGTTGAGGGTAAAAAGCGCCAAAAGGACAAAGAGAACAAAAGTTGGTGAATAAAGGGGTATGGCCGCCCATTTTGGCCTGTCAAAACACTCTCATTCGGTTTTTAGAGAGAGAAACAGCAGAGACTTCGATTTTTAGAGAGAGAAAGAAGAAAATTCAAATTCAAGGTAAGAATTAGTGTTTTTAAGTTGTGTTTTGGCTAAGAAACCGAGGATGCATGTTCTTATGTGTGTGTTTTTGGGTTCGGGTGTGTTCATTGGGTTTCATAGGTATTGAACTTGTAGCAAACGGGTTTTTGAAGAAGTCATACCCGAGAGACTGCTAAGGTGAGTTCTAGACCCCTGTTTTTACTTGTTTTAAACTCTTTTGGGGCTGGAAATGTATTAAACGATTTTTACTATGTTTATCTATTGATACCCGTATGTATTTTGGCATGTTTTGATGATGTTTACTAGATGTTTATGTGTAGTTCATGCTTAGAAGGACCTTGGTAAGCTTAGAACAATTAGGCTTGATGTTTGGGTTTGGAAATATCACAGAAATAAGTTGGACAGAAGGTTGATATGCCTACATAAGGCTCATACGCCCAGAATTGCCTTAGAAATGTTCCAAGTAGGGTCATGAGTCCAAATAGTTCTCATGTGCCCAAACAGTACCTAATACGCCTAAAACTCATGAGCCTCAACAGTGCTCATGTGCTTGAAAATGACTTAGAAAAAGTTGTGTAAGGTGATGTGCCCAAACAGGGCTCTTACGCCTGAAAAAAAGGCTTAAAAGCCTAAGTGTATGGTAATGAGTCTAAACAGTGCTCTTGTGCCTAAAATAATGACTTAAAAAACTAAGTAAAGGGTAATATGCCTAGACAGTACTCATACGCCTGAGATTTTGACTTTACTCATACGCCTGAGATTTTGACTTAGGAACTAAGTACAGGGAAATGAGCCTAAACAGTGCTCATGCGCCTGAATGGCTCATACGCCTAAAGTGAAAATGTTTCTAAGTGTAGGCTGGTGAGCCTACATAGTGATGAAAAGCCTGAACAGGGCTCATGCGCCCAAACAGGGCTCTTGCGCCCAAACACTTAGAAATTTTTATAGAATTTTCTGGGAGTCTGTGCCTTAGGGTTTTGACCAAGGTTGACTAATGGCCTATTAATGATGATGTTCCGTGCATGATATGATTATTTATGATTGTTCCCTTATTATAGTTTTGCTATTATTATTATTACTTATAGTATGTGACTTTACGTGGTATGTTATTATCGTAACGTAAAGTATATTGTAATAATAAAGTGAAAGAGCAATAAAGAAAAGAAGTGGAACATAAATAAAATGTTAATAAGTCTTGCAAGCACATAGGAGGGACACGACCGTGTTGTCGTTAGCTCAACTGTGTGGCGGGTTAGCTACCCTTTATGCACACAGGGTCAATCAATTGAGATTGGTAGGACCTTTGTAGCGTGCCCTGGGTGATTGGGTCGGCCTTATACATAGTACACATAGCCCTTTCGAGGGATACAGTTGACCCTTTCGGGGGATACAGTTGACCCTTTCGGGGGATATAGTTGACCCTTTCGAGAGATACAGTTGACCCTTTCGAGGGATACAGTTGACCCTTTCGAGGGATATAGATGGCCCATCACCCGTTTTCCATCGTGCACATAGTTGGGGCATTGCGCACTGGTCCACATAGACAGTGGAACATAAAGTTAAAAGTTTATAGACAAGGCATACGGTACAGAGAACGAACAATATTCGTTCATATAGTTAATGCGTGCTCGCGTATACAGTACAGAGTTGTATTTTACAGAAAAGAGTATTTTCATATACAACATATAGAAAGTATTTAAATTATAAAACTAGAACTCACTCAGCAACGCTGACTTTTATACATTTTCAGTTGGTAGGTAAATAGTGCTGAGGATGGCACGAGGTGGAGCTACTCGGCAGGGAAAGACTGACATCCATTCTTAATAGAAATCACTGTTGTTTTGTAATTCAGTTAAACTATTCTTTTGTAAACTGACTAAACCAGGGTGTATTGCTTAGCAACAGTGTTATTAATGAAATGAATGGCTTTTGTTAAAATTAATTCCGCTGCTAGAATTTATAATATGTAATATTTTATGCTGTGAATGACCAACTGTGAGGTGCCCGGGATCAGGGCCTTACAAGTTGGTATCAGAGCCATAGTTTAAGTGAAACGGTAAATTTTCAAAATAAACCTAAACTTAAACTAAAAATAAGACAGAAAGAGGGATGTCAGCCCGAGTAGCTCCGTGCCATCAGGTAATTCTTTCCTTAAAAGTTAACCGGTATTATGTGCGTGTACTATTTGACTTATCTGATTATAGTAGATTTAGATACTGATGAAGTCAGGATAGGAAATGCTTGGGGTGTGAAAAGTAAAGTAAGTGGCTAATCACAACTGGCCACTGTAATTAGGGACTTACTATACTTGACATAAACTGAGCCATTACCTTGAATGACTGTGTTAGTATTTGAATCTTATAGTGCTTAGGAAATGGCTGGGAAGAAACCTTCTAAAGCTTCTAGAGGTAGAGGTAGACCGCGTGTGACCAGGAGCAGTGCCAAAGCTGCTGAGACGACCCATGAGACCCTGAGGTTCCTGACCGGACTGAAGGAAATGAGAATGCCAGCCTGAATGCCTCAGCTAGGGAGGTGATTGCTGATGAGGTACACCAGGTCCTGCAGGCAGTTATGCCATCTGTAGTGACCGATGTTATTCGAGCTGTGAGGAACGAGGAGAGAAATGAGAAGGAGGACAGGATAGGGTCGACTGGGAAGGAAAGCAAGGGAGGAGAGGAACGACCGGATCCTGAGATGGTAGTATCTGATGAGGAAGAGGATGATGTAGTAGGGGTGACGACCAAGGGATGCAGTGACGGGCATTCTAGAGGTGCAAGCCCCCGACCTTGGATGGCAATGGCGATGCTGCTGCCGCTCACCGCTGGGTGAGGGAGATGGAGGCAGTGTTGGAAATTAGTGAGTGTTGCGAAGATCAAAACGTGAAGTTCGCGACTCACTCTTTCGTCAACTCGGCCTTGTGTAGGTGGGACAATATTGTCCAAGCTGAAGGTTCCAGGGCCATAGGGAAAATACGATGGAACGAGTTGAAGAAGCTGGTGATTAGGGAATTTTGTCCTCACAGGGAACTCGATAAGATCGAGAGGAAGTTCCTACAACTCGAGGCGGGGACCATGACCCACCAACAGTACACCACCAAATTTAATGAGATGGCGAGACTGGTGCCGGATCAGGTGACGCTGGTGTCTTGAAAGATTAACCAGTATATTCAGGGACTGCCAGCTGATATTCACAGGCACATGATCGCTGCTAGACCGAGCACCTTTGGTCGGCAATGGATCTGGCTGGGAGGCTCTACAATGAAAGGGAAGTGACGGTGGTGGAAGTGAAGAAAGCCAGTGGTGGTGACCGGAGTTGGAATGGAAAGAGGTTTAGGCGGGGTGGTTTCACCCCGAACAACAAGAGGATGAGAATGGATGACCGTAGGGTGGGGTCGTCCAGCTCGGGGTCAAGGAAATGTGGCAAATGTGGAAGGGAGCATCCTGGTGAGTGTAGGATGGGACTGAACGTATGCTTCAGGTGTGGCCAGCCTGGCCATATCGCTAGAGACTGTAAGAAGCCGAGGGCGGAGAGCTCTGGAGCAGGGAGTAAGAAGCCGGAAGAAGGAGGGCCGAGGGCAAGTGCTAGAGCTTACACCATGACCCGGGAAGAAGCCAGAGTGGATCCCGATGTCATGTCAGGTATGTTTCTAGTTAATCAAACTTGTGCCTCTGTATTATTTGATTCTGGTGCTAGTAGGAGTTTTATTTGTACTACATTTTGTGCTAAGTTGTCTGTTAGCAGTAGGGGTATTAGCGAGCCTTTTGACGTAGAAACTGCTATCAGTAAGTCCACCAGAGTTACTGATGTAATAGAAGATTGTGCCATAGAATTAGAAGGTCATAGGTTTGCTGCTAAATTACATGTGATGCCCCTAGGTGGATTTGATGTAGTACTAGGGATGGATTGGTTAGTAACCTATGAAGCGAATATTGTGTGTCGTAAGAAGATGATTAGACTAACGGCGCATGACGGAAGTCCGGTGACAATATATGGCGATCGGGTTATGACGATTCCGAAAGTGATTTCGATGGCGGTGGCAGGAAAGTGCATGAGGCGTGGATGTAGCGCTTATTTGGCCTACGTGAAAGATGTGGACACGCCGACACCCCAATTGTCCGATGTGCCGGTGGTGCGCGACTTTCCCGATGTATTTCCAGAGGACCTATCAGGTGTGCCACCCGATCGCGAAATCGAATTTCAAATTGACTTGATACCCGGTGCCCAACCTGTCGCTAAGGCACCGTATCGATTAGCTCCGACTGAGATGAAGGAGTTAATGGAGCAACTGCAAGAATTGCTCGATAAGGGTTTCATCAGACCGAGTATCTCTCCTTGGGTGCTCCGGTCTTATTCGTGAAAAAGAAGGACGGTAGCATGAGAATATGTATCGACTACCGTGAGTTGAATAAGTTGACGATAAAGAATCGGTATCCGTTACCGAGGATTGACGACTTGTTCGACCAGCTCCAGGGTGCCAGTTGGTTCTCGAGGATAGATCTTCGATCTGGCTACCATCAATTGAAAGTGAAGGAGCAGGACATTCCTAAAACAGCTTTTCGTACGCGTTATGGACACTATGAGTTTCTCGTTATGTCCTTTGGTTTAACTAACGCGCCAGCTGCTTTTATGGATTTGATGAATCGAGTGTGTCGGCCAATGTTAGATAAATCAGTGATTGTGTTCATCGATGATATCCTGATCTATTCAAGGAGCAAAGAAGAGCATGCCAGTCATATTCGGGAGGTGTTGGAAACTTTGAGAAGGGAGAAACTGTATGCCAAGTTCTCCAAGTGTGCTTTCTGGCTACGCGAGGTGCAATTTTTGGGTCACGTGGTAAATGTAGAGGGAATCATGGTGGACCCGGCAAAGGTTGAGGCTGTGATGCAATGGAAGTTTCCTAAGACGCCAACTGAGATTCGTAGCTTCTTGGGATTGGCGGGCCACTACAGGAGATTTATTCAAGACTTCTCCAAGATAGCCTCACCTTTGACTAAGTTGACTCGCAATGATGTGAAGTTTGTGTGGGGTTGAGAGCAGGAGAGTGCCTTTGAGGAGTTGAAGACGAGACTAACACAAGCTCCTATCTTGACATTGCCCGAGGGAAATGAAGACTTAGTGTGTATTCGGATGCATCCTATTCTGGGCTAGGTTGCATGTTGATGCAACGTGGAAGGGTAATAGCCTACGCATCCCGACAGCTGAAAACCTACGAAGTCAACTATCCCACGCACGATCTAGAACTAGCTGCGGTGGTTTTTGCATTGAAGATTTGGCGGCACTATCTATACGAGACAAAGTGCACCATCTTCACAGACCACAAAAGCTTGAAGTACTTTTTCAAGCAGAAAGATTTAAACATGAGGCAGAGGCGATGGTTGGAGCTCATCAAGGATTACGATTGCGAAATCCATTACCATCCGGGCAAGGCCAACGTGGTAGCAGATGCCCTTAGCCGAAAGGAAAGGCCCGAGCCAATCCGGGTGAAGGCTTATCAGCTGATTATGACCTCCGATGTGATGACACAGGTTAAGGAGTTCCAAGATGAGGCTTTGAAAGAAGATCGTCTTAACTCCGAAAGGATGTGAAGTCTAGTTACGGAATTGGGCGAGAACACTCTTGGTGTTAAGACCCGATTCGGGCGAATGTGGATTCCTCGATAAGGGGATCTACGAGGAAAGATTATGGACGAAGCCCATAAGACTCGATACTCCATTCATCCCGGTGCTACCAAGATGTATCACGATATGAAGAAAGATTACTGGTGGCCGGGTATGAAACGCAACGTAGTGGAGTACGTGAGTAAGTGCCTTACTTGTCTCCAAGTGAAGGCGGAACACCAGAAACCGTACAGGAAGATCCAACCGTTGGATATACCCGAATGGAAGTGGGAGCATATCACCATGGACTTCATTACTAAGCTACCTCGTGCATCGAGGGGATGCGATACTATTTGGGTGATGGTTGACCGACTAACAAAGAGTGCCCACTTCCTACCGATCCGCGAGACGTATTCATCCGAAAGATTGGCGGATCTGTTCATCAAGGAAATCGTAGCTCGTCATGGCGTGCCGGTGTCTATCGTGTTTGATCGTGACACCCGGTTTACGTCGAAGTTTTGGAGAAGATTCCATGAAGCGATGGGAACGAGACTACATATTAGTACAGCCTATCATCCTCAGACGGACGGTCAGTCCGAGAGGATGATACAAACGCTTGAGGATATGCTTCGAGTATGCGTGATCGATTTTGGAGGAAGTTGTGATGATCACTTACCATTAGCAAAATTCTCGTACAACAACAGTTATCATGCCAGTATTGGCATGCCACCCTACGAGATGCTATACGGTAGGAGATGTAGGACGCCCGTGTGTTGTAGAGACATTGGGCAGAAAGAGTTAGGAGGGTTTGAGGTGATCGAAGCTACGACTGAGAAGTTGGAAAAGATCAAAGCCTTCATGAAAGCGGTGAAAGATAGACAAAAGTCGTATGCTGACAAGAGACGAAGACCGATAGAATTCCAGGTTGGCGACCGAGTGATGTTGAAGGTCTCACCTTGAAAAGGAATTATCCGATTCAGGAAACGAGGTAAGTTAAGCCCAAGATACATAGGCCCTTTCCGAATCATAGCACGAGTAGGAGAGGTAGCCTATCGACTTGAATTGCCAGATGAGTTAAGTGGAATTCATCCCACATTCCATGTATCTCATCTGAGAAAGTGCTTAGCTGACGAAGATATGATTGTTCCACTGGAGGATATTGAAGTAGACGAACGGCTTAATTACGTTGAGCAACCAGTGGCAATCATTGATCGTAAAGAAAAGAAGTTAAGGAATAAAGTGGTTCCCCTTGTGCGTGTACAGTGGAAGCACAGGAAGGGATCTGAGTCTACGTGGGAGACTGAAGAGGAGATGAGACAACATTACCCACATCTGTTTGAGGAATAACAGGTTTCGGGGACGAAACCTATATAAGGGGGGTGGACTTGCAACACCCGTGTTTTCTTTTTAAAGAAATAAAAGAATAAAAGAGAAAGAAAAAGGAAGAAATGAAAGTCAACCTAAAGTTGAGAGGTAAAAAGTGCCAAAAGGACAAAGAGAACAAAAGTTGGTGAATAATGGGGTATGACCGCCTATTTTGGCCTGTCAAAACACTCTCATTCGGTTTTAAAGAGAGAAACAGCAGAGACTTCGATTTTTAGAGAGAGAAAGAAGAAGAATTTGAATTCAAGGTAAGAATTAGTGTTTTTAAGTTGTGTTTTGGCTAAGAAACCGAGGATGCATGTTCTTATGTGTGTGTTTTTGGGTTCGGGTGTGTTCATAGGGTTTTATAGGTGTTGAACTTGTAGCAAACGGGTTTTTGAAGAAGTCATACCCGAGAGACTGCTAAGGTGAGTTCTAGACCCCGGTTTTTACTTGTTTTAAACTCTTTTAGGGCTGGAAATGTATTAAACGATTTTTACTATGTTTATCTATTGATACTCGTATGTATTTTGGCATGTTTTGATGATGTTTACTAGATGTTTATGTGTAGTTCATGCTTAGAAGGACCTTGGTAAGCTTAGAACAATTAGGCTTGATGTTTGGGTTTGGAAATAACACAGAAATAAGTTGGACAGAAGGTTGATGTGCCTACATAAGGCTCATACACCCAGAATTACCTTAGAAATGTTCCAAGTAGGGTCATGAGTCCAAATAGTTCTCATATGCCCAAACAGTACCTAATACGCCTAAAACTCATGAGCCTCAACAGTGCTCATGTGCTTGAAAATGACTTAGAAAAAGTTGTGTAAGGTGATGTGCCCAAACAGGCTCTTACGCCTGAAAAATAGGCTTAAAAGCCTAAGTGTAGGGTAATGAGTCTAAACAGTGCTCTTGTGCCTAAAATAATGACTTAGAAAACTAAGTAAAGGGTAATATTCCTAGACAGTACTCATACGCCTGAGATTTTGACTTTACTCATACGCCTGAGATTTTGACTTTACTCATACGCCTGAGATTTTGACTTAGGAACTAAGTACAGGGAAATGAGCCTAAACAGTGCTCATGCGCCTGAATGGCTCATACGCCTAAAGTGAAAATGTTTCTAAGTGTAGGCTGGTGAGCCTACATAGTGATGAAAAGCCTGAACAGGGCTCATGCGCCCAAACAGGGCTCTTGCGCCCTAACACTTAGAAATTTTTACAGAATTTTCTGGGAGTCTGTGCCTTAGGGTTTTGACCAAGGTTGACTAAGGGCCTATTAATGATGATGTTGCATGCATGATATGATTATTTATGATTGTTCCCTTATTATAGTTATTGCTATTATTATTATTACTTATAGTATGTGACTTTACGTGGTATGTTATTATCGTAACGTAAAGTATATTGTAATAATAAAGTGAAAGAGCAATAAAGAAAAGAAGTGGAACATAAATAAAATGTTAATAAGTCTTGCAAGCACATAGGAGGGACACGACCGTGTTGTCGTTAGCTCAACTGTGTGGCGGGTTAGCTACCCTTTATGCACACAGGGTCAATCAATTGAGATTGGTAGGACCTTTGTAGCGTGCCCTGGGTGATTGGGTCGGCCTTGTACATAGACACATAGCCCTTTCGAGGGATACAGTTGACCCTTTCGGGGGATATAGTTGACCCTTTCGAGGGATACAGTTGACCCTTTCGAGGGATACAGTTGACCCTTTCGAGGGATATAGATGGCCCATCACCCGTTTTCCATCGCGCACATAGTTGGGGCATTGCGCACTGGTCCACATAGACAGTGGAACATAAAGTTAAAAATTTACAGACAAGGCATACAGTACAGAGAACGAACAATATTCGTTCATATAGTTAATGCATGCTCGCATATACAGTACAGAGTTGTATTTTACAGAAAAGAGTATTTTCATATACAACATATAGAAAGTATTTAAATTATAAAACTAGAACTCACTCAGCAATGCTGACTTTTATACATTTTCAGTTGGCAGGTAAATAGTGCTGAGGATGGCACGAGGTGGAGCTACTCGACAGGGAAAGACTGACATCCATTCACTAGTACAAAATCGACTTTTAGTGACATACACTCCGCCAGGTCTATGTGACACTTTCGAAGAATAGTGTTACCGTATGTATGCTTGAAAATTCCTGGAATGTTTTGGTGACGATTTCAGCGGGGTTGTGTGACTATTGCGTAGAGAATCACCTCTTTAGTCACACTAAACATAACGTATGTTACAAATATTAGTGACTTTTAATCGCAATGTGACCAAATGTCACTATTTGGTCACGTTTTTCGTTAGTCACAAATGTAAATTTTTTTTGTGATACCATAGATAAACATATGGTCACATATGACAATTGTTTGTGTCACTATATAATGGCGCACATTCAGTGACATAATGTAACTGTGAGTAAATGTAATTTACAATGACAGTAAACATTTTTTTGTGTGACGTTAAGTTTATGTTTATTAGTCACACTAATTAATTGTGTTACCATATGTTAAAGTTTATGGTGACAGTGAAAATTACAGTGTGTCACTAACGATAACTAATAGTCATGACAAATGTAACAAACATGTGACTAGAAGTAACAAATGGTCAGCTTCCATTTTATTATGTGTGACTAAAAATTTAAACTAACGAAATAGTTATTGATGTATAAGAAGATTATGGTCACAGCTCGAATATGGATGTGTGACAAATTATATATTATGGTCATGGTTAATGGAAAAAAACATGTGACGAGAATTACAATTTGGTGATTGTTCACTTTATTATGTGTGACTAACGGTTAATACTAAGAAAACGTTATAAGTGAAATCTAAGTAGTTTATAGTCACAGTTCATTTTAGTAGGTGTGACTAAAAATTTCTAATACTAAGGCAACGTTATTGATGTATAAGTATTTATTTCTCACATCTCCAATTCGGATGTGTGATAAAATTTATAAAGGCGATGTTATTAAGGGACCTGTTATTAATACTAAACCATTAAGACTCGTAATTTTGAACTATAAATGTATATATAATTATTTCTAGTGTTATATTAAATGATTATTGTTCTATATGTTGAATGGGTTAGACACCCAGCCCAAGTGGCTGGGTGCAGCATGTTCCTTTCATTAAAACGCTGATGACCCGGGTTCGAGTCCCACTATACACAAACATTTTTTTAAGCCGTTTTCCAAGACCAAAAATTTTTATAAAAATTTTCTAACACTTTTTAACTTAAATCCAACCCCCAGAAAATATAAAAAGTGATTTTTGACTTAAAAATTATAAAAACACCATTTTTAATGTTATAAAAATTATATAAAAATTTATATAATGTTGTGGGACTATTTTAGTGTCGGTCACTTGCGGTGAATAGGATCAATTAGCATCATGATGCTCAGTTAGGGTTAATTTGGTCAATTGGGGTCAGTGATGATCATTTATTGTTGTGTTTCAGGCAAACGATGATCAATTAAGGTTAACGACACCGGTTAGGATCATTAACAACCAAGGTGATTAATCCTTATAAAACACGGTCATTGTTGGTTCGATAGGGTTATCCCGGGATATATCCCAAAGAGATCACCAGCCTCAATCTAATAAGCTAAGGCATAACAAGATGGGATTTAATAAAATCCCAATCATCAATCATTAAAAAAAAGCATACTAGATACCTAATAGAATTGTGTTATAACACACAGCTAATCAGAGCCATTCATGGTTAATTAGGATAAATGCTGATTTATAGGGTGTACTTTGTGGATCAACTCGCTAAAACCTCAAAACGAGCTTGAGTTCAAGCCTAATATAAATACACATACACACAATATATGGGGAGGGGGCATGTGGTGAGAAACGCAGACACTCGTAATCACGTAATATGTTAATTTTTTATAACTAAAAAAACTATAATAATACCATAACTATTTTTATAATGTAATTTTTTTAAATAAATATTAAAATATGAAAAAGTTATGCCGTTTAAAAGCCAAGATTATGTTTTAAAACTTGTACCTCTTAAAATTTATGTAAATTTGCATTTGTATCCTTCTTATATGTATTATAATATAGTATATATATATATATATAAATAGTTATAAATCTATAAAAATAAATTAACAAATAATAAACAAGTCGAACCCGATCTTAAAACACTACTCACGAACCAAACTCAAGGTTTTATAAGCTAGACGATCCAAAGCTTAAGCCCTCAAGCTCCCTAAAAATATATATATTATTATGTTATATATAAAAACTATAACTAATATATATACAATTTAATAAGAGTTAGAGTTTGAATGAATTTTGAAAAAAATGTTTACGAGTCAAAATGAGTTTAACCATTATTTTACGTACAACATATTTTTATATATAACTTAAATTAGTAGAAATAGTCATAAGTCTCAAATACCTGCCGCCCCAAATTCCCTAAAAGTTGAAATCCTTTGGTTATTTCATTTATCATACAAAATTCTACTTGAAATGAAAAAAAATTGTTGGAGGGAATTGAAAAAATTGGATGACAGCAACAAACTCCTCCCGCTCGAACATGGAAATCGGGATTTCAATCCCTTCCATATACAAACCCTAGAACCTACTCCCACGCCCCTCTACTCCCACGCCCCTCCTGGATCTCCAAAACCTCCTGGATCTCACTCTTCATCTGACGCCCTCCCCACCGTGGAACCATAGTGAACAAAGAAGCCACCGACAGCTTCCCTTTCCATAAGCAAACCACCACCGTTCACACCCCTCTCCACCACCGGCAGTCACTCCCTCCGCAATCAAGCACCCCGCTGCAACTCCCCCTTGACTCAACCGCAAGCTTGGCAATCGACACTACCCTGGCAGCCTTGTAAATCGATTACGATAACTTGTTCGGTACGATTTCTTCTCTACTCTACCCGCGTTCGTTTCGGTTACGAATTCTATTCTTGTGATTGTGGTTTGGCGTTGTCAATCAGGAGCGCACACATCGGCAGGTTTCAACTAAGCGGGTTCTGCTTTCTCAGGTGAGACTGTTATTCTTGGCTTTGATTTTGCTATTAGGTCAATTTAATTTCCTTCATATTGCTTCTACAAGCTGATTTTACATGTGATTGATGATCAGATTTTTTGAATATTTCTGAGTTAGTTTCATTACTTCTTTTCATTAATTACTTTCATGAGTTGTTTTAACTAATCAATTGGTTTTGATTGAACGATTGTTTCTTATTTGTTTGTCTATGCAGATTGGGTAGTTAGCTTGTTGATTAATTCATGATTTTGTATTTTTATTCTGCAGATTGCTTATAATGTTGTTTGTATGCTTGTTGATTTTACATGTACCTAAAGAGATCAGATGATTTCAAATATTGTTGAGATTTCAAATATTGTTGAGTTACTTCCCTAGCTGTTTTTTATGGTTAATAAACTGGATAGTTGTTTTAATGATATTGACTTGATTGATCTAATGCAATGGGGTTTATTGTTTTCACTCTGATTTTCATGTTTAACTATACATACATGCTAGCAAAATCAAACAATCATCAAATCTAGCACTAAGTGAAGTTAAATGAAAGCATATAGATCATCAAAAGGATTTTGTTGCAGTAGATTTGGGTGATTAGCTTACTGTAAAATTTAAGCTCTTTTATTTGAGTTTTAGTTGAAGAAAAATCTAATTATGTGTTGTGCGTGTCTATATGTATATATGCTGTGCGAGTGTTGAGAAACAGAATAATCGGGTATGTATGTACCCGTGGGTATGTATGTACCCGTGGGTATGAGTGTTGAGAAACAGAACATAGCAGCCGAAGGCTGCTGTGTGCGTGTATGTATATGCTGTGTGTGTGCAATCTATATATATATATATGCTGTGCGAAACAGAACACAGTACCCGTGCTTGTATGTATATGTGTTTGTGCGTGTCTATATGTATATATGCTGTGCGAGTATGTATATATGCTATTTGTATACATATATATGATGCTGTGTACATATATATGATGTTATATTTCAAACCTGGTGGGATTAAGGTTGGTTATTTTGTTATTTTCTGTAATGTTTATTGTTAGCTTGATGGTTAGTTCCTTAGTGTTTTATGTTTCATTGTTCTCATACTCTAATATATATACTTATATAGTGATTGTTATATTTTGTTGTATTGTTATCCAATTAGTTTGTTGTTTTAAAGTTTAGCTATAAGCACATAAGTAACTTTACGTTTTGTTGTATTGTTATCTGATTAGGATTTGTAGGTCTGTAATTGTGAGTATCAACCTGTTTATGAATTTGCAGGTCATCTTGTTGTTGATTTGTGTATGATATATGAAGTTCTAGAGCTAAAAATTCTGCAGTATAATATATTTAATTAGAATTTGTAACTAATATGGGTCTAATTATGATGATTTGAACCATCTGTTGTTGATGTTAGTATTGGCATTGCACTTAGTGATGTTACTGTTGATTATTAGTATTATGGTTTGCCACCGGCAAGTTTATTCATGTTTATATTCAACGGGCTGTTTTGACCCGTGGCCATTCTGGTCTCAACCCGTTATGGCCCGAACCAAATTTTTTTTCAACAGGCTGTTTTGACCAGTTGAGAGTTTTTATTTAAGGGTTAGATGTTAAAATGGAAATACTTATTTATCTTTCAAACACCAATGCATGTACATGATGATTTAAACCGGTAACACGTTTCCACCAATAGTTTAAAATTAAACGAACAAAAATATATTCTAATTATGATAACGATTATTGAATAAATATAAACTAACACGATCGAAAAATAATAAATGTTGTGAAATCCATATTTTAGTTAATATATAGTTGTCTATTTCCGTGGGCTGATTTACATTGTCTACTACCAACAAATCATACGTTTCTTAGGTAAATTCAGCCTACTAGCAAGAAGTCATGTGTTTGTTAGGTAGTGTTTGGTGTAATGGAATCAGAGAAGAGAAGTGGAACGGAGAGGTCAATTCCTTTGGAATGAAAAAAAATTGTTTATCTTGTTTTAGGCAATGACGAGTCGGGGGTCTCTTTGAAAGCGGTCTCTCTACCAAACAAGATAGAGGAAAGACTCGCCTACACCTACCCTCCCCAGACCCTGCTCTTGAGTGGGATATACTGGGTTTGTTTGTTTGTTTATTTTATATATGATGCTGTGTGTGTGCAATCTATATATAAACATGTATATTGTGTGTGTTTTGGGGCTGTTGACCGAAAGAGACCATACACGACAGCCTTCGGCTGTCGTGTGTGCACCTGTGGCGTGCGTTGTAATTGTTACATGGAGGGAAGCATCCAAAGAACTAAGGGATAAGTTGTGGGAAGAGATTACGGTAAAATGCCTGATCAATTATTTGTTTGCATACATTATATTCTATTCTAATTGTAATTGTTATTTCAGCGTTATTACGAAGTAGACGAAGACAAAGAAAGTTGTTATGACTCGTCTCGGTTTGCTCTTAAGAAGCTTTAGAAGTAGGGTGTTTAAACGGGACATACACCCCAACCTAGGCAAACCAGAGAAGTTAGCTAGAATTCCAAGACGGTTTCGGACAATAATCCTTAACCAAGATCACTGGGACAGCTTTGTCGCGTATACACAATCCGACAAATTCAAGGTATAGGTCGATCTTCTTATCGTCATCAACATATATAATTTCATCATTTTTCATATTTTCATATCTATAAATTTAATTAAGAATTGACATATGTGAGATTTAACTTTCATGAAGGATTCGTCGGACATAAGGAAGGAAGCTCGTGCAAAGTCGCGTTACAACCACCGGTTGGGAAGAGGTGGATATGCTACTCTTGAAGAAAAAATGGTAAATGTTTTATTCTTTAAAAATTCCCTAAATACATGCTTAGGACTTCAAAAAAGATTATGTGATATAATACTAATGCACTTTTCTTATAAATTATAACAAGCTTGCAAACAACGAAGTTGAGAAAGATGTACCTCCCTCCCGGTGTCTGATGTGGTATAAAGCCCGTCAAAACAAAGATGGTGAAATAGAAGATGAGGAGGTTAAAACGCTTGCACAGCAACTAGTGAGTTCGGGAGACTATCTTTAAATTTATTCATACGTTCTTGCTAAAGTTGAATGATTTTACATATTATTTGAAGTTGAATGATTTTACAATATATTATATTGTGTAGCTGGAAAATGAAAAAAAAATCAATGCTGGGGAGTTGAAGGTTGATCAAGGCGAGGATGCCATGACACTGGTCTTTGGCCACGAAAAACGTGGTTGCGTAAGAGGGGTAGGAACTGGAGCAAAGCCTTCTATATATCTTCACGGTCCACGACGAGTTAGAGGATCGACGAAAGAACAAATAAAGGAGCTTCAACTTATGGTCCAGTCTGAGAGAGACGAAAAGGAAAAAGAGAGACAAGAAAGACAGAAACAAGGTGAAGAACTTATGTTCATGAAAAATGCGCTTGATAAACAACAAGCTGACATGAGAGCGTTACTATCCAGCCTTGCTAATCAGGGGATTCAGGTGGGGACAAAACCGAATCAACCGCAAGTAAGTGAATCTGTCTATAATATTTTTATAAATATAAATCAATTAATCCATTGCTAATCCATTGTACTCATGAAAAGCAATCTCCGTCTCATTCCGGTGGGTCCCAGATGAATCAAACTGCATATTCGGTGGGTCAGAATGACGACACCGTTACTAATCAGAATGACGACACCGTTACTAATCAGAATGACGACACCGTTAATGAGACAGGTCCTGGAAATCAGTCTCCAAGCAGCCAACTGAAAAAAACTACTCGTACAACTTTGTCCGGTAAGAATGACCGAGCCACTTCTGCTACAGGCAAAAGGAAACATTGTACATATGAGAAAGTCAATCAAGTAAGTTATTCTTTGAATAATTCAGTAATTTACAATCTTCATTAATTAATTGTGGGAATTATAAAATATTATTTAGGAATCTTCCAAAACCGTCAAAAATAACGCGGAAAGCTCACCTGTGCAAGTAAATACTCCTTCACCAAAAGGAGAACGGGTATGTACTTTACAAATATGTGTTTGTATTTTTTTCCTTATGATATAATAACAAAAATTATTATAGACTATCAAGTGTCGACTAGCAATTGTGTCCAAGAGACACGTTGTCGCTTCAGGTAGGATTTACTTGTCCGAAGGTCTACAAACATGTCACAATGTTCCAGTCCAAGAGGACTGCTACAAAGTGTCTATTGACCGATCGATACAAGATGCAGCATTTTTACCTCATGAAATCCCTGATGCGCGAACAGTCGGGGATGCAGTTGGCAGTTTTGTTCCTTGGCCGAAGGATCTTTGCATTATTGATGTGAGTTTCTGTAATTACTGTCTATAATGGTCTTTAAATTATTAAACTATTTCAAACAACTTAGGTGCTTTTTTCCTTTTTAAATGGTGTTGACACAGGATGATCAACAAACTGAAAATCAAAAGGTCAACGACTTTACAAACGGGACAACTACTAAACATGTTGATGGTCAACAGCGGAATCAACCGAAAGATTCAAAGGTCAAAAAAACACCTAAGACAAAAGGACAAGTACAATATGTCCAGTTGAATAATATTAAATCGAAGTTAACCAGGAGTAGTAATAATGCAGCAGCTAAGCCGACTTAGTTAATTCAACTAGTGAGATTTAGATTTGGATGCATATTTCTAATTACCCCTGTTTAAAAATTTATATATATGAAGAAGAATTTCATTTTGTTTTAATAATATTTTTGTGTCGTTTCATTTATATATTATCCATTATTATACTAATTTCGCAAATGACATTAAATGTGAATTGCAATCAAATTCATGTGATTATAATTTATTTTTGGTCACATTTTAAATTATCATGGCACTAAAAGGTTATATTTGGGTGATTATAAACTATATATAGTTAAATTTTACTAAATAATTTGTGTCTAACATATATATATATATATATATATATATATATATATATATATATATATATATATGGTCACATTCATTAAAGATAGTGTACTACAAGTGTCACTAAAAGGTATATATTGGTAATTTTGTGTTAACAATTGTGTGATAACTAACAACATATAATCACTGCCTACATAAATATTTGTGTCTACATCCCAAAAACAGTCATAGTCTTTAGAAAAGACCGTGACTACAGGCATGTTATAGGGTCACGTACCTACGCAATATATGTCACTAAAAGGAAATGTAACAACAAATATTCAAAGATAGTGTCACTGAAGGATACACAACGGTGACACTTAAAATAAGAGATGTCACTAGAGGTATGTAATAGTCACACCTTAGATTAACAATTGTATGATAACTAACTACATATAGTCACACTGTTCAAAATTATTTGTCACTAAAATACATAAAAACTCACATTTATTTAATAATAGTGTGACAACAAGTGTGTTAGGGTCATGTAACTACATAATATATGTCACTAAATGGAAACGTAACAAGAAATTTTCAAAGTTAGTGTGACTAAAGGATACACAACAGTGACACTTAAAATAAGACTAGTTTATATTAGACATTTTAGGTCACATTTTCATTTGTGTTATGTCACTAGAAGGTATGTAATAGTCACAACTTAGATTAACAATTGTGTGATAACTAACTACATATAGTCATACTGTTCAAAATTATTTGTCACTAAAATGCATAAAAACTCACATTTATTTAATAATAGTGTGACAACAAGTGTGTTAGGGTCATGTAACTACGTAAAATATGTCACTAAATGGAAATGTAACAAGAAATTTTCAAAGTTAGTGTGACTAAATGATACACAGCAGTGACACTTAAAATAAGACTAGTTTATATTAAACGTTTTAGGTCACATTTTCATTTGTGTTATGTCACTAGAAGGTATGTAATAGTCACAACTTAGATTAACAATTATGTGATAACTAACTACATATAGTCACCCTGTTCAAAATTATTTGTCACTAAAATACATAAAAACTCACATTTATTTAATAATAGTGTGACAACAAGTGTGTTAGGGTCATGTAACTATGTAATATATGTCACTAAATGGAAATGTAACATGAAATTTTTAAACTTAGTGTGATTAAAGGATACACAACAGTGACACTTAAAATAAGACTAGTTTATATTAAACGTTTTAGGTCACATTTTCATTTGTGTTATGTCACTAGAAGGTATGTAATAGTCACAACTTAGATTTCTATTTGTGATCAAATACCAACCAATAGTCACACTGAACATAGTGTAATGCGACCAATTTCAAGCAAAACGTCACATTGAAAAAAAATTCATGTGACCAATTGTTGATATATTGCCACTAACCAAAAAAACATGTGTCACTGAAAATGGTTTATATTGACATTATTTGATAAAATTGGAACAAAAATCACTGGTCTATAGTGACACCTCTAGTCTACGGTGACTGATTATTATATGCTACAGTGACGATTTTTTGTGTGTCACCGAACAACATCAACAATGGCTCGACCTTTGGTGACATATTTAGCGAAAAAAAAAATCGTCACTAACTACCTACAGTGACGATTTTTGTGTGTCACCGAAGCCCGATTTTGTACTAGTGATTCTTAATAGAAATCACTGTTGTTTTGTAATGCAGTTAAACTATTCTTTTGTAAACTGACTAAACCAGGGTGTATTGCTTAGCAACAGTGTTATTAATGAAATGAATGGCTTTTGTTAAAATTAATTCCGCTGCTAGAATTTATAATATGTAATATTTTATGCTGTGAATGACCAACTGTGAGATGCCCGGGATCGGGGCCTTACATCATGGGCGTGGTTAGCGGCTACTGTCGGTTGTTGACTACGGTTTCGGGCACGCTCGATTGTCGGCGGGTTTGAGTTGTCGGGCGTAAGCCGACAAACGGACGGTGGGTGGGTCGTGAAACGGTTATGGACGATCGACGACAGATACTGGTCAGGGTCGGCAGGCGCATGGGGGTTTACGAATGGCGGCGACGATTGGTGGCAGCGGTCGGAAGTTGGAGGCGGCTATGGTCAAAGGTTGATAGGAGGAGGCGACAATTATCGGAGGTAGGTGACAGTGGCAGTCGGAGGTTAGCGGGATTGGCCAGGGTCGTCGGTAGTGTCGGTTGGCTGTGGGCGAGTGTGGCACGTGTCTGTTACTGGCGGGGGCCGATGGTCTTAGAATTTAAAATCATTCAAAATTTGAAAAGAATTTAAAATTATTTATTTGAAAAAATTTGAGATAATTATTACATTTTAATTTTAATTTATTTTCAACTAATCAAGTTAAGAATGAAATTGAAATTACAATTATAACAAATTCATGCCATGCAAACACATTAACTAATTGAATTCTTTTGAATCATGCATATCAAAGACAATTTTAGTATTTTATAATAAGTTATAGATTTTGTTTCGTATCACTTTGATTTATATTCAAACATTATTAAAACAAAGTGTATATTTAGAATCACAAACGTGAATTCTCCGTTAAAAAGAAAATTGAAGCAACATAACTTTTAAGAATTTGTTTAACAATTTTAAAAGAATTAACTAAACAATTTCCCTGGTCAAACACAAATGAAATAATATTAATATATTATAAACCTCCTTATACTCTTTCAAAATTTGACCCTTTCCAAACGATTAACCATAGGCCAATCAAACCAAAACGAAAAACGTCAATCACGGCCAACCCCAAAAAAACAAACGGTCAAGATCACCCAACAGCCCATGAACACAACCAACGGCTTAGATTGCAAAGCATACCAACCCCATTCCATCACAACCGTCCAAACCACAGAATATTCCTCCGGCATATCCCCTTTCACCACCCTCCACCATCATCATCATCTATCCCTTCAACATTCATCTCCATCTTCAATTATTTTATCCCCAAATTATCTTCACTTTTCCGCACCGAATCCTCCTTTTCGATATAAATAATCACCAATCTTATCTGCAATCTCATCGAATCTGAAGCAATTTTGTCAACATTCCTTTATCCACCAACAATCATTCGCTTTCGCCGCCGATCATGTCGGAGGAACTCTCACCGGAGCAACAACAACTCATCAAAAAACTCAATTTGTTCAAGATCAAAGGCAGAGACAAACGCGGCCGGAAGATCCTTCGAATAGTCGGAAAATACTTTCCAGGTAAACCGATAGGTTGATGATATCAATCTTCATGTATTTTCTCTTGATCGATGATCAGATCGATGATTAGATTGATGATTAGACTTGAATCGAGTGATTTATGGCTTGTGATTACATGATCTGTTGCAGCGAGGGAGTTAAGCGTTGATGTGTTGAATCTGTATCTGAAGAAGAAGGTTTTTCCTAAACTCGAGAGGCCTTTTGCGGTGGTTTACATCCACACGGAGGTGTGTAAGAGCGAGAATTTCCCCGGAATATCCGTTCTCCGATCGATTTACGACTCGATTCCGATCAACGTTAAACAGAATCTCGAAACGGTGTATTTTGTTCATCCAGATCTACAGTCCAGAATCTTCCTCGCGACGTTTGGACGTTTCATCTTCACCGGAGGGTACGTGCTTTACTCCCTTGTACTGTGCGAGTTGTTCTTGCATAATTTTGTTCTCAAGGTGTTTATGATATGATAAATAAATAATTTTATAAATAATCATATGGTTAACACGGACTAGTTAATTTGGTTGAGACTTTTACACTTAAAATAGATAATCCCGGGTCGATAAGTACTCGGGACTTTATTGCGACCAGAGAGGTTTTGGGTTTAAGTCTTAGAGCATGCACAGTTTGTTTCTTATTTTTACGTGAGTAGATCTCCTCTATTATAAAAGGATAGATTTAAGTGGTTACGAGAAAAAATAAAGTATAAAATTTATATTTTTGAAAACGGTTGCGCGTGAATAATAAAGAAAATGTAATGATAAAAGGTAATGATATTTAGTTTAGTGTAATTATAATGACAGCGATGGATTGCTAAAAAAATATTATTTAATTAAAAATTAGAAATAAAAGGTAATGATATTTAGTTTAGTGTAATTATAATGACAGCGATGGATTGCTCTTACATTTGACAAACGAAGAGGGATCCATGTTGGCCTAGGTGGTCATCACCTAAGGTACGTATGGTCTCGAGTTTTGTACTGAAACAGTGGAGATGATTAGGTTGACCTATGGCCTGTCAACGACCCTTTGCTGTTAAAAAAAAGTTGGATGTTTGTAAGTACAAACTCAAACATGATATAAATTAGTTTGCATTAATTTAGGAATAAAAGCAATAATTTAAAAGTAGAAGTATGATAAATTTATCGTCTTAAAACATTAATAATAATAATAATTGTGTTGGGGGGGGGGGGGTTGTATTTCCAGGTTGTATGGGAAGCTGAAGTACGTGAATAGACTGGATTATCTGTGGGAGCATGTTAGGAGAAACAAGATGGAGATACCGGAGTTTGTGCGTGATCATGATGAGGATCTGGAGTACCGTCCGATGATGGATTATGGTATGGAGAGTGATCACCCTAGGGTTTATGGTGCACCCGCGGTCGATTCCTCTGTGGCGATGTATTCAACGAGGTGTATTTCGTAGGAGTGTAGATGAACAAAATGACGCCGTCCTGAAAATCCTAAGGCACTGAGCGTTCTTTCTTTTGTGGTTGTGTTGGTTAAGAGTTGATACTATGCGTTTTAATTGGTGCTTTATGTAAATATTCGATCAAGTATTTTTAGGTAATGACGCAAATAGTCTGGTTTTGTTCAAGTTACATTATAAGGTGTAAGTTTGAAAAGTTGCAAGTTTAAAGATTGTGGTTTTAGTTTCGTGACAAGTTTGTATTCTACATCAATTTTTAATAAATAACAATGTAAAATGATAAAAATACATACACTTCAGAGAACTAAATTCAAAATTAATCCTAAGACTAATTATTAAGAGTTTGTGTTAAATCTAAGAATTGAAGATATTATTTATGAAACAATCTTTTTGACATAAAAACACCAAAACTCACTAGATCGGTCTCTCCCTCTCTTCCCTTTGTGCTAGAATCGGAAAAAGAAAAAAAGGAGGGTCCACTAAACCATCTCCATCGCCTTTGATGGATTCTCGGTGAACGATCTCCATCGCCTTTAATGGATTCGAACAAAAAGTTGCATCTGATTCACGCCTCCATCATCCATCCTTCGTTGTTTACTTGTCCCCCACCTTGATTTAGTCAATTCGTTACAAATTCTGTATGAGAAATGGAATGATGGGTTGATCGTCGAGGTAGACGAGGAAGAAGCCAATGGAGTTGTTGAGAGCCTCTTCGCCTATCACTCTTCTTTTGTTTTCAAAAGTGGACATTTGGCTTCACATTGACATTGTCTTATCGGAAAAAGTATTGATACATTGATTGGATTATTTGTAATGGTTTATTTGATTAAAATGTCACATACGCAAGTATGAGTTTTTAAAACTTTTTCTAAAACAAGTGTATTGGTTTTATAACTTCTTTTAGTTAAAAAATGTCAACAGTGAGAACAAATGAATTTACTCATCCTTTTAACGCTTGTTAAGGGTTTTGACGAAACAAATGTTTGAAGCTTGTTTTAACTAGAATGTAATGACTTTACTACCAATTTGTGTTCAAATCAATACTTTTGGCGCCCCTAGTGTCATCACTACGTCCAGTTTTAGGGTTTAAGATGAATAAGGGAATGGGAGGGGAACAATGTTGTTTATCGGAATCTGGCTGGATACAACGTGCTAGACTTTATTTAAGGATTTCAAGCAGATTTTTATTTGAATAAGGAAAATTTTTCAACCATGCATGCTCTTGGGTGGTTTCCGAGTTATCTAGTGATATGTGAGTTCCACTCAAGTATGCAGGGCTTATGTGTCAAAAAAGAAAATAGATAAAGTTGGCCATCTAATCAGATTTACACACATATGAACCACAATCATGTATGCCTAACTTCTATTATCAACAACTAACGGTTATTTACGCCGTCTTTGCTAACGCCAACACCATCCCTTTCTTGGCAAACAACATTCTTGTATGTCAATAGTAGTACATGTAGGGTGGTAGGGTCTTGTCATTCATTTCCTTTGTTTTGGTCAAATAATTTAAACCAGGTTTACTACATGGTTAGCTTTCTGGTAGGTTAGGTAGAAACCCAAACCACATAGTGAATGTGAATGACATTCACGTTGTAAAAAGGTGTAGCTCTCCTTTTTTATTATACTTTTATATTTGATTATTCAGTTCTACACCTTATTATGTTTTGTTTAATTCTTTAGTTCACTGGGCTGAGAAGTGTGGGCTTGCGTTGCTGTTTTGGGCTCTTCTCGAAATGGGCTTTGGTTGCTGCTTGCTTGGGCCTGGATCAGCTAGGGCTTCTTCTCGATTCTTCCTTCTTCCTTATATACGAAACATATCTCCAGTCATCATCATCGAAGTCTTCTATCTCTCTCAGTTTACATCTCTCGCTTATTAGCATTCGTCTTCTTTCTAGGGTTCATCATATTGATGACCCGAGTTCTTGTAAACTAGTTTAGTACAGTTCATCTTTGTGATGTTCTTAGTTAGTGAGAGTTTGTAAAGATTTGGATCCATTGATATTTCAGTTGGTATTCTTGTTTCTGTTATTGATCCATCATATTTGACATGGTATCAGAGCGCTGTCTCTGATTCCGTGCGCTTCCGCTATATCTCACCGGTGTGAAGGGTCCGACGAGCTCAATCGATGAAAACATAAAACCCTAGCCAAAGATCAAGATCTACGGCAGCTCCTCAATATTGGAGAATCTTTCAAGATCTGCAGTCAGAACAAGTGCGCCAAAGCGCTCAACATCGCTGAATATCTTCATCATTTTCTTGTGACACTCGAAGGTCACCCTCTCTGGTTATTCTTGGTTTGCCCGATTTTGGGTGAACCCACTGTGAGGACTCTCTCTCCCTTTTCTTTACATTCTTGTTATAGTTCTAGGCTGTCTGATTGACCGGGTTAGGAGTACCGGTAACATTGACTGTTTGCCCTAGAGGGCATTGTTTGTGCATCACTGTCTGATACTCATTCTTTTTCTGTGTGTTGCATCCAACATCAGGGGCTAATCCTTGATCTACCAATTAATTGGTGTGAAAACCTGGCGCTGGCCACTGGTGTCTTTTGTGCGCATGCTTGTGTGACATCATTCAATACTTGATTTGTTAAAATGGCTGAATCTGATATAGTAAACACTGAACCCGTTAATAATGAAACACCTAATGAAACTCTTGTAAGCAAACTCGATGCCAGTGACCCATTGTATCTACATGCAAGTGACACCAGTAATCTAACAATCATTACTATAAAACTGAAAGGCTCAGAAAATTACACTATCTAGGCAAATGCTATGAAACTGGCATTAGAAGTTAAAAT
Source organism: Flaveria linearis (assembly GCA_024085815.1). Lineage (NCBI taxonomy): Eukaryota > Viridiplantae > Streptophyta > Magnoliopsida > Asterales > Asteraceae > Flaveria > Flaveria linearis. The sequence goes on along the minus strand of CM044012.1, from coordinate 27,666,376 downwards.
AAATATGGGTTCATTGATGGATCTTGTACAAAAAACACTGCTAATAAAGTACTCTCAAAACAGTGGGATAGGTGTAACTCAGTCGTCATTAGTTGGATCCTAAATTCCATTTCTGAGAAGTTGTACATGGGTCAAGTGTACTCTAAATTGGCCTCAGAAATCTGGAATGATTTAAAAGAAACCTATGATAAAATTGATGGATCTGTAGTATTTGGTCTATATCAAAAAATAAACAGCACCACTCAAAATGGATGTCCTGTGTCTGAATACTATCACAAACTAAACATTATGTGGAAACAACTAGATCAAATGTTACAACTCCCCTCCTGTACATGTAAAGCTGCCAAATCCTTTAATGATTTTAATCACCTAATAAACTTATGCAATTTCTTATGGGACTTGACAGTGCTTATCAACCTGTTCGAACAAACCTGCTACTAAGAGACCCCCTTCCTCAATAAAAGAAGCATTCTCTATTATTTCAAGAGAAGAATCTCATAGAAATTCTTCCACCAGTCCTGTTAAAACAGAATCTGTTGCCTTTGTGTCTAAACCCTCTCAAACAATTGAAAAACTGAATCAAAATCCTGAAAGCAAACGTAAAAATTTCAGAGGGCCTAATCCTAATCTAAAGTGTTCTCACTGTAATAAATTGGGACACATGGCTGAAAAATGCTTTGAAATTGTGGGCTATCCACCTGGATATAAAACCAGAGGAGGCATGAGCCAACGAACCCCACAATCTAATAACTCATCAGGGGTCAAAACTAACTCATCCTCCTCCCCACCCGCATCTATAATTGCTAACTCTCTTACTCCTGATCAAGTGACAAAGCTTCTGGGACTGCTAACTGAGAAAAGCAATGACGGGCCCTCTGATTCTCGTTTTGTTGGTAACTCTCTTCACCATAGTGCCTGTAACAATAATTTTCCTGGATACTGCTTGAGTGGGGGTATTCCTGCCTCAATTGAGTCTGGTTGGATCATTGACTCAGGGGCAAGTCAACATATGGTTAAAACGGAAAAAAACCTATTAAACACAATTGATGTCTCTGACTATAACATAAAAGTCAAACACCCTAATGGGTCAAGTGCCCATGTAGTTAAAATTGGGAATGTAAAAGTTAATGAACATGTGATCCTCCAAGATGCACTTGTCATCCTTGAATATCATGTAAACCTAATTTCTGTTCACATGCTTGCTAGAGATAACAAATTAAAAGTCATCTTTGATGAAAACTCATGCCACATATAGGATTCTCTCACAGAGAAAACCTTGGCGACTGGTAACCGATACGATGGCCTCTATCTGTTTGATGATAATCCCAACAGTGCACAGGTGTGTCATAGTAATATACATACATTTAATCTATGGCACTCCCGGTTGGGACACCCTGCTGAACAAGCTCTGTCCACACTTAAAAGCGAGTTGAAACTAAAAAACTATGATCATAACCCATGTGAAACATGCCATAAGGCAAAACAACATAGGATCCCTTTTCCCTTGAGTACTCATCAATCAAAGAAACTGGGAGAACTCATTCATCTTGATGTCTGGGGTCCCTACCGAACTCCCAGTAAAGAAGGCTTCAAATACTTCCTAACCTTGGTTGATGACTACTCAAGGGCAGTGTGGGTATTCCTCATGAAACAAAAGGATGAGGTTGTCCAACTTGTTCAGGACTTTCATGCTCTTTTTAAAAATCAGTTTGAGGCCTCAATAAAGACACTAAGATCAGACAATGGCACTGAGTTTGTTAATTCCCAAATGCAGAATTTCTGCCTTAAAAATGGAATCACCCATCAAACCTCATGTCCATATACCCCTCAGCAAAATGGTATTGCTGAAAGAAAACATCGCCATCTTCTTAATGTGGCTAGAGCCTTATTGTTCCAAGGGGGTGTTCCCTTAGGTTTTGGTCCGAATGTATACTTACTGCTGCTTATCTTATTAACAGGACTCCATCATCCATTTTAAAAGGTAAAACCCCTTATCAACTTGTCCATGGCCATGTTCCCTCCTTAGACCATCTTCGTGTATTTGGTTGCTTATGTTTTTGTACTATTCTAAATAAATCTGATAAATTTGCCAGTAATGCAGAAAAATGTGTTTTCATGGGATACTCAAACAATAAAAAAGGTTACAAATTGTGGAGTCTTGATAATAAACACATGCTGTTTTCAAGAGATGTCAAGTTTTATGAATCTATATTCCCTTTCAAAGATACTAATAAAGAGACAGACTCCATAATTTCACACCTTAATTTCTTTGACTCTTTTGAAGAGACAAACAATCATGACAATGTAGAGATCCCCGATGATGAAAGAGGGAATTATGATTGCACTGATCTTGGGTCTCTGCAACCAGATAGTGGTGACAGGTTGACTGAGAGTTCGGCTGCAAGGCAGCAAACCAGTCAACCAGATGCCAATCTTGGGGGGGCAGAGGGAGGTCTTGGTGCACATGAAATTAACAATACCTCTGAGGGGTCAGATCACACTGCTGATCTTAGGCGCTCTACTAGACCCACTGTTCTACCACAGAAACTTAATGACTTTGTTATAGAAGGGAAGGTTAAATATGGGTTGGAAAAAGTTGTGAACTACTCTCACCTCTCTCCTGAAAACCTCTGCTTTACTACTAATCTGAACAAAACAGTTGAACCAAAGACTTATAGGGTAGCATCAACTGATCCCAATTGGATTAATGCTATGAACCTTGAAATGGAAGCATTACATCGAAACCATACTTGGGATCTGGTTGATCTTCCCCCTAATCGCAAACCAATTGGTTGTAAATGGTTATTTAAAATCAAATACAAATCCACTGGGGAAATAGAAAGGTATAAGGCCAGACTTGTTGCTAAGGGGTATAGTCAAAAAGAGGGAATAGATTTTGAGGAAACATTTTCACCTGTAGTTAAAATGGTTACTATTAGGTGTGTTCTTACTTTAGCTGTTAAAAATGATTGGCCCTTATTTCAGTTGGATATTAGTAATGCGTTTTTATATGGAGATTTGCATGAAGAAGTTTATATGCAGTTGCCCGAAGGGTATTATTCTCCATCTGAAACTAAGGTGTGCAAGCTAAATAAGTCATTATATGGGCTCAAACAAGCTCCACGAATGTGGAATGAGAAACTTGTTAGTGTTCTTTGTGGATTTGGGTTTGTTCAAAGTAAATGTGATCACTCTATGTTTATTCTCTCTAAAAATTCTGTGTTTCTGGTGCTTTTAGTGTACGTAGATGATATTATACTTACTGGAATTGTTCTGATAGCATTTCAAATGTTAAAAAATTACTTTAGTCTCGTTTTTTAATCAAAGACTTAGGGTTGTTAAAATATTTTTTGGGAATAGAAGTAGTTCAAACTGAGTCTGGTATTTCCTTATCACAAAGGAAATATTGTCTTGAACTACTTGCTGAGTGTGGGATGACTGGTTGTAAACCAGTTTCCACTCCTATTGAACAGAATTATGTGATTTCATCTCAGTGTAGTCAAACTACTAATATGCTTAGTAACATCACTGGATATCAAAAATTAGTTGGCAAACTAATTTACTTGTCTCATACACGTCCAGATATTTCATACACAGTTCATTTTCTCAGTCGGTTTATGCATAAACCGTCTGAAGCTCATTTTAACATTGCCTTACGATTACTTCGGTATCTTAAACAGTCTCCTTGTAAGGGTCTTAAGTTTTCTAAAGGTACTTCAGTTCAGCTGTCTGCTTATGCAGATTCTGATTGGGGTAAGTGTGTTGATAATCGTCGTTCTGTAACTGGGTTTTGTTTGTTCATGGGTTCATGTCTAATTTCTTGGAAAAGTAAACAGCAATCTACTGTTTCTCGGTCCTCTGCTGAAGCAGAGTACCGTGCTATGTGTGCTGCTGCATGCGAAATATTATGGGTTATTAATTTGCTGCGTGAGCTGCAGGTAGCTGTGTCGTTACCTGTGTCTTTGTTTTGTGATAACACGGCTGCGCTTTCCATTGCTGCCAATCCAGTGTTTCATGAACGAACTAAACATTTCGAGATTGATTTGTTTTTCCTAAGGGAAAAAATTGCTTCTGGTGTTATTCAAACTTCTGGTATTAAGTCATCAGATCAACTAGCTGATGTGTTCACTAAAGGACTGTTGGTACATCAACATGTTGATATGTGCAAACGGCTTGGTCTGTATGATGAGTTTGGTGCTAGAACTGAGGGGGGGTGTAAAAAGGTGTAGCTCTCCTTTTTTATTATACTTTTATATTTGATTATTCAGTTCTACACCTTATTATGTTTTGTTTAATTCTTTAGTTCACTGGGCTGAGAAGTGTGGGCTTGCGTTGCTGTTTTGGGCTCTTCTCGAAATGGGCTTTGGTTGCTGCTTGCTTGGGCTTGGATCAGCTAGGGCTTCTTCTCGATTCTTCCTTCTTCCTTATATACGGAACATATCTCCAGTCATCATCATCGAAGTCTTCTATCTCTCTCAGTTTACATCTCTCGCTTATTAGCATTCGTCTTCTTTCTAGGGTTCATCATATTGATGACCCGAGTTCTTGTAAACTAGTTTAGTACAGTTCATCTTTGTGATGTTCTTAGTTAGTGAGAGTTTGTAAAGATTTGGATCCATTGATATTTCAGTTGGTATTCTTGTTTCTGTTATTGATCCATCATATTTGACACACGTATCTCGCAAAAGGATAAACAACGTATGCTAAATTATAGCAACTTTCACAAGTATAAAGGAGTATTGGTCATAGTTTAATAAGGCATAAGTGTCGCGTTCAGAAACCCACACATTTTGCTTACCAAATTATAGCAACTTTACAGGATGTTAATGTTTTAGAGGGTTTAACAATAGAGGGTGAAATGTGTCAATAATTACCAGACTATATATACATCATCCAATTGAAAAACTTTAAGAATCCTAGTACAATTAGTAAACAATTATATAAATAGGAGACAAATCTAACACAAAATAAATAGGATAGTAGTTAAAAAATTGAGTTTCTTGAAGATAACTAATCCTCACACGAATAGAACAACCTCAAATACAGGAATAATAACATCATTACCCCACAACCACATTCAATATCCCTACATAACCACCTACACAATTCAAAATGCTTATCTATCTTTCTCATTTACATGAAAATGTACACTATTCCTAATGCACACAACACATGCTATGTACAAGTAGAACGACTTCAAGCATTTAACATGCAAAAAACGCTGATGAGAAACCTTAGCCGCAATAGCTTGTCAGTCATTGCATTTATATGTTGACACCTGCTCCCTTGTTCAATGTTCATCATCTCCTCTACGTGAGAGATTTTCTAGCATCTTGCTAAGTGCTACACGCGCCTATTATGATCAGGTTCTCCAAGTGAAGGTACACGTTGTTGAATAACTAAAACCGAACCACTTTTATTAAATTCAGAAGAAGCCAGGAAATCTCCCACTAAACCAAGCTCCGGACACTCTTCACCGTCACTCATTCCACTTGTGAGAGGGGATTCCACTCTTCCACCACCCTTCCCCACTATGAACATCGAATACGTCTCTGCTATGTTTCTCAAGATTGTTGCTGTCTGTTCTCCATCGTCACTATATTTCTCTAAAAATCTCGCTTTGCCCGATGTCACATAACTGAAATTAAAAGCATAAAATAAAATAAGGTCCAATTGTTTGTGAAATTTACTAATATCAATATTTAGTAATTACTCATGTTTTATTTCTTTAACACCATATTTTGCTAAAACCTCCTCACCACTTTATCTATGAGATATTAGTGTGTACGTCTGTTTGTTTGTTTTTTTGTTTATGCTAATACCTTTATATAGTTATTTTGCACTGGTTTTATGAGATGTTCAGGGATATATACATATTTATAAAAGTCTTTTGATGAAGCACTGTCTACTCCATCAATTTCTGGTCTGGAACTTGTTGTAATACATCCCTAGACTCTACTTAATGAGTGAGAAATTACAAGATACGTTTATTTATTTGCTTATTATAATACCTCTATGTAGTTGCTTTTCACTGGATTATGCATATGTTTAGGAATACCTGTTATAAAAATCTTTTAAGGCAGCATTGTCTGCTCCATCAATTTCTGGTCCGGAATTTTGTGCAGCCACTTCTACATCATCTGCGTGGCGGGTCACGTTGATTTGTAAGCTTACATCTTTTCTTGATGTTGGGAGAAACCTAATAACTGTAAGATTTGTATGATGATGTGTGCTTAGACGTTTACTAAATCCTAATGCTTCGCGGTCATCAGGGCCACCAAAAAACAAAGTTGCAACTTGCTGCAAAGATTCAGCACCAGCAACCTTTGAAGCCCTAGCATTATGTCCGCGGTCTATAAGAATTGCCACCGAACATGGAGCATGATGCAACACTTTCTGGTTCATTTTTCTTATACTCTTCTTATCATTCTCAAATTTACCATCTATTCGTTGTCGCTTGTGGAATGGAATTATTATTATTGATGCGCGTATGTATTCTGCATAGTCACAAACATCTTGAAACATTCTCAAACAAGGAGACACGTTTTTAACTTGATGAATTGTCATTTTTGTTTCTGCGGTGAAAATGTCGACAGATTCATTTATTTCCACTGCGTCATCAGCACCATAGTCGTCTTCTTCTTCTTCTTCTTCATCAGTAAGTTTATCTTCTTCAAGTTGATCATCTGTTGAATTAATGTCATTTGCTTTCTCACGAAGCTCAACCATGTGCATCAAGTAAGGCGCAATTGGAACATTTTCAGACCCTCTGAGTGATTCAACTAGCCCAACCGTAGTAGCCACCAGTCGAGGACTATGCACACAAGCCAATAATATTAACTCCTTCTTAGGATTATGACATTCCATTGGTATGTGCTTGATACCCAAGGCTTCACTATCTCTTTTCACCATGAAACTGACTACTATGGACGATATTAGCGAACTAATGACCACAACAATAAGCATCAAATTGTAAAACACTATACTTGTTACCGCCTGCATCAACATAAAATATCAGATATCCTTTTAAAAACTGTGAACAAGCTGATACAATGATATTTCAAAGATATCTGACAAAATCAAAGATTTAACATATCTAGGGTCGCCCCTTAATTAAGCTGAGTTCGGGTACTTGTCCTAGTATGATTGGTTGATAGTGGTTTGGGGCGTTAAAAATAAATGTTTATTTGGTTTTAAGGCAGTCAACATGTTGTTTTAGAAACTTTCCCGATCCATTTTTACCATTGGGTCACATACCACTTGGTAAAGCATTAATTGTTCAAAGTTAGATCGAGATATATAAACACTCACGTTATTGACTATAGCCGTTGTCAATGTCAAGAGATCTACATGCCCCTTCATGTCAAAGAGAAAAGCAAGAAGGACACCCTCGTTTAGTGGTCTCTTTAAGTAATGACAAGCTACGAGCGTGCCAGTAATTTTGCCACCAATGCTCAACAAGATTATCATGACAACAATGCCAATGTTTCTTAGATTATTAAGATACGCTATATCAGTTCTGAATCCGGTGAAACCAAAGTATATAGGGAATATGAAGTTGTAAACCATGTATGTCACAGTAGCCATCATTGTCCGAGCTGATTTTCCTTGCCTTGGAAACATCAAACCCATAATTAAACAAGCTAATATACTGCTAAATCCCATAGTTTCTAAAGTCATGGCCGCAGATATAACGACTGCACAAATCAACATTACTTCCAAAGGCCTAAGGTTCTTCCGCTTTCTGCTTTTATGATTAAGCCAATTGGCTAAATACTTGGTGAAAATCACAACCACCACAAGTATCAAAAGGGAACATAAAGCCTTCATTAACCATCTAAAAGAAGTTCCTTTATGTCTTGCTGCTGTGATTATAATTAAGATGAACATACCATACATGTCCGCGATCAGCGAACAACATATTGCCAGACGTCCATTATCAGTAGTCGTAAACTTTAGATCAGCTACCAATCGAAACACAATGGGAGAAGCTGTGTTGGCTAAAATCACTACGAGGACTAAGCCCATCATCACATGTGACCCCTGAGATCCAGTTTGGTCATAAACAAAGAATGTAATAGCTGCTGCAAATAATGTACATATCACGCAACCACCACATACGATGACACTTATTGTGTGAAAGTTATGCATTATATAAGATACATCCATCTCAAGGCCAATGAGAAACATGATACCAACCCTGCAGTATAGTGTCAAACTTGCATAGAAATCAACAACAAAGTTTTCAAAAAAGAAGCTTCGTATTTGTGGCAATCGCGATAGACCTGATGGGCCAAGGAGGAGCCCTGCCTACAAAAGATAAAAGTGGTGTAAATGAGAAGAAATGTAAGAATTACACCATGATACATGAAATGAATCATTCAACAAATACACAAATATGCATAGAACAAAAGAAATAAAAAACAAATGGGATATTATCTACGATAAACATACGTACGAGGATCTGAGCAACAGGTGCATGTTGTCCCAATGGCTTGAGGAAGATCTGAAAAACATGAGAGAGAACAAGAATGGAAGAGACTTGTGCGGTTAATGACAATGCTGGGTTAACGATGTCACAAAATTCTTCATCCATTTTTGCATTTTGGAGATTCTTTTCACACCAGGATAATGAAGAAAAAGATGGAAAGATTTTGTGCAAGATTTTTGGTGGATAAAAATAGGTAATTTGTGATGAAGAAAGCGAAGAGAACGCATTTTCCTACCATAAAATTTGATTCTTTTTGGATAAAGATTTCTGGTAGTTACAATTGTTGCATTGGTATCTAAAGAACCTTTGTAGACAAATGTTTGTAAAATTAAAACCATATGCGACTTATGATGTTGTATATAGAAAAATAATGAAATATGATTTTTGAGTTAAAAAAGTTTTAAATATACCTTAATGAAAAATGTTGTATTAATTTGTTATCAAACTAGTATAATATCAAAGTATTAAGGAGAGACATGTTTATGCTGGTACCACTACAAGAAAGTGGGTCTCTAGCAACGACAAAATGACACCTTATAGGGACGACAGGTCGTCGCTACAGACCATTTTGATCTATAGCCACGACTTGTCGTCGCTATAGGTTTTGTCCCAAAAATTTAGTTGTAATAAGTAAAAAATTCGTCGGGATAGACTTCGTCGGCTATAGGAACGGCATGTCGACCCGATAGATGTCGTGGTTCTGAAATTAATGAATAAAAAAATTATTAAAAAAGTAAATACAGTCTATAGCGACGACATGCCGTCGCTATAGTAAATATTTATATTAAAAAAGCAGATAACAGTGTCGTCGCTATAGACTGTATTTACTTTTCTTTTTAAATAATGGTTATATATTGTTTATAGCAACGATATGTCGTTGTTATTGATAATATTTTTTCTTTTTTCTTTTGCAGGAACCTAATTTTTTTATAAAAATTTAACAAACAGAGAATTAATACAAATTTAACAAACATATAATCAGTGCAAATCACATTTAAGTTTAACACACAAATAATTCATCCAACTGCAAATTAGTTTAAAGTTCCATAAAATCTAATAAAAATACAAACTCTAATGGCCACCAGGTGGTCGTTGCAGCTGGCAGTAACGCATTATTTCCATCTGCTCTTGGAGCAGTCTTTGCATCTCTTGTATATGTTGTTGTTGGATTTGTTGTTGTTGTTGTTGTTGTTGTATAATTTCTTTATTTTGCTGTTGTTGTCGTCTAAGTTCTTGTCTAAGTTCTGCAACTTGATCTTGCAAATTTTGTGTTGGAGGTTGTGAGCTTGAAAAATCAGGGGTGGGATGTCTCACCACGCGACCAATACCTCGTATATGTCCTCGCCTTTGACCTAAGGCACGCTCAATGCATTGAATCTCATCAACAGCAGACGAGTCTCCACCGGTCTCGCTAGAGGATCTCGCATACTCCTCTTGAATCTGTTCCTGCATTAAACATATTAAAATTATTAGTTTAAATGGGTCATTTTGACCCAAACACACTTAAACATACTAGAATCGCTTAAAATGGGTCATTTTGACCCAAATACACTTAAACATACTAGAATCATATAAAAATTAGTTTAATGGGTCATTTTGACCCAAACACACTTAAACACACTGGAATCAATCAAAAGTGAGTTCAAATGGATCATTTTAACTCAAACACACTTAAACATACTAGAATCACACAAAAGTTAGTTCAAATGAGTCATTTATCCAAACACACTTAAACATACTAGAATCGCTTAAAATGAGTCATTTTGACCCAAACACACTTAAATGTACTAGAATCATACAAAAATTAGTTCAAATGGGTCATTTTGACCCAAACATAGTTAAACATACTAGAATCAATCAAAAGTTAGTTCAAATGGGTATTTTGACTCAAACACACTAAAACATACTAGAATCGCACAAAAGTTAGTTCAAATGGGTCATTTTGACCCAAACACATTTAAACATACTAGAATTGCTTAAAATGGGCCATTTGACCCAAACACACTTAAACATATCAGAATCGCTTAAAATGGGTCATTTTGCCCCAAACACACTTAAACATGCTAGAATCAATCAAAAGTTAGTTCAAATGGGTCAATTTGACTCAAACACACTTAAACATACTAGAATCACACAAAAGTTAGTTCAAATGGGTCATTTTGACCACCCAAACACACTTAAACATACTAGAATCGTTTAAAATGGGTCATTTTGACCCAAACACACTAAAACATACTAGTATCACACAATGCTAGTTCAAACTTACCCAGTCCGATTCTTCGTTTGCATTCACCCATCCCGTGCCTTCTTTGAAATGCATCTTCTGAAAGAGATCAATCAGACGACTCCCTTATGAAAAATAAAAATTCTCAGAAATGAATCTTTGGATAATTAATATTTATTTTATACTAACAATTATACTTTTACCTCTATATGTCTTTTCTGTGCATATGATTGGCTCCCACGGAAACTCGGATAGCGTTGTTTACCTCTATTTAATTTGTTTTCTTTTGATCTTCTTTTTATTATAGGTTGTGCTACATTAATATATGCAATTAAAAAGTTAGGAAACAGAGATTATGTTTAACATAAAGATGTATTTTTTAACTCTAACAAATAACTTACAAGACTCGCAACCTGTTGGGATCCTGTTTGGATCCCCATATGGAGGTAGATCCCCGCCATCCCCACCATCTCCACGAGTAATGTATGTGGACATGCTTCAACAAAAATAGATAATAAACATTAACAATATACCAATGCAAAGATAATAAACATTAATAATAAAAACATGCAAAAATAATATGTTGTAAATATATAATAAGAAACATAAACAATAAACCTAAACAAAAATAATAAACATACTTTCAATCAGAATCATCACTACAATAAAGGGTGCCTACTAGATCATCTTCTTCGTCATTTTTATTATCATCATTTATATCATCTTCCTCATCAGAATTATATTCGTCTTCATATTCATCTTCTTCATTATCATCAATAAAGTTTTCATCATCAATGAATTGTGCACTTGATTCACCAACATCTAAAATAGATTTCATGGGCAAGCAGCCTAAGTTGACTACCAATTTACCAAATCTATCTGATTGCGCGTATTGTAAGACATTTGTGTCATCATCAATGAGTTGTGCACTTGATTCACTAACTTCATAGTCTGAGTCGACAACCAAGTTATAATTATATGATTGGTTGTCGTGCAATGTATCTATCTCGTTAACAACACTCATGGTTGGATGATCCTAAAGTTTTTGATGGTGAACGTCTTTAACAACCCTCCAATTGTCAATGGTTCAAGAAGGATCTTCAAGATAAACCACCTATTTAGCTTGTGTGGCTAAAATGTACTGATCATCATCATACCATGTGTCGCTAATGTTGATAACAGTGACATTGTTTTGCTTGAGTAACCTCTTACCGGATGTCTTGAACCATTTACAATGAAATAGTACAACAGAGTAACCATCTATGTAGTTCAACTCTAAGATCTCCTCTAGTTGACCATATAATGGAGTATTGTCTTCTCCTATTGAAACAATACCACTGTTTTGAGTAGTATGTCAAACATCACGACTATGAACCATAAATCTAACACCATTGACTATGTAAGCAGTGTAAAAATATGCATTTAAAGGACCATGGGCCAATGCCTTTAATTCTTTGATACCAACTTGAGACAAAGAAGATGATGATAATAATGATGATGATGATGATGATGATGATAATGATGATGATGTATTAGCTTTATAATTTAACCATGAAGAAAATTTTGTTTTCATACTATATCTAGGAAATCTAGATTCAAATTCTGATTTGTAGTCACTAATTTCATTGCAATTGTTTAGTACAAGCCAATATAATGATTAGTAGTCATCTTCACATAGCACAATAATTTTCTTTTTAGACATTGGTTGACATTATGATGAAAACACATGGAATTGTCTCTTTGGGATGCCAGCATTTGCATTTCTATTGGGTCAGTTGAATTTGGTTTGCATACCTTTAAGATATATAGAGCAGAATATCGATGTCTCATCTGCAATATAACCTTTTGCTATTGAGCCTTCAGGTCTAGCTTCGTTTCTAACATATGCTTTGAGCTTTTTCATGTATCTTTCAAAAGGATACATCCATCTCATATAAACGGGACCACTAAGAATAGCCTCTTCATGTAAATGAAGAACTAAATGGACCATTATATCAAAATATGCAAGAGGATATATCAATTCCAAATTGCATAAAATCTTTACCACTTCCTTATTTGTTTTATACATATCACTCACATTTACTAATCTTGCACATATTTCCTGAAAAAATGTACAAAGGTCAGTGATTGCTGTAGACATATTTTCTAGGAGACCAACTTTCACCCCAATCGGTAGCAATCGTTGCATTAGGATGTGATAATCATGAGACTTTAACCCGATTATGTTTTAATAATTAGAAAGCACTTTATTTTTAAAGGTTGAACCAAAACGATCAGGTAGTCTCACTCCTCTAACGAATTGACAAAAATGTTCACGATCACCGGGTGTGAAAGAATAAGAAGCATGTGGTTGGTAGACCTTGTTGTTTTTCTTTACTAGCCATAAATCAGGTCGAATACCCATATTTTGCAAGTCTTGTCTTGATTGGTGTGTGTCTTTTGATTTTTCATTCATTAGAAAAGTACCCAACAAGCTTTCACAAACATTTTTCTCTACATGCATAACATCAAGCTTGTGTTTTAAAATGAGTGAAGACCAATATTCCAGCGCAAAGAAGATACTCCATTTGGTCCAATTCAACTCGGTTGCAGCACGTTTTCTTTTCACACCTCCATGTGTAGGATGTTTCCCTGGAACACGATTAGGGAGGGTTTTTAGTTGTTTTAATATTTCTGCATTACTCAAACGTCTAGGAGGATCTCTTGTCTCTCTTTTGCCCGTGAACAAAAGATCATCTCTCAAACTATGCTTTTTTGTCAAGAATCGTCTATGATCAATAAAAGCTATTTTATTTTTATTGGGCACGATGGTGTGTCTACGTTACAAGTAGGGCATGCCATATAACCTTGACCACTCCATCCAGACATATAACTACGAGCAGGATAATCGTTTCTAGTCCATAATAGAGCGGCACGCATCCTGAATATAGTTTTGGTTGATGCATCTCTCATTTGAACTCTTTCGACCTATAATATTTTCAACTCATCTATTAAAGGCCTTAGGAAAACATCATGTCCATTCCAAGAGATTTAGGGCCGGGAATAAGTAAGGTCAACATAAAAGAAGACTCTTTCATACATAATCATGGTGGTGTGTTATATGTTGTCAACACCACTGGCCACATACTATAAGATTTACTCATGTTACTAAATGGATTAAAACCATGCGCAGCCAAACCCAAACGTACATTTCGGGGTTCTTTAGCAAAATTAGGAAATTTTCATCAAAGTTTTGCCATGCCTTTCCATCAACTGGATGACGCATCATACCATCCGTTGAGCGTCCTGTATAATCTATGTCATTTCTTTTGCTGTGAATCTTGAGCTATACATTCGTCGAAGTCGGGAAGTTAAAAGAAAGTAGCGCAACACTTTTTGAGGTACTTTCTTCCCCTTTGTGTTTTTATCTACCCATCTACTCTCGTTACAAACCGGACAATTTTGCATCAACTCATTTTCCTTTCAAAATAGAGCATAATCGTTAATACAAGCATGGATAGATTCATATCATAACCTAATCTTCTTAATCTCTTCTTAGCTTCATAGAATGAGGCTGGAATTTGATTTTCTTTTAGGAATGCAACTCTTAAAAACTTTAAACGTTGGTTAAATGAACTACCCGTCCATTTGTTGATAACCTTGATATGCATCAATTTTGCTAAAAAGCTTAAAGAAGACATCCAACTATAACCGGGGTATAAATCGGTATTCAGCTCCTTAAATAATGCATCAAACTTCGGGTCATAACAAGTTCCACCTTTGTCTATATTTTCTTCATTAACATCTTGCTCCGCCATAACATCAACAATTGCATCAAACGTATCATTATTTGTTGCTGAATAGATTTTCTTGGAGCAAAAAAGTCTTCTATTTCTAAAGCACGTGGATATTTTTCACCATGATAAGTCCACGTCTTATATGATTGTAGAAATTCATTATCATGTATATGGGCATAAATTATATCCAGATCCCGCCGACACCCATTGCAGCATCATTTACACGGACAAAAAGCTTTTCCTAAACTGTCGATATGGTTCTTGGCAATTTCTAGAAAGCTATGAAGACCTTTTAAAAAGTCCGGAGAACTCCGATTTAGCAAATTAATCAAACTCTTATCAATTGTCATATCTATGGTATTATAAAATATGAATATACAACTTTATCAATTAACATATACACAAAGATGTACTAACTTCAAAGTCATATACACTTACATATACATACATACATACAAGCATAATCACAAGTATAATCACTTACAAGTATACAAGTATACAAACATGCAAGTACACAACTACTTACAAACATAATTACAAAATACAAACATACTTACATACAAGTATACAAAATATAATTATGCAACATACTTACATGCACAATTACAAAAATACAATCATATAATATTCAAATGAACAAACATATAAACATAAATACGTACAAACATTTCCATACAAATTTAACACTTAAATATATATAAACAACAAAATACATTAAACCATATACATATAAAATTACACATATATAAACATACACAAACTTAAAACCATGAAAATATATCTTGTCGCATGTTATCAAACACTTGATATGCATAACCTAATCTAATATTAAACCCAAATACACTTGCATATACATACAATTTTACAATTAACATATAAAATTTTACATATACAAACATACACAAACTTAAAATCATGAAAATAAATCTAGTGGCATTTTATCAAACACTTGGTATGCATAATCAAATATAACATTAAACCCAAATACACTTACATATACATACACTTTTACAATTAACATATAAAATCACACATATACAAACATATACAAACTTAAAATCATGAAAATATATCTAGTGACATTTCATCAAACACTTGATGAGCATAACCTAATCTAACATTAAACCCAAATACACACATATACATACACTTTTACAACATAAGATTTAAACCCAAATACCATACAAGCTTAATCACTAACATAATCACTTAATAACACTTGAATAATAAGAAGTAAACGAATTTCATACTTTTAAAACCTTCAAACTCTTCAATTTCAAGCTTAAACTTTCAATCTCACCTAAAACATAAAAATTTATATAAAACTTTCAAAAACAAGATTATATAACTTTACTATAATAAAAGACATCATTATTACCTTCAAAAACTTCACTTTTATGCAAAGATAGCTTAGTATTCGAGTGAAAACCGAAAAGAAATGAGAGGTTTGAGATTTTGGTTTTGGGTAAAATATGAGGCAGAAAGCCTCTGGTTTGACTAAAAGGTGTTGCAATCTATAGCGACGACAGGTCGTCACTATAGGTTAAAAAAGTCGTCGCTATAGGTTAAAAAGATTTTTTTAATTTTTATTTATTTTTTTATTTTCATCTATCCCGACGACATGTCGTTAGGAAAAGGTGAATTTTTTTTAATTTTAAATGGAGAGGAAAAAAATAAAAATTAAAATATATTTAACCTGTAGCGACGACTTGTCGTCGGTACAGGGTTTTGACAAACCCGCCTACTTTTTTCGCATCCCACCAACTCTATACCGTCGTCGGTATAGAGTTTGACTAGTAAAAAAGCACAGTAAACCTATACCGACGACTTGTCGTCAGGGTATATCAACCTATACCAGCGACAACTGTCGTCACTATAAGCATCGTCGGGACAGGGTTAAATTATTATAGTGTAATAAAGTGTATCTCATAGATGAAATATACAAATGAAATATATGGGAAGAAAACGTAATCAACTTACAACCAACACTCATTATATATACATATTAAAGACTTTGGTCGGTGCTACAGTGCCCACCGACCTAACAAAACCCTAATCCCCTGCCAATTTCTTATCCATCTCTCAGTTGGGTTTCATCTTTCTTGAATCAAGATTGGGTCTTTTTTCTTATTTGGGTGTTCTTCAAGGGGTTACGAGTGAGTCATGATGGCGATGACCTGCAAAGATGCTAAAGGTGCGATGATGGATACGTTCGTTACACCCCTGAGCAAGTTGAAGCACTCGAGAGGCTGTATCATGAGTGCCCTAAGCCCAGTTCAATTCGTCGTCAACAACTCATTCATGAATGCCCTATTCTCTGTAACATTGAGCCCAAACAAATCAAAGTTTGGTTCCAAAATCGAAGGTTCGATGCAAAACTACAATCATTTTAGCTGTTTTCATCAATTATTGTTAAAGATTTGTGATGGGTGTTGAGATTTGGGGATAAATTTTTGTTCGTTCAATTTCGATTTGCAGGTGCAGAGAGGAACAGAGGAAAAAAGCTTCACGTCTTCAATCTGTGAATCGAAATCTGACAGCTATAAATAACTCAGGTACTGTTTTTGTTCAGTCTCTGTTTTTGCACCCCTTGAGGTTACATTTATGGGTTCTTGGCCTTGATAGTGAGGATGATAACAATGATTAAATAATCAACATGTCTATTCGTTAATATCATTTTACCTAATTTCGACTTCCCCTTCTACCTCTATGATTTAATATCTACGTCTATGTGGTGTAGAAATAAATCAATTTTATGTGTCTTAGGTGATTCAGTTTGTTGGATTGTATGGTCTGGTTGATGATCCGGTGAGCATTTGGACGAGTTTTTTAAAGGAGGTGGTGTCGGCTTGAACGAAGGTGGTGGGGTAGGGGTGGTTGGGGTCGGATCTGAATTCAAACTCTTCAAATTCAGGGAGTGAGCGCAGGAATCATGCAGGTTTACAGTTAGACGTGTTCATAGTCCAGTTATGACTACTTTTAGGTCAAACCGTGTTTTCAATCTTTGAAAACAAAATTCCAAACCGCCACGATTTGGGCTTACCGGACATTCTAGCAATATTAATTTACATGTAATGATTTTTAGCTAGGTAGCCAAAAGTGCATAAGGCACACCTGTCACGTTTGACTAGATAATTTTTAGAGAAAAGATAATTTTTAAGTAAAGAGAACAAATTTCTGCACATGGAGAACTTCTAGCCGTCTAGGACTATGTAACACTGTAACATATTGTTGGTTTTGTTATATTGCTAGGATGGATCGAATAAATTGATGACCCGTTATAAACCAGGACACAAGGTATATATGTGAAACTATAATAAATTAATGTCATGTGAGTATCATATAACAACCTATATTTTGCTATTCTAATGTTGGTTCTGTATCTTGCTTTTTTGTTTTTATTCTCAGGGTATACCATCGCTGATCTTGTCCAAGAAGCACAAATCAGGTGGTTAAAACCAGGGGAGGTGCTCTTCATACTACAGAATGCTGAGGAAAAACAGCTTATTAGTGAGCCTGTTCAAAAGCCTCCCAGTAATGTTTATTCATTTATTTTGCTTTGGTGTTTATTTTGTTCAAAAGTTGTATTCCTGTTGCAGTAGTTTGCTAATATCTCTGTTATCTTCTTGATTAAATGCTTTTACAGGTGGTTCTTTAATACTGTTTAACAAAAGGGCCCTTCGGAATTTCCGTAAAGATGGTCATAGTTGGAAGAGAAAAAAGGATGGAAGAACTGGTGAAGCACATGAACGTCTAAAGGTTTTCCATTTTCCTTTTTAAAGCATGGTTATTATTCTTTTGACTAAAAGTCAAATATCGATTTAGTTGAACTTAGGATCTTTTCCAACCACTAATATTATAGTATTCAACTTTGTTGAAGTTTCTGCAATATACTAGATCCACTGTCACGGTTAAAAACAAAAATTAAATTTTTATAAGAGTCTCGGTGTCTCAGGTCTTGTACACCTATCAATATTCAAGTTTGCTTTTTTCAAACAAACATGAAATAAGTGAAACTTTTTACTGCTTCTCAACTGGTTTTGTTCAAACGATTAGGCAAGAAGTTGTGTTCTGAGGGGCATGCTGTTTTGTAGATAAACAAAATATCTCTAGTTCAGTGTTTCTATACCAGGTTGCTTATTGGCGCAATGCTACATTTGTGTAAATCATAAAAGTGTAGGTAGACACAAAATGACATCATGACTTGCAATTTACCTCTATTTATCATGTGTGAGTACCGTTGTATTTTTCATTCATTCTGATTCAGTTCCATTATTACTCGTTTTACTATTAACCTTTTAATAGGTTGGAAATGTTGAAGCACTAAACTGTTATTGTGCACATGGTGAGGTGAATCCGAACTTCCAGAAGCGTAGTTATTGGATGCTGGAATCGTGAGTATCTTTCATCTCTGTGGGTTTGTTTGTCTCCTATAGAGACATGCTCTTGGCTATTACCTCATATTACAGCTCGCAACATAATTTTTTGAATAATTTGCTGCTCAATTTTCTGCCTTAACTAATAACTGGAACATAGATCTAGATTCTAAAATACTTTCATGCTAATAGAGTTACGTTTCTTGATCTTATGGTAAGTTTCTTTTTTGTTTGTTTCTGCTCATACGTTGAAGTCTGCTCTTTATGTTAATTTTATTTTCACCAATTATTTCATATTTTTCCGTATTTTAATAATCTTTAGTTGGCACAATAGTTACAGCTATTGACATGATCAAGGAACGCGGAGTTGACAACCACCATATCAAAGTGGTAAGTAGAGTAGCCGTTCATATTCTGTTTTATGTAATCACAATATTTTCTTCATTGAACTATTTATGTAATTACCTATTTGCCCCCACCCCTAAATCGTAATTAACAGTAGAGACCGACATGTATTTAGGTATCTGCTGTAGCATGCCCTCCAGCAATCTCAAAACCGTTTAGTAGCAGAAAACGTAAACTTGCACGGCCGCAGCAACGCGCGACATTTAAATCTAGTTATATTGACATGCTAAACTATGAATCATTTATATCTATAATACAATAAATCTTATTTAAACATTTGTTACAAGGATACTAATTATCAACCATAATGAATTAATTATATGTATAACTCCCTTTTCTTTATCCACATGATACACTTTTGGAGATGCTAACTTTTAAAGTGGGACAAAAGAATGGCTAACAGTAGAAGAGTGTAGTGCGTCAATTCTCTCCACTAGTACATTATTGATTTTATGAGGCGGTGAAAAATTGTATT
The DNA here is from genome assembly GCA_024085815.1 of Flaveria linearis. NCBI lineage: Eukaryota > Viridiplantae > Streptophyta > Magnoliopsida > Asterales > Asteraceae > Flaveria > Flaveria linearis. Next base: position 27,646,629 of record CM044012.1, on the reverse strand, counting down.
TGAAGCGGTTTTTGCTCGCTTCAAAAAACTACGTTTCAAAAAATCATAATATCTTTTGAGACGGTTTCTCAACCGCTCCAAAAAAATAATAAACCGCTTCATTAAATGATATTCAATTTTCAAATAAAACTTGCTGAATCGCTTCAAAAAATCAGTAAACCGCTTCATTAAGTAATATTCACTTTTTAAATAATATTTATTGAGCAGCTTCAAAAGACCCTTTCATTTACTTTTTCAGTATATTCCAAGAGCACGTAAACAAAAAGCAAAAACTTATTACAGTTATAAAATATTGTATAAATAATGGATACATTTACATAACCATTACATTTACTCTCAGAAACTGTAGTCCTTATAATATTATTCTATTACAGTCAACCCTCCAAGAACGTAGCAAAAACAGCTTCAGTTACAAACAAAATATTATCAGTTAAACTTTATAAAATATGTTTGCAACACTAAATTTATACAATTTAACGTATATTTTTAAGATTTACAATTATAAATGTACATCCAAAATTACACACATATATATATATTCAAAATCGAATACTTAAATACTTCTATTCTGACAAATCCTTGTTTCTTTTCTGCAAAACAAAAAATATATAATTAAATTAGAAAATGTACTAAAGAACTTGATATTTATAAAATGAATATGCAGGACCAAATCAAGTGTAATACATGTGTGTAGGTGTGGGTTCTGAAAAGAAATGCATCAATGTTCCTGCAACGAATATGAAGAACCCTTTAAAAATATATAAATCTTCAATCCAATAAATGCGTAGTGCGAAGCATAACATTAAATAATTACCTGAAGATCCCCAGGAACACTAACATATGGTCTCGCTTAGCCGAAAGAGTGTCCAAAAAATCAAGATGATGCCCAGTTAATTTATTAAGCTTACAAAATACAAAAACCTTACCTTGCCACACCATCGCATTTGGGTTGACGAGACGAAGATGATGAGTCACATGCAAGCTCCGACGGTGGTGCAGTCCACCGCATATGGGTAGAAAGAGGAGTCGTTTTGATATAAGCTGATTTTGATGTGAGCATCAACGAGACGTGAGAATTTTCTAGAATTTTCGTGAGTTTGATTGAGGATTTAAGGGAGTGGGGTTCAAAATGGTCGAACAATTTGGGGTGAGAGAGAAGAGAGTGGGTTAATTAGGGTTATGGGGAGGGAAATCCATTTATTTGTGGGGAGAACTAAAATATTGAGCGGGAAATATTGAAATCCTATCGTGTGTCTTCTTTTGAGGCGGTGTTTCTATAACCACTGTAAAAGATGATTTTTTGAGACGTGTTCCTATAAATCGATTTAAATGTTCACTTTTTTAGGCGGTTTCATTTTTTTGAGGCGTTTTGAATATTGGAATCTGTTTTTTGAGGTGGTTTTTACTAAAACCGCTCTAAATTTATTTTTTTCAACCGTTCCAAAAGAGTCTTTTTGTACTAGTGCTCCCTTGTACTTTCGAATCAATTATCTTGTCGAATTAAAACCTTCGAAAAAATTCGGTTGGACAAACGTTAGTGAATGAAAAAAGTGCGAAGCGTAACATTTAATATGCAGTTCTATAGAAGTCAGGTATTAAATAAATGAAACATTAAAGAAATAAATTATATTAAATACACTTAATATATTTTAACAGCAAGTTTAGTTGGATTGTTTCAAGTTGTGTCAACTATTTAATAAGGTGTTACCTATAAGTATCATAAACTCGAGAACCTTTGTATGCTCTTATTAACACCCAAACACAAACAAATTCATGCAAACATTTTGTGCATTCTTAGACTTTGTGGGCTACTTCAAGAATACGATCTAGTTTGGTAGTTTTTCTCTGAAAAACATGTTATTTTGAAAGACTTTAGGTTTTTTTAAGGGAAATGTACTGAACAACATGGGTCTCATGTCTTATATTCGTTCATCTCATCCATTTTTGTCATCAGTTATAACTTATAACTCGTATGGTAATTTCATTTCAAGTTATATTTGTTTTCCAATTATATTGTATTTTCTTCATAAACATATGAACAACGTCCCTACACATAAAACATATGCAGTCATGATAAATGTTTATACTTTTTACCAAAAAATAATGCATCTATATTGTTCTAATAAACAAGAGTTATGAAAATTAATCATGTATGACACATTTACCTATAATTACACTATTGTAATTCAGTTAGCTTTGTATTAAAGCTAATTTTTAGATGATCTCTGTCATAATTGAATTCTACTTAGCAATCTAACTATATTCTCTAAACTACTTTATCGTGATTTCATGTAACTTTTGAATTCATGATCATAGCTCTTTGTTGCTACAAATAATCTTTGGCTTTTCTATGAAGAATATTATGGCGTATTATATTCCTTATTTTGTGTTCTTCATTCGAAAGGTCATATCCCCCTCACACAAACTTATACTACATGTTACTTGTAGTGTAGACGTATGTTTTATTTATGTGTTTCTGTTATGTGTTCTCCATTTTGTGTTCTTTCTTCTTTAGTGTTAGGAGTCAAATAACAAGCACCTTCTTTCTTAAAATAAACTTTATCCCTTCTTGCTTTAGTTTTTAATAAAACTCGCGTAGAGGCGCTCACCCTTTTTGGCTCCTTCCCGGCCCGAAAGTTCGATTAGCTTGAAATATTATCATATACACAAGATAAAGACAAAAAGAATGTTTGAAAATTATGACAATGAGAGTAAAGACAGTAATCTTTGAGTCAAGAACAGTTATATCCCATATTGAAATAAATCGTGCTCGAAGCTTTCCTTGTGTGACTCTTTACATACCAAGAAATAAGTCTTTTTGTGACGAAATATTTTTTAATTTCAGTGATGACATGTAGTTGCTATAACAAAACATAGTACCAACTATTTCGTCGTCGTATTAGGCCAATTATTTTTTTGCTATACCCGTTCTTGCTATTGATAACCCAATGCTGACGAATTGTTGTAGTAGCATTTGTCGTTAAAAAAATTTCATTAATTAAAAAATCCCTAATTTTATAAGAAAAATACTTATTGCAATGAAATGAAGTCACTTTAGATAATTTTTATAGAAAATAATTAACACTTATAGCGACTAAATTTCGTTGCAATAGGTATTATTCTATTTTTTTAAAATAATTTCTAGATGTGTAAAATAGTAAATCTACAAAATCCTAAAAAACAAAACTATAAGTTTTAAAGCAAACACTATTCGACTCTAATATAATTAAACGTCATAGAAATCGAAATATTAAGAACTTAAATCATATCATTCAAATACATTAATCTGAATAAAAACAAACTAACTAATCATATTAATTATTATCTTGATCATCTTTTTTATTAGGTTGATTGGACGAATCGGTAAGTTGTGGTTTGGAATTTCACATACCACCGCTTTTTCGCTATGATCTGCCAAAATCTGTAGCAAGGAAACATAGTCGCTATAGGGGCTTGAAATTAGAAAAGCCTAGAAAAAGTGTATTTAATAAGTTTCATCGTGATATGAGTTGAGCTATAGAAATGACATAATTTTATCCCTAAAAGTGTCACTGTTAATGATCTGTTTTCTTATAGGTACTATTTGACAAAGCGAAAACCAAAGTTAATGTGATTTGTTCTGGCATTAGACACAAGGTTAGCAACAAGATAGGTTGCTCAAAGATTGTAACCCAAAGTGTAGGAGCGGATGTTGTGGCTATCTGAAGTTGTCTGAGTAGAGCTTCTAACCAAGCGAGTGCAACTGCAATATCACCTACTGCTTTGTATTCTGACTTTTGGATGACTGTAAGGGAGCGTTTGGTTGGAAGGAAAGGAATGAAATGGAATGGAATTGAAAAACTACTATAATTTTCAAGTAAAATTATGTTTGAGTGAGTAATGAAATGTAAAACCCAAGGGAATGTTTCGCCTCAAATTCCCTTGGTTGTGGGATTTCAAATTCACTCTCTAGGTGGAAGGATTTTGAAATCCCACAACCAAGGGGATTTGAGGTGAAACATTCCCTTGGGTTTTAATTTCATTACCCACTTAAACATAATTTTACTTGAAAATTATACTAGTTTCCCAATTACATTTCATTCCATTCCATTCCTTCCAATCAAACGCTCCCTAAAACTATTTGAATTTGTGACAAGTGCTCAAGTCAATCTTAAAGGAGAGTAGACATATGTGATATTAAGCATGTTAACGTGACAAGACATGTCTAAATAATCCCATAAGGGTGAGGAGTTGTAAAGTTGGTGCAATTGTTAACTCTTACCTACCTAAATAACATTATCTTTGTATTGTGCTTAGTCCTTGCATGAGTATGGTAGAATATGGATCCTAGTATTAGTTAATTAATGTTTTCAAATAGAAAGATTATTAATAATTAAGATAATTAACTCCAATGGTATTTTTTAAGTTCCATGACAAAAAGAAATTTAAAAACTCTTTGAAGAGGTTTAAAACAATAAGAATTGTTCCAAGGGCAGACAAAAAATCTATGTTATAGAAGTTCGATACCTAATACACCTCCTATGAAGTAATACCTTTAGTGCTGTCATGGATGCCTACATAAAATATATAGATGACTCACTAGATGTGTCAATCCGTGTGTTAGTTGGTGGCTATGAGCCAAGAGCTTCAAAACAACTTGGAGTTCTATAGCAGTTATGATCATATGACTAATGAGTTGATGAAAAAGTGAGATGAGTTCAATTTAAGTATACTTAAGTAGTAAAGGCTCTAAGTTTACGTCATATACAAGAGGTACTAACGTAAGCTCTTATCTTTAAAACATGCAGATCTTGATTGACCAAGTGAAAGAAGTTAGGGTCGGTTTGGTATGAGGTAATAGAATGGATGAACTAATGGAATGAATGGAGGAATGAAATGGACGAGAGAATAAAATGAGTCTTTATATTTCATTATCCTGTTTAGTTACCCTTTAAGAATGGAATGAATCATTACTTTGTATCATTTGTTAAGTAGGAAAAGATGAATGAATAAAATGTAAAAGTGGGTATGATGGTGATGGTTGGTGGTTGTTCCCGATGGCGGTGGCGGCTGGTGGTGGTGGAAGGCGATAGAGGTGGTGCATGGTGGCCAGTGGTGACGACCAATGGTGGTGACTGGAAGTGGTGGTGGCTGGCGGTGGTGGTGGCCGGTGTTGATGGTGGTGGTGGCCGATTGTGGTGGTGGACGGTGATGGTGATGGTGGCCGGTGGCTCTCGATCTTGATGGTTACTGGTGATGGTGGTGGTGGTGGTGGTGGTGGTGGTAGATGGTGGTGGTGGTGGCGGTGACAGATGGTGCTGGTGGTGGCGGTAGATGGTGGTGATGGCGGCGATGGGGAATGGTGGTGGTGGCGGCGATGAGGACTGTGGTGGTTGTGGTGGGGATGGCCGGTGCTAGTGGCGGTGATGCCCGGTGGTGGTGGTGGTGGCGCCTGGTGGTGTGAGTGGGTGGTGGTGACTAAGGATAAAATAAGATGGAATGAAAAGGGGGAGGGGATGGGGGATGGATGGAATGAATTTGGTGTAATTAGAGGAAATGGGATTACTTGTATAACGATCCATTCCATTCCCTTTGGGAGCTAAACATGTTATTTTACATTCACTCTCAATCGTTCATTCCATTGCGCCTTCCATTCCTTGATACCAAACGCTACCTTAAACTTTCATCTAAGCAATGAGTTTATTATGGATTTGATCCAGAGCTCACTACTCGTGTTATATAATCAGTACGTCACAAAGAATACTATACAAGGTCTGGAAAGATGCATCCCAGATACATATTATGATGATAGGTTCATAAAGGAACATGCCAAGTGAAGACTACTATATCTTAATGATCAAAGATGGGAAACAAAGAAAGATAATGGTAAAGCTATAGGCAAGATAAGACATAAGAAAGTGCTTCGAATCACGAGTTTGACACAAGCAAAAAAGGCCAAAGTCTTTTTGCTTTGGTTTCTTGGATCGCAAGTAAGCAACATAGTATGCATGTGATTGTTGATCATCGTGGATTTAGTATAATTGGACTAGCATCCGAATTACGTTATCACGGTGTGAGATCTCTTTAGTGGTTGCTCTTATAAACCAATCAAGGTATTACATTCTAAATACATTATTATTGCAAACCACTTTATTTCAAATGATTTCTGATATGGTTTCTTGTTTTTGAAAATCCAAACTTTTACGTTTTATGAGTAAAACTTAACGATAGAAACCAAAATTGACTATCAACTCTATCATGTCATGTCATATGTAAGAAGTTACTTTTGTGAGCTCCTATGTTTGGAAGATTTAGAGCTACATTCATCAGCTAGATAGCCTTAGGCTCTTAGCTTTTCTTTATACAAAGTTGTAGTTGTCAATTTTACTTTTTAACTTTCACGGTTTGATTATGGATGTTTTTAGGTCAAATCAATAGTCAGGATTTTTTATAGAAGAAGAAAACGAGGATATCCTCGTCACTCTACTCTTTCATTTTGTGATTGCCGCTAAGTAGGCACTAATCAGTTACAAATTTAAACGGGTAGTGCCTCTAAAATATAACAAGACACATGCATGCAACCCCTATCAAACAACACAAAGACTATGCAACTCTTTTACACCCTTACACTTATAACAATATTTGATTATCGAAGACCAAAACCGAATTGTTAAATTTGAACCGAAGCCAAACCAAACCCTTACTAACAGTTTCATTTTGGTTTGGTCTCACGGTTTAAGTTAATATAATTGGGCTTCACAAAGAATACATAATAAAAAAGTTTCCCAAAATCCATGAACTGTTTATTAAAATAACAAACCATTCTAATACATAAGCATTATAGCACAAATACATAAAAAGATTGTTTAAGCACATGTATGATGCACTTGATAGAAGCATATAACATATCTAATGCACTTGTTTTAAAAAACATACCTAATGCAATTGAGAGAAATATTCTTAAGTCATATACAAACATACTAGTGGAAAACCCGCGCGATGTTGCACGAATTTGATTTTGGTCGGTATCGATTCGGTTTGTTATGGCGTAAATTAAAAACAAAAACAAAATAAAATTAATGCAAAAACTGAATTAAAGAAAATAATTAAGTATACCTAAAAAGTCTTTTACGTTGTAAAGAAAGGCAACTATATTATCCTGAAAAGATAGACACTTAATGAAATCACAAAAACAAATTCCTAATATCAATCATTTCTTAACTCAATGGTGTACCAACAAAAAAAAACATTGAACAACATAATCTAAAAAACTATTGTAAAAGTGTAAGCAAGAAAAAAGTTATAAAAGAAAAGCTTTACAAAAGTTAATAAAATAAAAGAAGTGGTGAAAAGAAAATAAAAAAATTTGGGTCGCTTTGTGAATGAAACTTGCATTAAAAAGCGCACGTTCTACCAACAACAACACACTAACACTAAACTTTATATGTATGTGGGTTGAAAAAATAATAAACTAATAATTACCTTATCAATTGCTTTCTTTCACCATTGTTCAAGTTCATATAATTATCAACTAAGCAACATTAGCTGATATGTTGATTTATATTTTTATTAGCAATCTAACTAATTCTATGCACAATCATTAAGAATATGATCAAAGGTCAAGATTCTAATCTCCATATAATTTAAACAAATTCTACTAACTCACTCATTTTAATTTTTCTATAGTGTAACACCCGGATATTTTCCACGAAGCCGACGAAAGAAGAAAAAGAAATAAAGTCCAAAGTCGGGGGACCAAACTTGCCAAACGGGAGAAATTCCTAAAACTGGGGGGATTAAGAGGGGGAGGGCAGCCACATCCTCCCCACACTTGTGAAAATTCAGCAAAGGGAGAAAGAAAAGAGAAAGAAGAGAGAAAAAAGAGAAAAAACTTGGCTCGAGTGTGCAAAATCGTCGTGTAGCGGGTCTAGACGAAGCTCTTCTTCTTCTTGTAGTTTGTGTGAGTTCTAGGACCCCTATTTTACTCGTTTTCAACTGATTTGGGGCTGAAACACATAGTAAACCCGTTTTTGTATGTGTGTGTATTTGACCCATTTGGGTGTGCTTGCGTGTGATGCGTTTGGAGTATGTTCTTAGGCTTGTGTGTGCTTGAATGGTGTTGTGGTATGCATTCCTAAGGTTTAGGATGGTTGATTTCGGATTAGAATTGGTTTGGATGAGCTTGGAGGTCGAAAATGGCAGATTGGGTTCGGGATGAACTACATTCTACACCAGTTAGGGCTAGGCGACCGACTGGAGGCCATATGGCCGACTGGAGGGCGATTGGGGTTCAGTCGCACGACTGGGGGTCCAGTCGCATGGGGAGTCATGCGACTGAGAGCCCAGTCGCATAGGTGCTCATCCGCATGAGGTCCATTCGCATGAGGTCCATTCGCATAGTGTTCATTCGCACGGTTGAGAGTCCATTCGCACGATTAGGTGTTCATCCGCATTGGTGTTCATCCGCATAGGTCCAATCGCATGATGTTCAGTCGCATGAAGGCCGTGCGATGGAAGGGTGCCTATACGCCCAAATAGGGATGTTGTACCCGAGGAGGAACATAGTTAAAGTACTGACTTTCGGGGGAAAGTGCAGATGAAAGTTTTGACGTGGAAGTTCCCGTAGGTACACGTAAGATGACCGTAGGGATCTTAGAAGTTATGTAGGGCATGATAATGATGATGTTGCATGTTTATGCATGATGTATGTTATGTATGTATGATGATGCCCTGTATAGTAATTCTATAGTTTATGTTGATGTTCCTTATTATGATGTATGTTTATCTTTCCCGTGGCTTTACGTGTTATGTTAATGAATAAAACGAAAGTATTATGTAACGTAGACTGAAAGATAATGAAAGAGAAACATGATGAATGAATGCATGCATTAATAATGAATAAGAGTAATAAAGGTTTGCAAGCAAATACAGGAGGTGAGCGACCCTGTTGTTGCAACAAACTCGAAATGGAATCCTTGTCGTTCGACCTCAGTAATCGTGGCTGTGTGCCACGAAGAGGGTAAAGCTTGACACTTGGGTTAACCATTGTATAGAACCATCGCTGCATATCCTAGGTACTGTGACCAGGAGGGTGCGATGCACCGATATAGAAGGTCTAATGATAAACTATGAAACGGGATCCTTGCCACTCGACCTCCGTAATCATGGCTGCGTGCCGTGAAGAGGGTAAAGTTGGACAGGATCTATATAAAAGCAAAAGATAACGAATGATTAAGATAATAATGATATTATCTATGTGTACGTATGATGTGTGATAGCATTAAAGTAAAGAAACACTTTTAAATAAAGGTAAAGTATGTTTTATTATAAAACTAGAACTCACTCAGCAACGCTGACTTTTTATGTGTTTCCAGTTGGCAGGTAAAGTTGCTGAGGATGGCACAAGGCGGCTACTTGACTCTTTTGGATGTCATTCTTTTGTATAATGCTTTTGTGATGTAATGCAACAATATATATTTTGTAATTGATTAACGTTGTATTAACTTGCAAAAGCATTTATAGTAAAATGAAAAGTTATTTCATAGTGATTTTAGTAAAGATTATATAATGATGTGTTTTAAGTGCGATGATGACCAGCTGTGAGCGTCCCGGGGATGGGGCCTTACAAGTTGGTATCAGAGCCAAAGTTTAAGTGAAATGGGTAAATTTTCAAAATAAACCTTAACTTAAACTGAGAATGGGATGGAAAGGGAAGGGATGCCAATCTGAGTAGCTGCGTGCCATCAGGTATTTTCTTAATGTTAACCGGTATTATGTGCGTATGTTATGTGGTTTATGTGTTGATGGTAGAGTTAGATACTGATGTAGTCAAGACAGGTAATGCTCGGGGTATGAAGAGTAAAGTAAGTGGCTAATCGTAACTGGCCACTGTAATTAGGGACTTACTATACTTGACATAAACTGAGCTATTCCCTTGAATGACCATGTTGGTGTTTGAATCTTTCAATGTGTGATAGAAGATGGACGGTGGTAGATCATCCAAAGCCTCGCGTGGTGGACTTGGTGCTGCATCGCAGCCCAAAAGAGGCAGGCCTAGAGTTGAGAAGGTGGTCCCTGAAGGACCCGAGACCCCCCATCCGGAGGGTGGTGATGAGAGTGCAAATTTGAGGGCCTCAGTAAAAGAGGCCGTGGTTGAATAAGTGCATCAGGTCATGCAGACAATCCTACCGTCTGTGGTGACTGAAGTGATTAAGGCTGTGAGAGATGGAGAATGGAAAGAGAGGAATAGGTCCTCGGGAAGAGAAGAGCAACCGGGGCCTGAAACGGTTTTTTCTGATGATGAAGAAGAGGAAGAAGAGGAGCCTGCGCCGGAGGCGGCACGAGGCAGTAACTGTGGGGCGTTTCAACGATGCATGCCCCCTACTTTTGATGGTAACGGCACTGCTGCTGCTGTTCACCGGTGGGTGAGAGAAATGGAAGTTGTTTTGAACATCAGCGAGTGCCAGGAGGATCAGAAAGTAAAGTTTGCTGCCCACTCTTTCATGGACTCGGCTCTGTGCTGGTAGGATAATATAGTCCAAGCTGAGGGTAGCAGGGCAATCGGAAGGATGAGATGGTCTGAACTGAAGAAGTTGGTGATTGAGGAGTTTTGCCCTCATCGAGAAATGGATAAAGTTAAGAGAGAATTCCTGCAGCTGGAGGCGGGAATGATGACACACCAGCAGTACACCACCAAGTTCAATGAGATGGCATGACTGGTACCGGATCAGGTGATGCCCCTGTCAGGAAAGATTAAGAGGTACATTCAGGGTTTGCCAGCGGATATTCGTAGGCACATAATCACTGCCCGATCGAGCACGTTTAGGTCGGCGGTGGATTTGGCGGGGAGACTATATGATGAGAGGGCTATAGTGGTGGTGGCTGAAGGTAGTAGGAAGGGTGGTGGTGATCGAAGATGGAGTGGGAAGCGGTTTGGTCAGGGTGATGCCTCGACGGGTAACAAGAAGGCACAGGTGGATGACCGCCGTGTGGTCACATCGGGTGCGGGTATGAAGAAGTGCGGTAAGTGTGGGAGAGAGTATAGTGGGGAATGTAGACTGGGGTTGAACGTGTGCTTCAGATGTGGGAAGCCGGGGCATATAGCCAGGGTCTGTCATGCGGTCTGATGCTTTAACTGTGGCGTGGAGGGCCACGTAACTAAGGATTGTAAGAAGCCCAGGGCTGAGGGTTCTGGGGTGAAGAAGACGGGAGGTGAAGGACCGAGGGCAAGCGCCAGGGCATTCACTATGACACAAGAGGAAGCTAGGACGGACCCTGATGTCATGTCCGGTAAGTTTCTGGTGAACCAAACTTTAGCTTCTGTGTTATTTGATTCGGGTGCCAGTAGAAGTTTTATTTCTGCTGCTTTCTGTGCTAAACTGCCTATTAGTAGTAGACGGGTTGACACATCCTTTGATGTAGAAACTACCATAGGTAAGTCTACCAGGATCTCAGAGATGATAGAGGGTTGTGATGTGGAACTAGAAGGTCATAAGTTTCCGGTTAGACCATTTATGATGACCTTAGATGGTTTTGACTTGGTTCTTGGGATGGATTGATTGGCGGACTTCGAGGCAAATATAGTGTGTCACAAGAAGATGATTCGTTTGATAGCGCCTGACGGGAGTTCGGTAACTGTTTATGGGGATCGGGTCATGACGATCCCGAAAGTAATCTCAATGGCAGTGGCGGGAAAGTGTATGGGGCGTAGATGTAGCGCCTACTTGTGTTATGTAAAGGATGTGGAAGCACCAAGACCACGACTATATGATGTTCTGGTGGTATGTGACTTTCCATACGTGTTCCCAGAAGACTTATCAGGAGTGCCACCTGACCGAGAGATTGAGTTCTAGATTGATCTGATACCAGGTGCCCCACCTGTTGCCAAGGCACCGTATCGTTTGGCTCCAACTGAGATGAAAGAATTGATGGATCAATTGCAAGAGCTGCTTGACAAGGGTTTATTAGATCGAGTATCTCTCCTTAGGGGTACTCCAGTCTTATTTGTAAAGAAAAAAGACGGTAGTATGAGGATGCGTATAGACTACCGTGAGCTGAACAAGTTAACGGTGAAGAATCGGTACCCGTTACTGAGGATTGATGATTTGTTTGATCAGCTTCAAGGTGCTAGTTGGTTTTCAAGGATAGACCTTCGATCTGGCTACCATCAACTAAAGGTGAAAGAGTAGGATATTCCTAAAATAGCTTTCGCACGTGCTATGGTCACTACGAGTTTCTTGTCATGTCTTTCGGGTTGACCAATGTGCCAGCTGCTTTTATGGATCTGATGAACCGAGTGTGTCGGCCGATGTTAGATAATTCAGTGATTGTGTTTATTGATGATATCCTGATTTATTCAAAGAGCAAGATAGAGCATGCCGGTCACATTCGAGAGGTGTTGGAGACGTTAAGAAGGGAGAAGTTGTATGCCAAGTTCTCCAAATGCACGTTTTGGTTGCGGGAGGTTCAATTCTTGGGTCACGTGGTGTATCCGGAGGGGATTATGGTGGATCCGGTAATAGTGGAAGTGGTGATGCAATGGAAGTCTCCAAAGACGCCATCCGAGATCCGTAGTTTCTTGGGTTTGGCGGGATACTATAGACGATTCATTCAAGACTTTTCCAAAATCGCTTCTCCACTAACCAAGTTGACCCGTAAGGATGTAATGTTTGTATGGGGTCAAGCTCAAGAGAAGGCGTTTGAGGAATTGAAGACGAGGTTGACCCAAGCTCCTGTGTTGTCATTACCCGATGGAAGTGAAGATCTGGTGGTTTATTCTGATGCTTCCTACTCGGGATTGGGGTGCATGTTAATGCAGAGGGGGAAGGTTATAGCCTATGCATCCCGATAGTTGAAGGCTCATAAGTTTAACTATCCTACTCATGACTTGGAGCTAGCAGCCGTGGTCTTTGCACTAAAGATTTGGAGGCACTATCTCTACGGGACAAAGTGCACCATTTTCACTGACCACAAGAGCTTGAAGTATTTCTTCAAGCAGAAAGACTTGAACATGAGGCAGAGAAGATGGTTGGAGCTCATAAAGGATTATGATTATGAGATCTATTATCATCCAGGCAAGGCCAACGTAGTGGCGAATGCCCTTAGCCGAAAGGAAAGACCCGAACCGATTCGGGTGAAGGCTTATCAGCTGATTATGACCTCTGATGTGATGAAACAAGTCAAAAAGTATCAAGATGAGGCATCGAAAGAAGATCATCTTAACTCTAAAAGGATGTGAGTTCTGGTTCGGAATTGGGTGAGAACACATTTGGGGATCTACGGGTGAAGATTATGGATGAAGCTCACAAGACTCAATACTCTATTCATCTCGATGCCACAAAGATGTACCAAGACATGAAGAAAGACTATTGGTTGCCGGGTATGAAACGTGATGTGGTAGAGTGTGTGAGTAAATGCCTTACTTGTTTACAAGTGAAGGCCAAGCATCAAAAGCCATATGGAAAGATTCAACCTTTGGATATACCGGAATGGAAGTGGGAGCAAATCACCATGGATTTCATTACTAAGTTGCCACATACTCCGAAAGGGTATGATGCTATATGGGTGATTGTTGACCGCTTGACGAAGAGTGCTCACTTCCTACCGATCCGCGAGACATATTCATCTGAGAGGTTAGCTGACCTATTCGTCAAGGAAATTGTAACTCGTCATGGTGTGCCGGTGTCTATTGTGTCTGATCGTGACACCCGGTTTACATCCAAATTCTGGAATAAATTTGCAGGATCGTATGTGTTGGTCACTCAACAGATGGTTTTTCTCTCAAACTCACCTTGAATAACACTCAGCAAGAGTCTATGAAGAGTTGATCACAATATAACAAGTAACAGGCAGTAAATGAACACAGGAAGTAAATTTTCAAGGTACTTTTATATATTGCTTCTCAACTCAAAGGATTACAAGACTGTTGGACTCAAATCACTTATCTAATGAGTTACATGAAGAAGATATATATAATACTACCTATAACCGGATATACTTTGATACCAGCTGGAAACCTCTAACCTAACATCTATACTACAAGACTCTAGGTGAGGTCTTTCAGACATTTTGCCTGAGAGTTGGTAGTCAGGACATGTCCCTGACTTACCTTTTGTCACAAACTAAAGTTGGTAACATGTACTATCATAAAAAGGTGAACAATAGAATAAAGTATGGTCAACAACATGGCTCTTTAGAAAGATGCCATGCTGTATCAAAGGTCTGCAGCGGACTGTCAGGGACCATACTTATATCTACTGGACATAGTAATGTCTTCCGAAGGATAAAATGCTTCGGAAGAATAACTTCTTCCGAAGCCACTTATACTTCGGAAGACTGCTTCTTCCGAGGCTTGGAGTCTTCTTTGTCTTCGGAAGCAGACTTTGTCTTCAGCTCTTTCATCAGACTTTGTCTTCAGAAGCTCAGACTTTGTCTTCAGCTCTTTCATCAGACTTTGTCTTCGGAAGCTCAGACTTTGTCTTCAGCTCTTTTATCAGACTTTGTCTTCGGAAGCTCACACTTTGTCTTCAGCTCTTTCATCAGACTTTGTCTTCAGAAGATAGTCTTCAGCTGTTGGCTTCAGCTGTTGTCTTCAGCTGTTGACGTTAGCTGTTGCCTTCAGCTGTTGACATCAGCTGTTGCCTTCAGCTGAATTCAGCTGATATCTTCAGCTGATGTTCTTTAGACTCTCGGAAGATCTCATGCTTAGCTTCGGAAGCCCTTGAATGTAGCATCAAATTGACTATGTGAAGTGGTTTTGGTTGCACCAGCCTCATCATGACCCAACAAACTCCCCCTAGGCTGATGCTACCAAAACTTCACTTCCCTCTTCTTCTCAAAACTCTCAGCACCATTGAAAGTAAGTGTTTATCAGTTTCTTCATTCTTTCCTGATGTGGTGCTGAGGAGTTTGTACAAATCCTTGGTAGACAAAACCTCCACTCTGTCACCTTGGATTATGTGTACCCTTTGTTGTGGCCCTCTGAAAAGAGTTAGTTGATGGGAACTATAGTCATATTCCCATCTAACTATTGGTTCCAATTCCGGACCTTCCACCATCTGTAGAAAGGCTGTGCCTTTGGTGGTAGGTCTTTCCTTGTCTTCCGGTCTTTTCAACTTCAACTCTTCTTCAATCTTGGCTTTAGCTTTTAGTTCAGCCAAGTGGAGACTACTGATATAGTTTCTGATGTGAGCAGCAGTCTCAGAGTTGGAGGGATTGGAGAATGGCTTCTCTGCAAGCTCAGCAATGTCAAATCTACTGAGATGCAATAGAGAAGTGGCATTGAGCCGGTTGGTTTCACCATTCTCCCTTTCCACAATAAAGTTGTGAGAAGGTTCATCAAACCTCCACTGGACTATAGCTTTCCTAGGTCTAGGAGATTGCCTAGAAATCCTGTCCTCTTTCCTTGTGTCCAGTCGAGTCACCAGTCTCCTTCTTACACTCTTCTCTTTAGCATTGAGGGTATCAGAGTTGAGACCAAGAAGTTGTGCAGCCTGGCCCAAAGTATTTTTAGGCAATTCAAGAAATTGACCTAGAGTGAGGGAGCTTGAAAAGTTATCAACATAGGTGATGTTGATAAGGTCTCCCTCACAGGAGATGCTGCTCATAGTAGTGCAGTTGATGAGCCTTGTCTTGAACTCCTTTATCTCCTCAAAGGAGAGATGTTTAGGAGGCTGAGGGGATGATCTTGGTTTTTGTTGGGTAGGTTTAGGTTTAGTGGTTTTGGGTTGTGTTTTGGGTTTTAGGATGGGAAGTTTAGGTGGTTGAGGTGATGAGGTAGGTTTGGATAAAATTGTGGGTTCAGGGGTGAAGGTTTCATCAGTGGGTTCGGTTTTGATGGGAAATGGGATTGGTTCTTTTGGTGTAGGTTGTGGTTGAGTGGCTGGGGTGAAGACCATTCCCTGTCCCCTCCTGTACATCTCCTTCCTTTTCCCCATACGGGTGTTAGCTTTTATTTCACTGACTATCCGCTGGAGTGTCCTTTCGGACATAGGTCCCACCTGCCTACCAGAGAAGCCATGAGCCCGGAGATAGTCTTTCATCCAGTCTTTGTCATTAGACTTCTTGGTGGCGGTGACCCCCTTTTCTTCCTCCCTCCGCTTCTTCTCCTTCAACTTCTCCCTGGCAGCTTGCTTTCTTTCCTTCTCCATTTGATCCTGCTCTTTGTTGTGGAGCAGTAGGATCATGTCATCATCGTGTGGAGATAGTTCAGGAAGACTAAAGCCTCTTGAGAGTAGGAATTTGATCCTAGCCTCTCTCAGTTACAGGGCTGCTTCCCTTTGTTCTTCTTTTTCCCTCTCCAAGGACAACCTGGCTTCGTCTTCTAGCCTTAGCCTGGTTGTCCTCTCCAAATTCACCAACTCCTCTAGTGGTAGCAGGAGTACTTCCTCATTGGCAGCTCCTAAGCTGATGAGCTGGTCAATGAGTGCTGTCCCTCTCTTAGTGTTAATTTCCTTCTGATTAGCTACAGCTGCCTTAGAGCTAGCAGCTAGCAACTTCTCAGCAGGAAACCTACCTTTCTTCTTGAGCTTTTCAATCCTTTCCTCTTCCTGAAGCTCTTCCGCAGTCAATTTCCTTTTGCCTTTGTCTTTGCCAGAGCTTGACTGTGGTGGTTCTTAGATAGAGGGTTCAGATTGAGAGAGAGGTTCAGCTGGTGTTTGGGATGTATGTATATCAGAAATGTCCTCACTGCTCACCTCAGATGCTATTTTAGTAATAACATCTGTGATGGTCAGTTCCTTAGACATTTGGAACAAACCTTCCGCAGCTTCCATCTCTGCTTCGGAAGACTTGTCTTGTTCTTCCGAGGCTTCAATGTCAGCTTTGGAAGTTTCAGCCTGAGCTTCGGAAGAAGAGGCTGCTGCAAGTTCTGTCCCAACTGTTTCAGTTGCTGGGCCATCAGTCCCCATTTCCCCTTCAAAGTTAATCTCAGGTTCCATGTGGACCTTAGGTTGACCAACTTCTTCCACAGTGGTAGAAGGTGCAGTCAGTCTTTGAAGCTCCTCAGCCCTAAAATATATAAGTGTGGTGTCAGGGTTGGCTGTTCTAAGGAGGATCTCAATACAAACTTTGTGAAAAGTCTGTAGAGATCATGAAGCATCTTTGAGTCAATCTCTAGAAATGATTGAGATGACTCAGGTAGTGTGATGAGTTGGGAAGTAAAGGACTGGGTCTGTGGTTCCTCAGATGTTTGTCTCTGAACTTTCTCCCCCTTTTTGGTAGTATCATCTCAAGAGCTAGATGAGCTAGAGGAAGAAGTCAATGAGACTTGAATAGGTACATGCCTAACAGACCTCTCCGTCTGTTTCTCAGCTAGTTTAGCCTTGAGATTGTTAATCTCAAGTTGCTGAGTGGCAGTCCTTGATTCTAAGATCCTCACCTGTGATTCCAGGTTGGAGACCTTAGAAAGCAAGTACTGAAGTGTGAGTTGCATACTTCCCTCATCTTCATGAGAAGAATCACGGGGAGATGAGATAACATACCTAGTATGCTCAGTCTCACCACCAGATATGGCTTCTTGGCACCCTGGATACCTTTGCTCAAAGTCATCTCTTTCAGAGATGTCAATGGGCAAAGTTGCCGTAGACTCAGTCCTATTGATGTTACCACTGTCCTGAGAGCTCAATGAGAGACTCTGAGTAGTGGCAGCTGAGCCTACATGAGTCCCCTCCATATCAGTGGAACTCACCTCAGTAGCTGGCTGCTGATGGGGGCTAGAGACAAGGGATCTCTCTTGGCTCTGTTGATCTTTGAGAGGGTGTTGTAGATCAACTTCATGGCCATGGAGAGATGTTATATCTTCATCAGTACGGAGTAAAAGGTCAGTGAAAGATAAGGAGGTTAAACCTACTGACTCGGGACCTAGATCAATGTCTACAGGCATTGAGCCTATGGTGGGGCTGTCCCTTGAAGGCTGCACAGGGGAGTGTAAAGACTCACCCTGTGGGCTTAAGGCTTGGGGTTCGGGCTCTTGGGTTTGAGACTGAGGAGGCTCAAAACCCACATTGAGGTCAAATGTGAAGGATGGTGTGACCTCGGACTGAGTGGGAGCCCATGGTTCCACTCTAGCCCTTTTGGGTTGAACTGGAGGAGCTTGTTCCATCAGAGTAGATTGAAAAGGGTTCGTTTGGGGCGTCTCTGGTATGTGATTTTGATGGGTAAAGAAGGTGTTGTTAGCATTGTGGTGGAGGTTGCTGGTGTGGGTTCATCACCTGTGGAGGAGCTATGCGCTCAGTCATCTCTGGAGGTAATGGAGTGTACCGTCCAGTGAAGTTGATGGACACCTTCTTCAATGTTTTGAAGATGGTAGGCCTCACTTGGGGAACAGTAAGAGCAGCTGCACAGACAAGCTTGCTCGGTTCCAGCTCACAGTTGATTATGTGTTGAATGAATCTGGGATACATGAAGAATGTATCCCTTCTCAGATTGCCGATTAGGTTGGTCAACACAAATCGTGAGTAGTTGAAGCATAGACCATTCACCAACCCATGAACTAGGAATCCCAGTTCATATGGGATTTGATCCCATCCCCCTGACTTGTTGGATAAGCAGTGCAGGACAATGTGCAGCAGGAACTTCCATTGGTATGAGAAGTTGAACTTGTAGATGGTTGACCTGCTCACATCCCCACCATATCCCATGAGGATGTAGGTGTTATCCAAGTCTTCTTTGGGAAACTCAGTAGGATCCCCATCATCATGAAGCTCGAGATGCTCCCTGATGAGTTGTTCAGTGATGACCAACTCCTGGCCATAAATGCGGGTTCTCAGGACGCGAACCCCATTCAGGACATCAGTTTGACCGTTACTCCAGAATTCGGACATGTGGTTGGAGTAGACGGTGGGGTTAACAGTTAGCGCCGTGAGGTAGGTGGATTCAGTAAGAAAGGTGATGATTTGGGTAAAGTCAGCATCTCTTGACGAATCAAGCAATGCGACTTGGTTGTGCTGAGGGTTTAGCGCCATTGCAGAGAAAGTAAGCTTGAATTTGGGTGAAATTGCAGGTTTGACAGTGAAGGGAATAGTTAGGGCAGTAAATTGGTAAAAGAAGATGAAATTGATCAGTCAAGATTATTTAAAGGGGATGAATTGTGGTAGTGGCGGTAATAGGGTAACTGTTTTGGGGTTACTGTGGGTGGTATGGTGGTTTACGGCGGAGAAATGACAGTGGCGGCAAGGGATAATTTTAAATAATCTGACCATCATGAGCAAATTTTTTACCTTTTACAGAGTGGGGCCCAAAGATATCCGTTACACATAAAAATCTCTCTTTCCGAAGGCAAAACATTTCCGAAGGTAATTATCTTCCGAAGACAATTTCTCTTCCGAAGCAAGGCATTGCTTCCGAAGGTAAAATTGTCTTTCCGAATAGAGAGTTATATAAGCTTCGGAAGTAAATCTGATGTAAAATCAATCGCTTCTTCCAAGACCAAAAACTCTTCCGAGAAGAAAATTTCCATTGAGAAATTTGGCTTCGGAAGATATTCAAGAATTCTTCCGAGAGTTAATTCCTCTTCGGAAGGAATTTACACTTAGAATAATTTAAAGATCTTTTGTAACAGGGCTTAAATTGTATTGACACAAGACATTACACATTTTAAAAAGCTTTTCAAAAGAGGTAGTTAATCAATGTTTATCATCCCAATAGCTGATATGAGATACTTAAATCTTTGTTCATCAAATGCCTTTGTGAACAAATCAGCATATTGTTCATTTGAGTCAACTTTGATTAACTTTATCAGATGTTTCTCATGAATATCTCTAATGAAATGATACCTGATATCAATGTGCTTTGTCTTGGAGTGCTTCACCGGATTCTCAGTAATGGAGATAGCACTATTGTTGTCAAGTATGGATAGGAGTAGTCATGAAGTTGAATCCATAGTCTAACATCTGATTTTGAATCCATAGCAGTTGATCATAGCAGCTAGCAGCAGCAATGTATTCAGCTTCAGCAGTTGATGTAGAGACACATGATTGTTTCTTGCATTGCCATGAGATGATCCTTCCACCAAGAAATTGACATCCTCCTGATGTTGATTTCTTGTCAATGTTGCAGCCACCATAGTCACTGTCAGAGTATCCATAGAGATTGAAATCACTATTTTGTGGATACCAGAGACCTAGTTTAGGTTCTCCTTTGAGGTATCTGAGGATTCTCTTAACATCAGCCAGGTGAGACACCTTTGGAGCAGCCTGATATCTTGCACAAATGCATGTAGCAAACATGATATCTAGTCTACTAGCAGTGAGATACATCAGAGAACCAATAATTGCTCTATACTGATGTTGATTAGTATCCTCCCCCTCAAGGTCAGGGCAAAGATTATGGTTTCTGGGTATGGGTGTCTTGGCTGGTTTACAGTCCTTCATTTCAAATCTATCTAAGATGTCTGAGACATACTTAGATTGACTTATGAAGAACCCTTCCTTCATCTGTTTCACCTGAATTCCAAGGAAAAAGTCCATTTTTCCCATGGAACTCATCTTAAATTTATGCTTCATAATGCTCTCAAAGTCTTTACACATTTGGTCATTTGAGGAACCAAATATGATGTTATCAACATAGACTTGTACAAGCAAAATGTCTTCTCCAGACTTCCTAATGAAGAGAGTCTTGTCAATGGTACCTCTAGTGTATCCATTCTTCAGGAGAAACTGAGACAAGGTCTCATACCACAGCCTAGGTGCTTGGTGCAGCCCATATAGAGCTTTATCCAGTTTGCACACATAGTTGGGGTGCTGTGGGTCTTCAAATCCTGGAGGTTGACATACATAGATTTCCCTATCTATATCCCCATATAGAAAATCACACTTGACATCAAGTTGGTAGACTGTGAAGTTCTTGGATGCAGCATAAGCAAGGAAGATCCTAACTGCCTCAAGTCTTGCAATAGGTGCAAAGACATCAGTATAATCAATTCCTTCCTCCTGGGTGTACCCTTGAACTACTAGTCTTGCCTTGTTCTTGATAATCAAGCCTCTATCATCTTTCTTGTTTCTGAACACCCATTTAGTGCCTATGGGTACTTGACCAGATGGTAGTGGGCATAGATTCTAGACCTTTTGTCTTCTGAATTGAAGCAGCTCCTCCTGCATCGATTCAACCCAACTACTATCCTTTAAGGCATCTTCCACCTTCTTGGGTTCCATCTGAGACAAGAAGCATGAGTACAAGCAGACATTCCCATGATGAGTTTGTCCTCTTGTTCTCAACCCTCAGAGACATTCCCTATGATGTTCTCAGTTGGATGAGTGTTGTGAATCCTAAGACGATGAATCACTTCCAGTTGCAGAGATAAGTCTAGATTGGACATATTCTGATCAGGAACTGGATCACTCTGTCCAGCTGCTGTTTCAAAGTCATTCAATGAGGACTGATTGAATGATTGAGAAACATCATCAATGGTTGGTTGTGAAGTAGTATTAACAGTTGCCTGTTCCTTCAGAATACTACTTCCCTCAACCTGGTGTTGTAATGGATCACTGAAGAGCTTTGGGGTTCATCAGGTGATTCACTTGTTGAAGCTTCACTATTCCTGGAGATAGTTACACTATCAGATATATGAATGGTTGAAGCTTGTTTCCTTTCAGCTCTTGGAGAATTTGGAAGAGGTCTGGGAAACTCAAATAGTTGACCTGCATCAGCATCAACATCACCTTGAGCACCTGTTCCGGCTGAAACATTCTCACAAGATTGTTTAGAATAGTTTGGAAACAATTCTAAATCAAAGATATAATCAGGTCCATTCCCCCTAACACAAGGAGTGTGCTCATTAACAACTATATTGGATGACTCCTCAAATTGTTGATTCTTGATGTTGTATACTCTATAAGCTTTGGAGCTAGAAGAGTATCCAACAAAGATAGCATCATCCGACTTCTCAGCAAACTTTCTAAGTTGTCTTTTGTGTTAAGTATGGTACACCTGCAGCCAAAGGACCTTAGAAAGCCAATGAACGGTGGCCTCTTGTTCCATAACTCATAAGGGGTTTTTCCATGGGGCTTAACTACAAGAACCTGTTCTGCACATAGCATGCAGTGCTGACTGCCTCTGCCCAGAATGTTAGAGGTAGCTTTGAATCAGCTAACATGGTCCGAGCAGCCTCAATAAGTGTCCTATTCCTCCTCTCAGCAACACCGTTTTGTTGAGGAGTTCTGGGAGCACTATATTGTCTGGCAATCCCTTTTGAGTCACAGAATGAGTCAAGAACGAAGTTCTTAAACTCAGTCCCTTGATCACTTCTAATGATCTTAAACTTGTGATCAATTTGATTTTCTATTTTAAGAATAAAAGATTTTAAAGTTTCAGCCGTTTCATCTTTACTTCTTAAAAAGAATACCCATGTAAATCTTGTAAAATCATCAACAATCACAAGGCAGTATGATTTCCTTCCAATGCTCATTATACTTGTGGGACCAAAAAGATCCATGTGCAATAAGTGTAATGGAGTAGTGATGGAGTTAGCACATTTGGATTTATGAGATGACCTGTGTTGTTTCCCTTTCAGGCATGCAACACAGTTATCTTTGCAGAAAAATTCCTTTTTAGGCAACCCATGTACCAATTTATTTTTAGCCAATTTATTCATTGTTTTAAAATTCACATGACACATGCATTTATGCCATAGTGTTGACTCATCACTATCAGCTTTGGAAAGAAAGCATGATACTTCACCCATAGGAGAAGCATTGTTCATATTCAGCTTGTACATATCCCCTTTCCTGGGAGATCTAAGAAGCACCAATGGTTTGAGGATAATGCACTCATGTTCTGTGAAAAGCATCTGATGCTTCTGGTCACAGAATTGAGAAACACTTAACAGATTGTGTTCAAGCTGTTTGACAAAGTGAACTTTGTCAATGTTTATTCTGCCATTGGATATACTTCCTCTGCCAGAAATATATCCTCCGGCCTCACCTCCAAATTGGACAGGCCCTCCATCAAAGTTCTGGAATTGTTGAAGGAGAGATCTGTTCCCTGTCATGTGCCTGGAGCATCCACTATCTACAATCCATACATTGTTGTTCTTGTCAAGTGGATGTCCCTGCACATAAGATGAGATGGTTAGCTTTGTTTGGAAGCCCAAGCCTTGCCGGTCTTGGGCTCTTCCAAAGATAGTGACATAATTGAACCAAAAGATGTGCATTGGGGTTCAATAGAGGTCGTTGAAGAAGAGGTTTGGGCTGCAACGTCTTCCTTGATCTTCCAATCCATCCCTTGGTTGATCTTTGAGGATGAGCTTGTTGAAGCTTTTGCAGCATGGTCTTCTTCCGAAGCTTCTTTCTTTTCGGAAAAAGCCTTCATCACCTTTTCTTCCGAAGTAGTCTTCTTCTGAGATGGTTTCAAGGGAGCCTTCTTGTTCTTCCGAACCTTAGAAGCTTTGGCTTCCGAAGCCATTTTCCCTTCGGAAGAAGTACTTTCTTCCGAAAGCAACTTGGCTTCCGAGACCAACTTTCCCTTCTTTATTATTTGGACCATTTGAAATGGTCCAACTGAGAAACCTTCTTTGACTCCTTCTTTTCTAACATTATTTGCATAATGTGTGCTTGCTGGATTGTAGTAACAATCTTTAGCCATGTGGTTGTGCAGACCATACATTATGCATGCAATGTTAGTCTTTTGGGAACTTGTAGGTTGCCGTTTCTTGGATTTCTTCTCTTCATCAGCAACTTTCCCTTTCAAGTTCTGATCCTTTGGTAGGACAGGAGTGCTGGTACTACACTCCTTTCCTGAATCAGAAGTACCTACCACTTGGAATCCGGCAGAAATGAAGACACCCTTTTGCTTTGGGTCAATCTTAAGCTTGGACTCTGCAACCTTCTTGGTAGTCCTTCTAGCAGCTTTAGCTCTGCTTCTTCTTGCCTTGGTGGTTAGGATTTGGTTTTCACAGGTGGAGATGAGTCTATCCTCCTGTTTCTCCCCTGTGGTGGCCACTATTTTTGCCTCCACCTCTAGTTCCAATGAAAAAGGGTCAGCAGTTGGAACCTCTTGCTCTTCAGTACCACAACTAGGTAGTCTAATAGACTCATAAGAGTGTGGTGGAGCTATTTTATTGGTTCCCAACCCTTCTTTGTTTTGATAAAACATTTTGGAATGAGAGGATGATGCAAGAATAGTTTGGAAGTTTTGCTCAGCAATAGCTTCCTTCCTGGCCTCAGCCTCAGTAGTGACCAACTGGGCTTGAACTTCAGATAGTTTGGATATTAGATCTTGAATTTGAGTCTTATAGTTGGTCTTTTCATGTTTTAAAAGAGACACAGTTTTCTCTAACTCTTCAATTTTCTTTTGATAGTCAGATTCAGCTCTCTTAAAATCAGATTTTAACACATTTAAAGACTCAACCTCAGATCTGATTTCCAAAATGTAATCCTTAGAGAGTTTAACTTTAGCAATACAGGCAGCAGTACAAAGATGTTCATATACCTGTGGGGTTCCCGGGTTGTTCTTGGGAGCCTTGCATTCCCTAGCAAAGTGACCTAGTTGGTTGCAGTTGTAACACTTTGCTTTGATCTTATCAAACCCAAACTTGCTGTTGACTGGGTTTTGAGGGAATTGCCTTTCAGTTCTCTTGAAGTACTTCTTCGCTCTGTAAGTTAAAAGAGCCATCTGTTGGACAATGTCCACATACTCCACATCATCTGGACTGAAGCACTCAAGATCATCAAAGCAGTATTGAAAATCACCAGAGTGTCCACTTCCAGAGACAAAGGCACAACTATCCTGAAAGGAGTTGTGTTGAACCTTTTGAGACTTTGGAGTCTCAGGTAGAGTAATGTAGGGTCCACTATGTGAGTTGTCAGGGTAACACAGCAACTGATGTTGTGGTTCTGTGATTTCCCTTTCAACCACATGAAGGGCTGGACTTAGTTGGTTATTGGAGTGACCAGAGGAGTTCTGCATGTTCATCTCCATCTGGAATGCACTTAGGATACCATACAACTCTGTGAGAGTAAGAGTCTTAAGGTCTGAAGTTCTCTTGATTACAACACAATAGTGTGTCCATAGTTTAGGAAGGGAAGACATGAACTTCCTAACTATGTCTCTATTCTCAAGAGCTACTCCAATATCCACCAGAGTATCTACTATCTCAACATACCTGAAGTATTATTGAGTCAAGGTCTCACCAGCCTTGAAAGTAAAGTTCTCAAACTGCTGCTTCAAGAGATCCTTCTTGTTCTCTTGGGTTTCCTTGGATCCTTCATACATAAGCTTCAATGCATCCCATAAATCTTTGGCTGTCTTGCACTTCTTGAAGCCTCTGTAGACGGAATTGGGGAGAGCAGTTTGGAGAGAAGTCATAGCCCTTTGATCTAGCTCTATTCTCTTCCTATCTTCTTCTGAGTAATCATCAACATCTTTTGGAATGATGCGATTACCAGTGCAAGAAGTAGTGCTTGGTACGAAAGGACCATTGACAATGGAGTCCCACATTCTTGAATCTTGACACTTGATGAAGCCTTCCATTCTCATGCACCATGTGTCAAAGTCCTCAGGGGTGATCAGTGGGGACTTGGTCATGGTACCGGTTTCCATATCAGCCTTGGAGAGAGCGGCCATTTGAGTGAGTGGTTTGAAGTGAGGAGTGAAAAACTGGTTGATTTGGATGGTAAGATCACACAATCAAGAGCCTGGAAGCTCTAATACCAATTGCAGGATCGTATGTGTTAGTCACTCAACAGATGGTTTTTCTCTCAAACTCACCTTGAACAACACTCAACAAGAGTCTATGAAGAGTTGATCATAATATAACAAGTAACATGCTGTAAATAAACACAGGAAGTAAATTTTCAAGGTACTTTTATATATTGCTTCTCAACTCAAAGGATTACAAGACTCTTGGACTCAAATCACTTATCTAATGAGTTACATGAAGAAGATATATATAATACTACCTACAACCGAATATACTTTGATACCAGCTGGAAACCTCTAACCTAACATCTATACTACAAGACTCTAGGTGAGGTCTTTCAGACATTTTGCCTGAGAGTTGGTAGTCAGGACATGTCCCTGACTTACCTTTTGTCACCAACTAAAGTTGGTAACATGTACTATCATAAAAAGGTGAACAATAGAATAAAGTATGGTCAACAACATGGCTCTTTAGGAAGATGCCATGCTGTATCAGAGGTCTGCAGCGGACTGTCAGGGACCATACTTATATCTACTGGACATAGCAATGTCTTCCGGAGGATAAAATGCTTCGGAAGAATAACTTCTTCCGAAGCCACTTATACTTTGGAAGACTGCTTCTTTCGAGGCTTGGAGTCTTCTTTGTCTTCGGAAGCAGACTTTGTCTTCAGCTCTTTCATCAGACTTTGTCTTCAGAAGCTCAGACTTTGTCTTCAGCTCTTTCATCAGACTTTGTCTTCGGAAGCTCAGACTTTGTCTTCAGCTCTTTTATCAGACTTTGTCTTCGGAAGCTCAGACTTTGTCTTCAGCTCTTTCATCAGACTTTGTCTTCAGAAGATAGTCTTCAGCTGTTAGCTTCAGCTGTTGACTTCAGCTGTTGCCTTCAGCTGTTGACATTAGCTATTGCCTTCAGCTGATATCTTCAGCTGATGTTCTTCAGACTCTTGGAAGATCTCATGCTTAGCTTCGGAAGCCCTTGAATGTAGCATCAAAATGACTATGTGAAGTGGTTTTGGTTGCACCAGCCTCATCATGACCCAACAAAATTCCACGACTCCATGGGGACGAGGTTACATATTTGCACCGCTTATCATCCCCAGACTGATGGTCAGTCAGAAAGGACCATTAAAACATTGGAGGACATGCTTCGGGCATGTATGATTGATTTTAGGGGAAGTTGGGATGACCACTTACTATTAGCTGAATTCTCATACAACAACAGCTATCATGCCAGCATTGGTATGCCACCTTATGAGATGCTATAAGGTAGGAGATGCAGAACACCCGTTTGTTGGGGTGATATCGGTTATAAAGAGTTAGGGAGCATCGAGGCGATCGAGGCTACGATTCAGAAGCTTGAAAGGATCAAAGCCTTCATGAAGGCAGCCAAAGATAGAAAGATGTCATATGCTGATAAACGACGTAGGCCGATTGAGTTCCAGGTGGGTGACCGGGTTATGTTGAAGGTCTCACCTTGGAAGGGTATCACTAGGTTCAGAAAGCAGGGCAAGTTGAGCCCGAGATACATAGGCCCTTTCCGAATCATTGCTCGAGTAGGAGAGGTGGCCTATAGATTGGAGTTACCAGATGAGTTAAGTGGAATTCATCCTACATTCCACGTATCTCATCTAAGGAAGTGTTTGGCAGATGAAGATATGATTGTTCCACTAGAGGATATCGAAGTAGACGAACGGCTCAATTATGTGGAGCAACCAGTGGCAATCATCGATTGAAAAGAGAAGAGGCTGAGAAATAAAGTGGTTCCTCTTATGCGCGTACAGTGGAAGCACAGGAAGAGATCCGAGTCAACGTGGGAGACTGAAGAGGAAATAAGACAGCATTACCCACGTTTGTTCGAGGAATAACAAGTTTCGGGGACGAAACCTATATAGGGGGGGTGGACTTGTAACACCCGGATATTTTCCTCGAAGCCGACGAAAGAAGAAAAAGAAATAAAGTCCAAAGAGGGGGAGGGCAACCACATCCTCCCCACACTTGTGAAAATTCAGCGAAAGGAGAAAGAATAGAGAAAGAAGAGATAAAAGAGAGAAAAGCTTGGCTCGAGTGTGCAAAATCGTCGTGTAGCGGGTCTAGATGAAGCTCTTCTTCTTCTTGTAGTTTGTGTGAGTTCTAGGACCCCTATTTTACTCTTTTTCAACTAATTTGGGGCTGGAACATATAGTAAACCCGTTTTTGTATGTGTGTGTGTTTGACCCATTTGGGTGTGCTTGCGTGTGATGCGTTTGGAGTATGTTCTTGGGCTTGTGTGTGCTAAAATGGTGTTGTGGTATCATTCCTAAGGTTTAGGATGGTTGATTTGGGCTTAGAATGGGTTTGAATGAGCTTGGAGGTCGAAAATGGTAGATTAGGTTCGGGATGAACTGCATTCTGCATCAGTTAGGGCTAGGCGACCGACTGGAGGCCATACGGTCGACTGGAGGGCGATTGAGGTTCAGTCGCATGATTGACGCTCAGTCGCACGACTGGGGGTCCAGTCGCATGGGGAGTCATGCGACTGAGAGCCCAGTCGCATAGGTGCTTATCCGCATGAGGTCCATTCGCATGAGGTCCATTCGCATGAGGTCCATTCGCATAGTGTTCATTCGCACTATTGAGAGTCCATTCGCAATATTTGGGTGTTCATCCGCATTGGTGTTCATCCGTATAGGTCCAATCACATGATGTTCAGTCGTATGAAGGCCGTGCGACTGAAGGGTGCCCATACGCCCAAATAGGGATGTTGTACCTGAGGAGGAACATAGTTAAAGTACTGACTTTCGGGGGAAAGTGCAGATGTAAGTTTTGATGTGGAAGTTCCCGTAGGTACACGTAAGATGACCGTGGGGATCTTAGAAGTTATGTAGGGCATGATAATGATGATGTTGCATGTTTATGCATGATGTATGTTATGTATGTGTGATGATGCCCTGTATAGTAATGTTATAGTGTATGTTGATGTTCCTTATTATGATGTATGTTTATCTTTCCCGTGGCTTTACGTGTTATGTTAATGAATAGAACGAAAGTATTATGTAACGTAAAGTGAAAGATAATGAAAGAGAAACATAATGAATGAATTCATGCATTAATAATGAATGAGAGTAATAAAGGCTTGCAAGCAAATACAGGAGGTGAGCGACCCTGTTGTTGCAACAGACTCGAAATGGAATCCTTGTCGTTCGACCTCAGTAATCGTGGCTGTGTGCCACGAAGAGGGTAAAACTTGACACTGGGGTTAACCATTGTATAGAACCATCGCTGCATATCCTAGGTACTGTGGCCAGGAGGGTGCGGTGCACCGATATAGAAGGTCTATGATAGGCCTAGGTCTAGTACCACGATATAGAAGGATATTGCATGTGGCAGTGGTACACTTAACTCTACCTTATGTGCTGTGGCCAGGAGGTGCGATGCACCGTTATTGAAGGTCTATGATAGGCCTAGGTCCAGTACCATGAAACAGAAAGGTAAGATTTATGGGTGATGTAAAGAAAAGAGGTAAAGATGAAAGAGTAAGAAAGTTAAAGACGCACAATGAATGAATGAAAGTTAAAGAATGAACGAATGAAAGTAATGAACGAAAGAGTATAATGATAAACTATGAAACGGGATCCTTGCCATTCGACCTCCGTAATCATGGCTGCGTGCCGTGAAGAGGGTAAAGTTGGATAGGATCTATTTAAAAGCAAAAGATAACGAATGATGAAGATAATAATGATATTATCTATGTGTACGTATTATGTGTGATAGCATTAAAGTAAAGAAACACTTTTAAATAAAGGTAAAGTATGTTTTATTATAAAACTAGAACTCAGCAACGCTGACTTTTTATGTGTTTCCAGTTGGCAGGCAAAGTTGCTGAGCATGGCACAAGATGACTACTCGGCTCTTTTGGATGGCATTCTTTTGTGTAATGCTTTTGTGATGTGATGCAACAATATATATTTTGTAATCGATTAACGTTGTATTAACTTGCAAAAGCATTTGTAGTAAAATGAAAAGTTATTTCACAGTTTCCGCTGCATGATTTTAGTAAAGATTATACAATGATGTGTTTTAAGTGTGATGATGACTAGCTGTAAGCGTCCCGGGGACGGGGCCTTACATATAGCCTTTACAAGATGACATAAAGATCCCCACACAACAATACCTGAGAAATATTTTCAGAACCGGATCGGACGTCGAACAGACGCCTTACTGATTTGGTGGTCGGATCGGTTTTAAGAACAGCATGACGTCATAATACATAAATAAATAAATATTATATATATATATATATATATATATATATATATATATTCTAAAAATTAGTAGAACTTTAAATCCAAGTCAAACACTATTATAAAAAACATTAAAACTGTATAACTTCAACAAATAATCAAATAGAAACATAAATTATAAATACATTAATAATGTCAAACAAACATCCAATCATCCATGATCCAAATTCCAAGTTTCAACTTTCAACCATACCAATACCATAATCCAAACTTCCAAAGTTAAGCAAAATAATCAAAACAAACCATCAACTTCAAACCGTCATCATTATCAACTTCATCATCAAGTACAATCAAGTCATCTTCGTTGATATGTTCACCTATGATTAAAAGAAAGACAAGTTTTAATTAAACATTTATCATACAATTATATATTTTCACATAATACTTGTATATAAATAAATACTAACCCTCAAATTCTTGTGCTTGCGAAGTAGACGTACCATCGATGTTATTTGGTGGCTCTTTTTCCAGCATATTTTCCAATTCAATATAATCAAGTTCACCTTCCTCTTCCTCATCAATAACCCAAAACTCAGTTTTATCGACGCTTTCATAATCCAGAGGGTCATATGACCTTTTGTTCTCATTTTTCGTAATGAAATCAATGTTATTTGTAAATATTGCGTACGAGAAACAAATAATAAAAATAACATAATTGTCATTTATATAATACCTATTTTGAAGAAACAAGTTATAATGAACATATACGAGGTCACAAAGCCTTTAATGCTCTAATCGGTTCCTCTTTTTCATGTGAATTCTTTCAAAAACACTCCAATTACGTTCACATCCAGAAGAAGATGCAGTTTGACTTAAAAATTCTGATTGCAACTGATTGCAACTCCGGGACATCTCCACCAAACAATTTCCACCAAACAATTTCCACCACTCATCTAACAAAATTAAAATAGTAGATTATTATTCTATCAATACATTCACACAATATAATTAAGAAAAATGAACATCAAAGTAATCTTACCGGGACAAGTTGTCTTTGCTGAAGCAAAAGCAAGTGGTCGACTAAAATCACCCTCTCGATCACGAAATTGATATAACTGTGATGTAAGCTTCATAGGGTCCAAATTCGTCTTTTGCTCAAACATATCAAGCACCCATTTAAACGCGTCCCTTTTCTCTACATTGTTTTCTTGATCATACTGAAAAGCTGGATTCAGCCAATAAGCAGCAGCATGTAGACTCCTAAGCAACATTCTATCCTAACAGGCATCAATAATATCGGTATATCGCTTCTAGTTACGTTCTTTATTGCGGAATAATTCTATGATGCCATTTCTTGTCCTGCTCATACCCTCAAACACATAACCTAGTGAAGGTTTTTCATCCAAATCACAAATACACAAAAGCCTCAAAACAGGGGCCATCACCTTCACAATTATCAAACAATTATTCCAAAATTTATCACTTAATACAACCTGCTTCACGTCTTTGGCTTTTGGTAATTTCAAGACTTTCTTGAAATCATTAGAGGTAACTATAGCTTGCAAATCTGATTTCTGTCCAACCTTGTCTTTTCCTTAACCAATTCATAGGACACTTATGGTTATATATAAAAACAGTTACCTTAGATGCAAGTTGAACTAATTCAGCCATGGAAGTTAACTCTGAAATATCCTTCAAAATTAGATTAATACAATGGGCTACACACGAGGACCAATAAAGCAAGGGATATTTCTCACACAACAATCTTCCTGCAGCCTTGTAATTAGCAGCATCATCAGTAACAAAATGAACAATATTCCTATAACCAACTATCTCAACAATCTCTCCAAACAAATTGCGTAAGTTTTTTGCATTAGCCTTAACATCTGATGGATCAACAGATTTAATAAAAGAAATCCCTTTAGGACAATATACAAAGAAATTAATGAGTGGTCTTTGTCTAACATCACACCATCCATCACTTATTATTATACAACCTGTTTCTGACCATAACAGTCTTTGAGCTTCTAAAATTAGTGTCACTGATTTCTTAGCAACTTTTAATAAACTCACCCTTATTGCATGATAAGAGGGTCCCGTATACCCCTGATGAGAAGATACTTTGCTCATTGCAATCGGAAATAGAGGCGAATTAACAACATTCATTGGTATACACACATGATAGAACCACATAGCCACAACCAAATCTATATCATGTCATCTTTCTTTACTTTGCCATGCTGATTTTATTGAAGGTTGAGAAGAATCATTTATGCCTCGTTCAAAATAAGATTGTAAATTTTCATAAGTAGAAGAAGCTTTTCTTTTAGCTCGTGCACTTTGTGGTTTAACCTTAGGTGTTTCTTCATCTTTTCTCTTCTATGAACTTTCTTCATAAGCATTTCTCATTTGAAGCTTGACATCCGCGGGAACCTTTAAACAAGCAGCAATATTTCCTTTTACTCCACCAAGGTGTTGCTTCATTTTATTAATGCCCCCTCCACTAACGGGTTTTTCACAAAAACTACAAAGTAAAAACTTTTTCCCTAATGCATCTTGAGCTTCAGTAGCATATCTCCAAGCATTATCTGTTTTCAAACGAAGACTTGAATGTTGCGTTTCAGTTTGTTTATCCGGTGATGAATCCATGTTCTACAAGATAAAACAAAAATAAATTAGGTTCAAAACATAACCAATTTGTAGAGCAAAGCATATCTATTCACTATCAAAATTAAATGAATACATAACCAATACAAGATGATCTAAAATCATAAAAAGCAGTTAATAATTCAGAGATATTGCCACATTAAAATTCAACTATTAACAGAAGTAATATCTAGTAGCTACAAATTAATTGCAAGAAAATAACATCTAAATTCTAAACTACACAATTTAGTTGCAACAATAGAACATCTAAATTCTAAAACCAAACATCAAACATCAAACACCAAACATAAACAAACAAACAAACAAACCCAGTATATCCCACTCAAGAGCAGGGTCTGGGGAGGGTAGGTGTAGGCGAGTCTTTCCTCTATCTTGTTAGGTAGAGAGACCGCTTCCAATAAGACCCCCGACTCGATAGCAGAAGCCATACTGGTAGCAAGACAACATACAATAAGTCATACAACACATAGCATACCGTAAACAAAAGCCGTATCGATAGCAGGACATCATACAATAAATCATACAACACATAGCCTACAATACACAATAAACATACAACACATAGCATACATATATCCTGGGTGCATGTAGAATCACCGTTAAAGGGCAGATATGGGCTACTTAGACATCAGGCCCCGCAACCAGAATTCAAATACCCTTCCTTCCTATAGGTCACATTAGAAGTCCTTAATTTTAATTCTACGCCTCCACTCAGTCCTATCCTCGATCATGTGCTCAGAGAGGTGCAGGTGTATCATATCTCGCCTAATTACCTCATCCCAAGTCAATCTAGGTCTTCCTTTACTCCTCCTACCCTCTAAGATGATGTTCTCTACTGCTCTAACTGGTGCCGCCATTAGTCTCCTCTTGACATGCCCAAACCATCTTAATCTTCCCTCTCGTATTTTATCTGCGATACAGGCCACTTCTAGCTTCTGTTGATACACTTCGTTTCTTATCCGGTCAAGTCTTTTGTGACCGTACATCCACCTCAGCATTCGCATTTCCGCTACATCTATTTGTTTCTCATGCGATTTCTTTATGGCCCAGCAGTCTGTTCCATATAACATAGCTGGACGTACTGCCACTCGATATAGCTTTCCCTTTAGTTTTGCTGGAAACCTCTTATCACATAAGATCCCTGATGCTGCTCTCCACTTGCACCATCCTGCTTGAACACGGTGCGCTACATCGGTGTGTATCTCTCCATCCTCCTGCAAGTACGAGCCCAGGTATTTAAACCTAGACATTTATGGGACCGCCATACCCTGAATACTGATTTGGATGTCCTCTTCCGCCTCGCCACTAAAGTTACAATGCATGTATTCTGTCTTTGAGCGACTTATCCTTAAACCTTTGCGCTCTAGTGCTGCTCTCCACTGTTCTAGCTTGTCGTTAAGCACCCTTTTAGATTCCGATATTAAGACAATATCATCTGCAAAGAGCATGCACCACGGAGCTGGCTGCTGTATAGACTTGGTCATCTCATCCAACACCACTGTGAAGAGAAATGGGCTCAGTGCCGATCCTTGGTGGAGTCCCACTTCCATTGTGAATGAGTTTGTGTCTCCGATCGGGGCTCGCACACACGTTTTTGCCCCATCACACATATCCTTGATTATTTTGATATACCTCTCTGGTACCCTTCTAAGTCGTAGACTTTCCCAAATTAGTTGATGCGGAATGCTGTCATAGGCCTTTTCTAGGTCGATGAATACCATATGGAGGTCCCTTTTCTTTTCTCTGTATTTCTCCATTATCCTCCTTATGGCGTGTATTGCTTCTGTCGTAGAGCGTTCTGGCATAAATCCAAATTGGTTTGACGCTATCTGAGTTTCTCGTCTAATTCTCGTGTCAATAACTCTTTCCCATAATTTCATCGTGTGACTCAATAGCTTTATTCCCCTGTAATTTTCGCAACTTTGTACATCTCCTTTTTTCTTATATATGGGGACTATAACACTGGTTCTCCACTGGTCCGGCATCTTCCCTGTCGTAAAGATAGTGTTGAAAAAATCTGTTAGCCATTTGAGCCCCTCATCTCCCAGGCATTTCCACACTTCAATCGGTATGTTGTCTGGCCCCACCGCTTTAGCCCTTCCCATTTTCTTCATAGCTCTCGAAACTTCGTTTACTGTGATGCTTCTACAATAGCAATTGTTTTGCTGTGTTGTTTGGGTTGTATTATCTATCTCAGCTTGTTGATTTGGGTTTTTATGTTGTAAAGGTTATCGAAGTAAGTTTTCCATCTCCCCTTGATGTCCTTGTCATTCACCAAAACTTTTCCATCCGCAGCCTTTATAAACATCACAATTCTCAGGTCTTGTCTTCTACTGTCTCTTGCCTTGGCTAACTTAAACATGTCATGCTCTCCTTCTTTCGTCTCTAGTCGTTTATACATCATCTCATACGCCGCGTTCTTTGCCTCTGACACCGATTTCTTCGCCTCTCTCTTAGCCTCCTTGTATTTATCTTTTAGCTCTGGGCGTTCTTCCTCATTGTTACAGCGTATAAGCTCTCTGAAACTTTGTTGTTTAATTCGTATCTTCTCCTGTACATTTTCGTTCCACCACCAAGATTCCTTATGGTCGACTGTCCTCTTTGTTGTAACTCCAAGCGTTTCTTTAGCTGCTTGGATGAGCGTATTTGCCATGGCCTCCCACTTTTGGTTTGCGTCTTCCTGTGGTCCAGGATGGTTCATTGGTATGACCTTATCTCTAGAAATGGTAATGTTTTCGTCCTTGAGCTGGCTCAATTTGATCGTATGTCTAATTCTCTTGTTTTGTTGGACAATTGGTCTCTTGACGCGTATATCCGCCACTAACATATGATGTTGTGTCATAACTGTCTCTCCTGGGATTGTCTTATAGTCCTTCCATGAGCTACGATCTTCTCTCCTCGTCAACAAATAGTCTATCTGCGTGTGTCTCCCGCCGCTGCTAAACGTGATTAGATGCGATTCTCTTTTCTTAAAAAACGAATTTATGATTCCTAAGTCATGCGCTACTGCAAAGTCAAGAAGCTCCTTACCGCCTTCATTCCTAAGGCCATACCCGAAGCCTCCATGCACCAACTGGAAGTGGTCATTATCCTTACCGATATGCCCATTAAAATCCTCTCCTATGCATATTTTTTCGTCTCTAGGTATGTCACCCATAACATGATCTAAACTCTCCCAGAACTTTTTTCTTTCTGTTTCTCCTAGTCCAACATGTGGGGCATACGCACTAACTACTGCCACTACTTCATCCCCTATTACTATTCTTAACAGCATAATTCTATCATCGTATCTTCTTACCTCCACTACATTATCTTGCAGTTCCTTAGCAACTAGAAACCCTACTCCATTTTTCATTCCGTCAGACCCTGAATACCATAGTTTGTAACTATTGCACTCTGTTGCTCTCCCACCCCGCCATCTAGTCTCCTGGAGACACGCTATCTGGACCCTACGTTTCCTTAGCACATCAATTAACTCTAGTAACTTACTAGTTAGGGTTCCTACATTCCACGATGCCACTCTTAATCTAAAATCCTTTTTCCTTGTATTCGCACCTCTCGTCACCGAACATGATCTCGGGCAGCATAATGACACCTGCTGTCTATATTACCGCACTAACACCTTAAACAACCGCTAAAGACAGGGCAGCAAAACAGAAGGTGAACAAACACAAGCCAAACTATGCTTTAAACAGAACAAACACAGGTAATAGCAAAATAGAATCAACAGAAGCACCCAAAATTAATCCGGCGTGTGAATGCACGCACACAAGAAATATCAGTCAAATGGTGCACCACTAATAGTCAGAGGACAACAGAAATATAGAAAACAGAGAACACAGGTAACAAAAAGAATGTAATATACTAACGGATGAAAACACACCAATTTAAGAGACAGATACTGGTACTCCTAACCTAGTCAAAACAGACCTATTAGACTATGGAACAAAACAGCAGGAAATAAGGGAGAAAGAATATCCTCACAGCGGGGTTTTCCCAAGTTAGGGTTCTCCTTCCAGAACTCAAGTAACTCACAACCTTCTAGGGTTACAAGTCATACGAGATCGATAAGCTAGATCAAAAGCAGATCGGGAGCAAATCGGAAGATAGACCATATCGATAAGCAGATCGGAAGCAATTTCAAATCTGCTCGGCAGTGTGTGGTGGTGGCTAGGGTGGGCGATGGTATCTGAGAATTGTGTGGTGGTGGCTGCGGATGGTATCTGCTCGGCAGTGTGTAGTGGTGGCTAGCAATTTCAAATCTGCTAAGCAGTGGGTGGTGGTGGCTAGCGGTGGGCGATGGTGGCTGTGGAGTCCGATAAGCAGATCGCTGGGCGATGGTGGAGGTCAACTTACCTGGTCAACTTACCCGGTGGTGCGGTGGCTAGCGGTGGGTTGATAAAGATGACCGAGCTTAGGTGCGGTGGCTAGCGGTGGAAGATCGCCGGTGGGCGAGGTCAACTTACCTGGTCGCCGGTGGTTGATATAGACGACTGAGCTTTGGTGGGCGGTGGTCGTCGGTGGGCGAAGGTCGCTGGTGTGGGGCGGTTTGCCGGTGCGGTGGTCGCCCGTTGGGCGAGATACTCGTTGGGCGAGAGAGAGAGCAGAGCGAGAGAGAGTGCCGAGCAGAGCGAGAGAGAGCATCAAACGCCAAACATCTAAATTCTAAAACAAAATCAGTGTACAAAATAAGTTTAAAAATCAAACATCAAACATTAAAGTTCAAACATTGCAAGAACATCTAAGAATAAATGAATCATTAGAAAATTAGAAATCAAACCTTCAAACTTCAAAGTTCAAAGCAACCTGAGGTGAAGGTGGCTGGTGGATCTGCGAGGTGGAGGTAAAAGTTCAAACCTTCAAAGTTCTGCTGCTCGATGCTGCTCGCTGCTGCTTGTGGCTGCGGTGGCCGGTGGCTGCGGTGGCCGGTGGTTGTGGTGGGTTGTGGTTGTGGACTGTGGAGGGGAAAGGGGCTGTCGAGAGTCGAGAGTCGAGAGTTCATGGGATAGTGGAAAGGGGCTGTTAGGGTTTTTTTTTTTATTATCAATATGCAAGGGAATTAAAAAAAACAAAATAGTCAACTGGTCCAACCGCGAACCGGGAAAACTGGTCCAACCGCGAACCGGGAAAACTGGTCCAACCGCCCGACTCGGGTAGAACCGGCCGGTTCAAGCCAAACCAAACGAATCATAGCGGATCGGATCGCCCGTTTGGCCGAATAGCGGTCTGACCGGTCGGACTGGCCGGTCCGATCCGACCCAAACAACATTGCGGTTGAGATCATACGAATACTCCATCAAGAAACACAGTACTTAGTTGATGGATTAATCTTTTACCGTTCTAACATTACTAAAATAAAACTTAGGTGGTTAATTGAAGCATATTTAGACACTAAGTTTAGTTCAACTGCTTGCATAACAA
Source organism: Flaveria linearis (assembly GCA_024085815.1). NCBI lineage: Eukaryota > Viridiplantae > Streptophyta > Magnoliopsida > Asterales > Asteraceae > Flaveria > Flaveria linearis. The sequence goes on along the minus strand of CM044012.1, from coordinate 27,608,710 downwards.
CTCTAGTAATTAACATACATGCATACAATATTAATGTATAGTTGAGGTGGCAAAATAGAGGAGTTGAATTGATTAGTTACCTAGTCAAGATGGGTTTGTATCAAGATGAGCATATTAAAAAAAGGGGTCAGGATGGGTATGGGTTAAGACAATTTTTTACAAATATCAGTACGGGTCAAAACAGGTAATTTTAAATTTTTATCGAAAGTCTCCTACATAGTTGCAACACCTATTTATGATTATTACTAACATTAATTGTGATGATATTAACACTGCATAAATGACTACATATTACAACAATTCCAAGAAGAGGATAACACAAACTCACCGTAAGTGTAAAACAAATTAACAATATTTATACTTGGTGCAAAATTATAACCAACAATAACAACAAAATTATATATCCACGATATAAAAAGAAAACGTTAACTTTTAATGCTGAAAAACAATTTAACTAAATTCAACTCAGCAACATCTAGCAACAATGATTCAACATTCGACTCCTATTCCGATTACGAGCGGCCAAATATGATGTTTCAACAGCGTAATGAATTTAAAGATGGTAAGATTATCTAAATCTTACATAAATAAAATCAGATGCTTTAGTGTTAATAGTAAAGCTTTTGACTAAATCCAACCAGAACCATTGACCTATTTTTAACCTTTTGACTTGCCAATTTTGACCACTTAATAATAAAGCTTAACCCAAACCAGCTTATTTTTTCAAAATTAAAATCCAAACAACCCAAAATTATGCACTTGGGTCAAGTTTGTCGGGAATAATGTATAAATTAAAAAGGGATTTAATGGCAAAGATTTTGATAAGAAAACTAAGCATATGTGATAATATGACAAATTTGGCCAGAACAGAGGAAACAATTTAAGATATTATAAAAAGATAAAGGCTTGCTTACCTTATCAACAACTGCAAACAAGACATCAATTATACATGAAAGATAAAAGCAGACCATGATACCAGATATTCGACGATGGTGTTGTCCAACTATGGTGGTGAGCAGATGGGTGGGGGTGAACAGATTTCAGTGTAAAAACATACATAAAAATAGTGTTACCTGAACATCAAATAATTCCTTAGTGAAACAAATACCCAAATTAACCCATTTAATAGTATAAGGATTGAAGCCACCAAATCTAATCGTAGGCAAAGAGTCCAATTCATAAATGCAAGTACATGTGCATTCTATACATTGTTTAAGGAAAAATTCTCTATCAATGATACTAATAGCCTAATATCAAAATCACTAAATTCACTAATAATGTTCTCAAAAAAAAAAGCAATTTCGTTAATATATATCTAGAAACTTACGTAATATCGTACTTATCCACCCAAAAAAATTGAATATCAAATATACTCATTCAAAATACATTAAAAGGCCCAATTTACTCGGTACAACTTGTATGATCAATATATATACATATATATATTATATATATATATATATATATATATATATATATATATATATAGGATGAAGATAATACGAGAACATTTACTTTTTATAAGAATCTTTTAACTCATCATATAGCCATTGATTTAATGTAATTATACTAGATTCTATTTAAAGGGCTATATATGTCATAAGTTTGTAAGTAGGCATATGTGATATTGTTTACTAATGGACTGCTAATGGCATACTTATAAGCTTCTACAATACTTCTTTACATGGAAGTTACTAAGCAAAGTAATAAAAAATTCTAAATTTGGTAAGACGCGGATAGTTTATGGTAAAAATAGACTTTAAAATAATAGTTCCAAGTATTTTGTTACCAATGGACCTCAAAGACCTAATTAAGAACAAAATAATGTAGAGAAAATTAAGGGAAAAGGGGCTTTAAAGATGATAAACAATGAATCAAATTTCTAAAAAATCGGGTAAGTTGAAAGATACAATAGCATACTAAATTGATCAAAAGGAATAAAACAACAAGATTCAAGGAAAATATTTTCATGCAAGTATAATTAAGTATGTACCAAGAACTATCTGGGATTACATATCTTCAATAATCTCCTCATAAGTGTTCTTTTAGTACAATACATCCACTATAATTGACCTAACTATTTATATAAACACATCTTACCAATATCACATATTAAATTAGACATATGAAATCTGTGTTATCATAATATACATTTGAAACCTAATTAGATATATGTGGGTAAAATTGGACATGAGTGTTCATAAATCTTAATTTTGAAACATTAAAAGTGTTAAGGCTACCATCCAGTTACTTTTCATCTTTAATTATCCAACTCTAATATTTCCTGCAAAATAACACTTCCACCATAACGTAACCATCGATGATCATGGTTGCTTGTAGTTCATACAACTTTGATTGCAATTTAAATAAAATACAAAAATTCATGTTAATATCATTATGTATGGACAATCAACTAAGAATTATAGATAAAGAAAAGGCCCGATCTTTAAATTCATCTATAAAAGATTGTTGAACATTTACAACTGTTAACATTGTTATTGCGCTAGAAATCAAATCTCATAACAACATACGCAGATCTAATTATGAACAACACAAAATCATGAAATCTAAGAAACAAAATCCATCTTGCCAAATGTTGGGTTCAGTAGTATCTTGGTTAGGTTTATTTATTAAAACAATTTTGATAACTATTAATTAGATTAATAATAGTTAACGCAGCGGAGTAAAAATGAAAATATCAATATTGAACCCGACAGGATCTGGGTTACAAACAATGCAAATACAGAATGTTATTAACCTACTGATGAGATAATAATACCTTTATGGTTAATAATTAACCGTTTGAGACACCGAGGGACAACGAATTAAGTGCTAGATTGAACGAACCGAATGGGAACGTAAAACAAGACGCGTGGTTCTCGGGTCTTCGTGTTGCGTAGCGACAGTCATGAGTTTTGTGTGCAAGTCCAAGAACAATTAAAAAATAATTGTTCTTGAGAGTTGCTTCGATGGATCTTCACAAAAGAATTGGTGTGGCCGATGGATTTATTCACACCAAAGTTGCGGCCGCCTTGTTTGACCAAAACAATGTTGCCTCCCACCTTTTGCTTAAAACAATGTTCGCAGCCTGCTTTTTGGAGATCTACAACCACCTTCTATATTTTATGGTGATCCATGTATATATATATAAAATTAGGTTTTTTTAAACCTCATTAAAAATTTGATTAATATTAATCTACTCGCGGGCCCCAGGCCCGGTTAGATCAATATTAACCCACGCAATAACGGAGATCCAAAATAATAACGTTTAATGCTTAAACGTTTATAAATAATTTATAACTTTTATAAATCATTTTAACCTGATACAGTTGGTAAACGCCAATTTAATAAAATAAGTGGACTTAATATTGTTGTCCAAGGTGTAACTCTTACGGGTCATAGCTCGGTTGGTAACGTGACGTAACCGAACCCGTACATAATCCAACAAGCTCCCACTTGGACGAAATTCGGTTAAATTCCACATAAACAGTCAGCGGCGCTCTAGCTGCACATGGCTGCCCTCAACAAGGTATGGCAGTTTAAAGTCATTAACTAAACATCTTCTTCTAGTAACATTTTAATACAACAAGACAACAGACTTATGGTAATCATAGTTATCTATCCATTCTGTAAAAGACATCAATTGAGTCATTGAGATTAATTCTCATATGGAGCTCAATCATTATTGTTCTCGTTCTAGATTCAAAATGGTCCAATCAAACACACACTCAGTTTGGGTGAGGCCTCACACTTCACTAGTTTGCATCAACGAGGGCGACATGAAGTCTAACTGTTACATATAATGTAAGAGTACAAAATCCCTTATTGACTACATACAACTCCCACTAAACTTCAAGATTATTCCCAACCAAAGCCTTTATGACTGGTCGTTATACGACAGCGGTTGACAGTGATCAAAGAATAACCCTTGGTAAACGGAAGTTCTAGTATGCATCTTAGGTCAGAGGATACTAAATGAGTATACTAGTATCAAAGCATCTTATAATAAAGATGGTTTGCGGTGAGTTACATCCAGTGTCATTCATAATGAGGTCTGTGAATTTAGAAGTCAACTCCTTGAGTCTAAATTCAGAATAGTCTTAATTTAGAACTGTTCCCACAAGTCTGACTGACTATGGATAATTAAGAAAACAATATTCATGGATTAAACATATTAAAATCAAACACAGTTATAAGATTCATAATTGCACTTAAATTAGTAAATGAAAATGAATCAAAAGGTATAACTGTTAAAAGTTCGTACATCCAAATACTAAATCAAAATATATCACTAGCTAATCTAAGCTCGATCGCATCCCTATGTAGATCATGCTTGTCCTGATTCATGGGGTTAGTAAACGGGTCTGCTAGGTTTTGATCTATGTCTATTTTGCTTATCATGATTTCTCCCTGTTTCACTATGTCCCGTATATAGTGAAACTTCCTCTTAATATGCTTGGCCCGGTGATGAGATCTGGAATCTTTGTCTTGAGCAATGGCACCTGTGTTATCACAGAATATCTCAATTGGGTGCTAAATACTTGGAACCACATCGAGTTCGGATATGAACTTCTTCATCCAAGCAGCTTCCTTTGCAGCATCTGATGCTATAATAAATTCAGATTCAGTGGTGGAATCTGCCACCACTCTTTGCTTGGAACTTTTCCAAGATATAGCTCCACTACTGAGTGTGAATACAAAACCAGATTATGAGCGAGAGTCATCTTGGTCAGTTTGAAACCTAGCATCAACATCTAGCAGTGAGCTGTTCTTCAACTCCTTAAAATATTAAAAACATGTCTTTAGTCCTTCTCAAGTACTTCAGAATATTCTTAACTACAGTCCAATGGGCAAAGCCAGAGTTCTGCTGATAACGGCTAGTAATGCTTAAAGCATACGAGACGTCAGGTCTAGTGCATAACATAGCATACATGATGGAACCAATCGTTGAAGCATATGAAACCTTTTCCATTCGCTTAATATCAATGTCCGTTGAAGGAGATTGAGATTTGTTCAACGCGAAACCTTTAGTCCGAACACCTCCTTTCGTGGAGTTTTCCATCTTAAAGCGTGTCATCATTCTGTCTATGTATGTGCTTTGACTAAGCCCTAGAAGCCACTTAGATCTATCTCTATAGATCTTGATTCCTAGAATGTAAGCAGCTTCTACAAGATCTTTCATTATAAAATAAGCTTCCAACCAGTTTTTAACTTTGTTAAGCATTGGGATATTGTTTCCAATAATCAGTATATCATCCACATACAATATAAGGAATAGTGCTCCCACTACTCTTCCTATAAACACAAGGCTCATCTTCACTTTTGACAAAACCAAATTCGACGATTCTCTGATCAAAATGAAGATTCCGGCTACGAGATGCCTGTTTAAGTCCATAAATAGACTTATTCAGTTTGCACACCTTATTTGGATATTGTGGATGGACAAAACCATCAGGTTGAACCATATTAACATCTTCAGAGAGATATCCATTTAGAAAAGCGATTTTGACATCCATTTGCCATATCTTGTAATCATAGTACACTATTATAGGAAGCAATATCCTAATTGATTTGATCATAACAGCCGGTGAGAAAGTTTCATCATAGTCAACACCTTGAGTTTAAGTGAAACCTTTTGCAACAAGTCATGCTTTATAGGTGTGCACATTTCCATGCATGTCGGTTTTTCTCTTGAAAAGCTACTTGCTCCCTATTTCCCGTGAACTGGGGGTAGCTCAACCACGTCCCAAACTTGATTGTCTCGCATGGATTTCATCTCGGCATTCATGGCATCTAGCCATTTCACAGATTCCGGATCTGAGATAGCAGATTTGTAGTTAGTAGGTTAATCACCAGAGTCAGCCACTACCAAAACCTCAGGGCTCTCTAGATTCCAAAGATACTAATCAAGTTCTTTGCAGGTTCTGCTACTGTGACATTCCTCACTATTAGGTCCGTCAATTGACTCGAACCCGTTAACCTTCTTCGTGCATTTATTATTCTCGTGTAATTAATTCGTTATTGAATCGAACCTCGTCATACTTGTCCCACGTGTCAACCCTAATATTATAATAATCTCAAATAAGTCAAATATTATGCAAATGATAATCAATAAATTAAATATTATTAGTATTATAATCAATAATATTTACTTTACTATTATTAAAATTATTAATATTATTAATATCATTAATATTATTATTATAATTAATAGTTTAGGGTTTAAATTGTAATTTCAATAAACTTGAGAGAATAAAGATTTATAAGTTGAGGGTCCAAAGTGTAAAATGTTGAATGTATATATACATGGAAGCCGTGAGAAACCGTCGATCTCTTCCATCCAAAAACCCTACGCGGCCGTCGTTCGACGATCTCTTCACGTCCAACCACCGTACCAAGCTCTGTCGTCGCCGCCGGTCATCAACGTCTCGCCGTCTAGGTGCTTCGCAGGTAACCGACCATCATGAACTTCGTTTTGTCACGTTTTGTTTCATGTCGTACCACGTTTTGGTCTGTGTATTGATTCGGTTGTGCGGTTTGGGTGTGACCTCTCATGTGTACATATATCCGTATGTATCTCGCGTTGTTTGCCGGTTGCCGAAAAGAACCGAACACGGTAGGTATATATACACGGCTGTGTATGCATATATATGTATGTTGTGTGTATGCGTATGTAATGTATGTGCGTGTGCGTATGAACCATGTGTGTGTGTATACTGGTTGTGTATGTATATATTGCATATATATGTGGGTGCACAGGTTGTATATATATATATATATATATATATATATATATATATATATATATATATATATATATATATATATTGTATGTGTTGTGTGTATATATGCAGTAGTGTTTGTTTGAACATATATGTCGTGTGTGAGCGACGGGTGTGCGTGTGTATATGATGCTTATATATATGTGTGCGTGATTGTGTGTATGTATAGGTAGCGTGTGTGTATGTGTGGTGTGTGTTTGTATCTATAGATACATATACATGTGTGCGTGTGCATGTACGTGTATGCGCGTATATATATTTTGTGTGTGCCGAGTGATTAGTGTGCATGTGTGCGTGTTATAGTGTGTGTGTTAAAGAAAGATAAATATGTGTGTATATATTGAATTATATGGGTGTGTAGTGGTTGTGCAAGTGTGTGCAGTGCGTATGTGTATGAGATGTGTGTGGGTTGTGTTATTATTATTATTATCATTATTCTCGTTGTTATTATTATTATTATTATTATTATTATTATTATTATTATTATTATTATTGTTATTATTATTATTATTTATTATTATTATTATTATTATTATTATTATTATTATTATTGTTAATAGTATTACCATTATTATGTGACAACCCTAAAATTCTTTTATTATATTATATTACGATCACGATTAATGTATTGTTTAGTATGTATACATTATGGATATACATGTGCATGGTTGCATGCATGTCTATATAGTGGTAATTTACGTATGCATGTATGTATATATACCCGAAACTCACACCTACGTGTATATAAATACAAACTTTTACGTATGCATATTTAAATATATGGAAAATTTTTGAATAATCGTATATGTGTACGGTTAGCATGTATATGTAGTTACTTATTTGTATATATATAATATATGTACAAAAGTCACGTATGTAATATATCTAAGAATACATATTAAACCTAAAATAAACATAACTAAACTTAAAATCTCAAAAAACTAAACTAAAAACCTAAACCTAAAACCAAAAACCCAAACCACCTCTTGGCTAGAAGCTACCACTCGAAACCATTATCATACCACCCGAAACATCACAGTCACACCACTAAACCGCCATACCCAAACATTAACTTTAGCTTAACAATTAATTACCTACATCTCTCGATTTAGACTACCACCAATCCCAATCTAACCGACTTGCATCACTAAAACCATCATCATTCAACCAAGGAGATGTGGCACCCATTGAGGCAATCCCTAGGCCACCTTAAGCACCAAACCCCACCTCCATGTGACACCTAGCCAACCTACCATAGCATTCACACCCTAAGCACTCTCTAGCTGCCATCTTGCAGCCTACCTCTCGGTTGTTTCTCCAAAAGTGCCACCTTATGCTCCTAAGTCAACCTATCATCATTACTAGATGATTAGGTGGACATCCTAAGAGCACATGCATAAACCATTCAATCGATCAACATGCAAATTATGTATAAATAATTTATACATAATATTAAGCAAATTATGTATAAATAAGTTGTGGGAAATTTTTATGATAACATTATTGGTAGAACTTCTAAAAGATACTTCCATCTGAGATTCTGAAAATTTTAAAAGAAAATATTGTCTGATACTGTGAACTATTTTATAGGTTCAAGTTGGAAGACACGGTGAGTTCATAGCCCCATTTTTAACCGTTTGGTATTCAATAAAGTTTTGGGGGAAAAAGTATACTGTTGAGTTGATGTGTTATTTTTGAAAATATTTTTGTTGCTTACTGTCATTTGCGATACAACCATTAGTTCGAATGAGGAACCGTCCGATAATGTTAGTAGCGCTACTTAGGAGAATATTTGTACCAACGGATGAGGGTTGCTACTATTTTCCTGCATCTAACCGAATGGGGATTAGGATGTAATATTATCTGATTTTATGAATTATTTCATGACAGTGGATTATTTTATGAGCGGTTTGGTTGTAATTGATACATCAACAAAATATTTGTCTGGCTATAAACCTATATTCTCACCAACATTTTGTTGTCTGGTTTAAGTGTACTTTTTCAGGAAATGAGTAACTCATTTGATTTCAGTTTTGAAGTTCATAATGGATAGGGTGAAGTAGTTGGGAGGGTCTGCGTCACGCTGACCGTCAATATAGTTGACGGGAGCGTGTATGTTGATGCTCATTTTCATAGGTTCTAGACATGCTGTGATCTAGTTGTAAACCAATTACATCTAATTTTGTAACCTATGTAAAAGATGTAATTCCTCTATTATTAATAAAAGCATGTCTACGTTATGTTTCTATATATTATGATTGTGTTTATTTTTCTATAAACAATGCACTCTGATAAAAGCTAGTCACATTCCACCTGTATCGTTCACGCTTCCGCGGGATGTGACAGGTTGGTATCAGAGCCATAGGTTATAGAGAATTAGTTATTTTTAAGGAAATAACTAGACTATAACCATAAGCTCAAATATATCATTTTATGATTTTATGTGAATTATGTGAAATTCTATGATTTTATGATTAAGATTCTAAATAATTATTTGACTAACTTTTTGTGAAACATTGTTAAAAAATTGTGCAGTATGAATTCAGATAGTCATCGCTATGAAACCGACCCTTCCGAAGGTTCATACCATAGCAGCCCTAAAGAAATAAACCTGAACCAGAACCTCAGCAGCTATGGATGTTTCCCCAACAGAAATGGAGAATAAGACAAAATTTTATGTTAGACGTGCACCAGTACACGTGGGAGGATATACAATTAAGACTCCTAGGAAAAAGATACTACGTGGACACAAACTTAAAGCTAAGCAATCTGAGGATCTAGAAAGACAACCTCCTGATTCTCCCAAAGATGAAGATAGAATTATTAAACCAGAGTTGGATCAGGTGAAGACAGCCCGACAAACTCTTAAGAAACTTAAGAAAATACAGCTGAGAATCTGGAAAATTCAGAAGGACATCAAAAAGCTCAAGACACCCAAGAAAAGTATTTTCACCAGGATATGGAAATGGATTCGTAAAAACTGAAAGATTATAGTCTAACACTCTAGAATAAAAGAAATAAGAGCTTAATTGATATATGTACTTTATGACAACATGTTTATTTGATTCGTGTTAAATAATTTTTGTGTTAAGATATTTATTTGCAATACTAACATTGAAATTCACTATAGTGAATCATGCTGCCAAAAAGAAACACTCAGCCTGTCCGGAGGACAGCTCGAGTGGTACGACCTAGGACCAGACTTGGGGAAGAAACACCCGTGAACCCTGATACCATTGAGAATGATAGGATATCTCAGATAGTAGCCCAACAACTGGAAGCTACCCTACTGTAACGCCCAGAAAATTTTCTAATCGAGTCAAGTGATAGTGATGGGCTCGGATGAAAAACCATTTAATAAATATAAAATTGTTGCGGGTATTACACCGAGTTAACCCTCCGGGTCACGAGTTTAACGAGTTTGGGGTCCCGGGAGCGCCTGGCATATAAATAGATGGATCAGCTGAGCAACTCTCATTTTCACTCAAACGCCCATTCTAGAGAGAGAAAGTGTAGAGAGAGAAAGTGTAGAGAGAGAAAGTGCCGGATTGAAGCTCGGGTGGTCAAGAATCGAAGGCTGGTGTTTGTGGACTCCTAAACTACAAGAATCAAGGTAAGAAACGTATCTAAATTGCTATATTTGGTGAAAAACCCGAGTGTGGGTTTTTGAGGTTTTAAAGTGGCAAAAATCGCCCCAAAACACACGTTTTAGGGTAAGAAAACGTGTAATGAGCCTAGATATAGCTTCCTGGATGATAATCCAAGGGTTTGGGTGGAAAGGATTGGATTTTTGGGCTAAAACGAGCTGATTCGTAAATTTCAGCTCGTTCTGCGAATTTAAGGTCTCATCCAGCGAAACTGCTGGCGAATTTACGGGCGAAACTACCTACGAACTTAGTAGCGAAATTAGGCAGAAATTAACTCTTTTGAGTGTTAACTTATCTGCAGGCAGTGTAGTGTGACCCGCGACTTTAAGGCTTGATTGAGAAGCTGCTTGTCAAGCACATGTGAGTTCTAGGACCCCTCATTTACTGATTTTAAATGATTTTGGGACTGGAACACATATAAACTTGTTTACTGACATATGTATGTATGACCCATTTGGGTATAATGTTGTGTTATACGTCTAAGGTATGGTTGTGGACTCGGCATGTAATATAAGGTCCTAGTATGAGTCCCCACGGTCTTGGAGGGATAGTTAGTGCTACTACACCAAGATGACGCATAGTAAGTCCCGGATTCGGGAAGGATACGGGAGTAAGTGCCTAGTGATGATTGATGATGTAGGCTATGTATGTACGAGGTTATGTATGATGATGTATGATGATGCATGTATGATGTTATGTATGACGATGTACGTATGATGCTATGTATGATGATGTATGTATGATGTGTGTGTTCCTTATAATAATGTATGAACATCTTTCTATGGCTTTACGTAATAATGAACGAACGAACGAAGTATTATGTAATGTAAAGTGAAAGATAATGAAAGAGGAACACGATGACGAATGCATGTATTAATGAATGAACGAATGATTAAAAGATGATGAATACATGCATTAACGAACGAATTAACGAAAGATGTCTTGCAAACATTGGATAAGTTTAACGGGTCCTTCTTGGTGATTGACCATATGTATGGTATCCCTACCGCTTACCTCTAGTACCGTGGCATACGTTTTGCTGTTCATTTAGTGACTTCGGCCTGGTAGCTAATAACGTTCGGGGTATAGCAGATGGTAGTGGTACAAAAGATATCCAATGTGTAAGAAAAGATGTAACGGGGTCCTTGTCATTCGACCACAGTAATCATGGCTGCGTGCTATGAAGTGGGTAAAGCCTGACAGGACCTAAACGAGAAGTGAAAGATAACGATGTATGATGAACGAACGAATGAGATAATAAAGATATTATCTATATGTATGTACGATGTATGATCACGTGTAAAGAATGAACGGTTTTAATATGAACAAAGTATGTTTATTATAAAACTAGAACTCACTCAGCAACGCTGACTTTTTACGTGTTTCCAGTTGGCAGGTAGCGTTGCTGGGGATGGCACGAGTCGGCTACTCAGCTCTTTTGGGATGACATTCTTTTGTTAATGTTTTTGTATTGTAATGCAACCAAACGATATTTTGTAATGAGTGTTGTATTACTTTGCAAAAGCATTTATAGTAAATTGAAAGTAAATTCAAAGTTTCCGCTGCATGGTTTTTATTAAGTTAATGTAAATATATGTTTTATGTGCGATGATAGACCAGCTGTGAGGTACCCGGGAACGGGCCTTACAAGTTGGTATCATAGCAAAAGTTTAAGTAAAATGGGTAAATTTTCAAAATAAACCTAAAACATATACTGAGAAATGGGACAGAAAGGGGATGAATGCCATCTGAGTAGCTGCGTGCCATCAGGTATTTTCTTAAAGATAATCAAAGTTATGTGCGCGTGTAATGTGGTTTATGTGTGCTGTTAGATTTAGATACTGATGTAGTCAGTAAGGGTAATGCTTGGGGTGCGAAAAGTAGAGTAAGTGACTAATCACAACTGGCCACTGTAATTAGTGACTTACTGTACTTAACATAAACTGAGCTATTTCCTTGAATCACCGTGTTGGTATTTGAACCTTTCAGTGTGAGATAGAAGATAGTCAGTGGTAGATCATCTAAAGCCCCACTTGGTGGAGGCAGTGGCGGAAGTGGTGCGGAACCACGAGCCACAAGAGGAAGGCCTAGACGAGAGAAGGAGGTTCCTGAAGAACCTAATACTACTCCCTCGGGGGGAGTGGAGGAGAGTGATGATTTGAGGGCTTCGGTGAACGAGGCAGTGGTCGAGGAGGTGCACCAAGTCATGCAGACGATCTTACCGTCTGTAGTGACCGAGGTGATAAAAGCTGTACGCGAAGATGAGAGGCGAGGGAGGAATCGAGCCTCAGGGAGGCGGCAGCAGCAACAAGGGCCGGAAACGGTTCTTTCTGATGATGAAGAGGAGGAGGAGGAGGAGACCGAGAGTGAGACAACACGGGGTTGTAACTACGGGGCATTCATGAGGTGCAAGCCCTCGACTTTTGATGGTTCTGGTACAGCTGCCGATGCTCACCAATAGGTGAGAGAGATGGAGGCGGTCCTCGATATCAGTGACTGCCAGGAGGATAAAAAGGTGAAGTTTGCTACCCATTCGTTTACGGGGACGGCATTGTGCTGGTGGGACAATATTGTCCAGGCTGAGGGTAGCAGGGCCATTGGGAAAATGAAGTGGTCTGAGTTGAAGAGAATGGTGATCGAGGAGTTCAGTCCTCGTCGGGAGATGGACCGAGTTGAGAGAGAGTTTCTGCAGTTGGAGGCAGGGACGATGACCCACCACAATACACTGCTAAGTTTAACGATATGGCGCGATTGGTCCTAGAGCAGGTGACGTCGGTGTCTCGAAAGATCAACCGGTATATTCAGGGCTTGCCAGCCGAAATTCATTGGCATTTGATTTCCGCTCGACCAAGTACTTTCAGGTCGGCGGTGGATTTGGCGGGAAGGTTGTACGATGAGCGAGCTGCGTTGGTGAAGGCTGAGGGTGGTAAAAAAGGAGGTGGCGAGAAGGGTTGGCAGGGAAAGAGGTTTGGTCGAGGTGATACCTCGACAAGTAACAAGAAGGCAAGAGTAGACGACCGCCGAGTGGTCGCGAAGGGAGCAGGGTTGAGGAAGTGTGGACAGTGTGGGAAAGAGCACTCGGGGGAGTGTAAGTGGGGATCCAACATCTGTTTCAATTGTGGAAGGACTGGGCATATGGCCAAGGATTGCCGACTGGGCAAGTGTTTTAACAGTGGGGAAAGTGGTCATATGAGCAGAGATTGCAAGAAGCCGAGGGCTGAGGGCTCAGGGGAGAAGAAGACGGGAGGAGAAGCACCAAGGGCAAAGGCTAGGGCGTTCACCATGACGCAGGAGGAGGCTAGAACGGATCCTGACGTTGTGTCCGGTACGTTCCTAATAGACCAAATTTTAGCCTCTATATTATTTGATTCGGGTGCTAGTAGGAGTTTTATTTCTACTACCTTCTGTGCTAAACTACCTGTTAGAAGTAAATGCCTCGATAAGTCCTTTGAAGTAGAAACCGCTATTGGTAAATCCTCTAGGGTTACGGATGTGATAGAAGGCTGTGCCATAGAATTAGAGGGCCATAGGTTTTCTGCCAAGTTACATGTGATGCCTCTAGGTGGATTCGATGTAGTGTTAGGGATGGACTGGTTAGCAACCTACGAAGCGAATATCGTGTGCCGAAAGAAGATGATTAGACTGACGGCGACCGACGGAAGTCCGGTGACAATATATGGCGATCGAGTTACGACGATTCCGAAGGTGATCTCGATGGCGGTGGCGGGAAAGTGTATGAGGCGCGGATGTAGCGCCTACTTATGTTATGTAAAGAATGTAGAGACGCCAACACCACAGCTATGTGATGTGCCAGTGGTGTGTGAGTTTCCAGACGTGTTTCCCGAAGACTTATCGGGATTGCCACCTGACCGAGAGATCGAGTTCCAGATCGACCTGATACCGGGTGCCCAACCTGTCGCAAAAGCACCATATCGCTTGGCTCCGACGGAGATGAAAGAGTTGATGGAGCAGTTGTAGGAGCTGCTGGATAAGGGGTTTATCAGACCGAGTATCTCACCTTAGGGTGCTCCGGTCCTGTTTGTAAAGAAGAAGGATGGTAGTATGAGGATGTGCATCGACTACCGCGAGCTGAATAAGCTGACGGTGAAGAACAGATATCCCTTACCAAGGATCGATGACTTGTTTTATCAACTTCAGGGTGCCAGTTGGTTTTCAAGGATAGATCTTCGATCGAGGTACCATCAACTGAAGGTGAAGGAGCAGGATATCCCTAAAACAGCCTTTCGTATGCGCTATGGTCACTACGAGTTTCTTGTCATGTCTTTTGGGTTGACCAATGCGCCGGCTGCTTTTATGGATTTGATGAACCGAGTGTGTCGACCAATGTTAGATAAATCAGTGATTGTATTCAGCGATGATATCCTGATTTATTCGAGAAGTGAAGAAGAGCATGCCGGGCATATTCGGGAAGTATTGGAAACGTTGAGAAGGGAGAAATTGTACGCCAAGTTCTCCAAGTGCGCCTTTTGGTTACGCGAGGTGAAATTTCTGGGTCACGTAGTGAATGCAGAAGGAATAATGGTGGACCCAGCAAAGGTTGAGGCCGTGATGCAATGGAAGTCACCGAAGACGCCAACCGAGATTCGCAGCTTCTTGGGGCTGGCGGGCTACTATAGAAGATTTATTCAAGACTTCTCCAAGATAGCCTCACCTTTGACAAAATTGACTCGCAAGGATGTAAAGTTCGTGTGGGGTAGAGAACAGGAGAACGCTTTTGAGGAATTGAAGACGAGACTGACACAAGCTCCTGTCTTGACATTGCCTGAGGGAAATGAAGACTTGGTGGTCTATTCGGATGCATCCTATCCTGGGCTGGGTTGCGTATTGATGCAACGCGGAAAGGTCATAGCCTATGCATCTCGACAACTGAAGACCCACGAAGTCAATTATCCCACGCACGACCTAGAACTAGCTGCGGTGGTTTTCGCGTTGAAGATTTGGCGGCACTATCTATACGGGACGAAGTGCACCATCTTCACGGATCACAAGAGCTTGAAGTACTTCTTCGAGTAGAAGGATCTAAACATGAGGCAGAGGCGGTGGTTGGAGCTGATAAAAGATTATGATTGTGAGATCCATTACCACCCGGGCAAAGCCAATGTGGTGGCTGATGCCCTTAGCCGGAAGGAAAAGCCCGAGCTGATTCGGGTGAAGGCTTATCAGCTGATTATGACCTCTGACGTGATGACACAGGTTAAGGAGTTCCAAGACGAGGCTTTGAAGGAAGATCGTCTTAACTCCGAAAGGATGAGAGGTCTAGTTACAGAACTGGGCGAGAACACTCTTGGTGTTAAGACCCGATTTGGGCGAGTGTGGATTCCTCGGTACGGGGATCTACGTGGAAAGATCATGGATGAGGCCCATAAGACTCGATATTCCATTCACCCCGGTGCTACCAAGATGTACCAAGACATGAAGAACGACTATTGGTGGCCGGGCATGAAGCGTGATGTGGTGGAATATGTGAGTAAGTGCATGACTTGTTCACAGGTCAAGGCAGAGCATCAGAAACCGTACGGGAAGATCCAACCGTTGGATATACCCGAGTGGAAGTGGGAGCACATCACCATGGATTTCATCACGAAACTACCACGTACCCCGAAAGGGTATGATGCTATATGGGTGATAGTTGATCGATTGACGAAGAGTGCCCACTTCCTACCGATCCGCGAGACGTATTCATCTGAAAGATTGGCGGATCTATTTATCAAAGAAATTGTAGCTCGTCATGGCGTACCGGTGTCTATTGTGTCTGACCGTGACACCCGGTTTACCTCCAAGTTTTGGAAGAGGTTTCATGATGCAATGGGGACGAGGCTACACATTAGCACGACATATCACCCCCAGACAGACGGTCAGTCTGAGAGGACGATCCAAACACTCGAAGACATGCTTCGAGCGTGCGTGATCTATTTTGGAGGAAGTTGGGACGATCACCTGCCGTTAGCAGAATTTTCTTACAATAACAGTTATCATGCCAGCATTGGCATGCCGCCCTACGAGATGTTGTACAGTAGGAAATGTAGGACGCCCGTATGTTGGGGAGACATTGGGCAGAAGGATCTGGGTGGTGTCGAGGTAGTTGAAGCAACGACTGAAAAGTTAGAAAAGATCAAAGCCTTCATGAAGGCGGCGAAAGACAGACAAAAGTCGTATGCTGACAAGAGGCGAAGACCGATAGAGTTCAAGGTCGGTGATCGGGTCATGTTGAAGGTCTCGCCTTGGAAAGGAATTATTAGGTTCCGAAAGCGGGGTAAACTGAGCCCGCGGTATATAGGCCCTTTCCGAATTATCGCCCGTGTGGGAGAGGTGGCCTATAGGTTGGAACTGCCAGATGAGCTGAGTAGAATTCACCCGACCTTCCACGTATCTCATCTGAGGAAATGTTTGGCCGATGAAGATATGATTGTACCGCTGGAGGATATCGAAATAGACGAACGGCTCAACTATGTGGAGCAACCAGTAGCAATCATCGATAGAAAAGAGAAATGGCTAAGAAACAAAGTAGTTCCTCTTGTGCGCGTACAGTGGAAGCACAGGAAGGGATCTGATTCTACGTGGGAGACTGAAGAAGAGATGAGACAACATTACCCACATCTGTTCGAAGAATAACAGGTTTCGAGGACGAAACCTAAATAAGGGGGGTGGACTTGTAACGCCCGGAAAATTTTCTAATCGAGTCAAGTGATAGTGATGGGCTCGGATTGAAAACCATTTAATAAATATAAAATGGTTGCGGGTATTACACCGAGTTAACCCTCCGGGTCACGAGTTTAACGAGTTTGGGGTCCCGGGAACGCCTGGCATATAAATAGATGGATCAGCTGAGCAACTCTCATTTTCACTCAAACGCCCATTCTAGAGAGAGAAAGTGTAGAGAGAGAAAGTGCCGGATTGAAGCTCGGGTGGTCAAGAATCGAAGGCTGGTGTTTGTGGACTCCTAAACTACAAGAATCAAGGTAAGAAACGTATCTAAATTGCTACATTTGGTGAAAAACCCGAGTGTGGGTTTTTGAGGTTTTAAAGTGGCAAAAATCGCCCCAAAACACACGTTTTAGGGTAAGAAAACGTGTAATGAGCCTAGATATAGCTTCCTGGATGATAATCCAAGGGTTTGGGTGGAAAGGATTGGATTTTTGGGCTAAAACGAGCTGATTCGTAAATTTCAGCTCGTTCTGCGAATTTAAGGTCTCATCCAGCGAAACTGTGAGTTCGTCCAGCGAAACTGGAAGGATTTTACAGCGAAGTTACAGTTTCGCTGCAGCGAAACTACATATTCGCTTGGCGAAACTATAGTTTCGCTGATGACTATGCCAATGCCCAAGTTGACCTTAGATATTGCGAAACTAGGGAATTCCAACGAAAGTTGGGCGCTCGAGGTAGCGAATCTGTCCAGCGAAACTGGCAGAATGCTGCCCGGCGAAACTAGCAGCGAAACTGCTAATTTTCCCAGCGAAACTGCTGGCGAATTTACGGGCGAAACTACCTGCGAACTTAGTAGCGAAATTAGGCATAAATTAACTCTTTTGAGTGTTAACTTATCTGCAGGCAGTGTAGTGTGACCCGCGACTTTAAGGCTTGATTGAGAAACTGCTTGTCAAGCACAGGTGAGTTCTAGGACCCCTCATTTACTGATTTTAAATGATTTTGGGATTGGAACACATATAAACTTGTTTACTGACATATGTATGTATGGCCCATTTGGGTATAATGTTGTGTTATACGTCTAAGGTATGGTTGTGGACTCGGCACGTTATATAAGGTCCTAGTATGAGTCCCCACGGTCTTGGAGGGATAGTTAGTGCTACTACACCAAGATGACGCATAGTAAGTCCCGAATTCGGGAAGGATACGGGAGTAAGTGCCTAGTGATGATTGATGATGTAGGCTATGTATGTACGAGGTTATGTATGATGATGTATGATGATGCATGTATGATGTTATGTATGATGATGTACGTATGATGCTATGTATGATGATGTATGTATGATGTGTGTTCCTTATAATAATGTATGAACATCTTTCTATGGCTTTACGTAATAATGAACGAACGAACGAAGTATTATGTAATGTAAAGTGAAAGATAATGAAAGAGGAACACGATGACGAATGCATGTATTAATGAATGAACGAATGATTAAAAGATGATGAATACATGCATTAACGAACGAATTAACGAAAGATGTCTTGCAAACATTGGATAAGTTTAACGGGTCCTTCTTAGTGATTGACCATATGTATGGTATCCCTACCGCTTACCTCTAGTACCGTGGCATACGTTTTGCTGTTCATTTAATGACTTCGGCCGGTAGCTAATAACGTTCGGGGTATAGCAGATGGTAGTGGTACAAAAGATATCCAATGTGCAAGAAAAGATGTAACGGGGTCCTTGTCCTTCGACCACAGTAATCATGGCTGCGTGCCATGAAGTGGGTAAAGCCTGACAGGACCTAAACGAGAAGTGAAAGATAACGATGTATGACGAACGAATGAATGAACGAATGAGATAATAAAGATATTATCTATATGTATGTACGATGTATGATCACGTGTAAAGAATGAACGGTTTTAATATGAACAAAGTATGTTTATTATAAAACTAGAACTCACTCAGCAAAGCTGACTTTTTACGTGTTTCCAGTTGGCAGGTAGCGTTGCTGGGGATGGCACGAGTCGGCTACTCAGCTCTTTTGGGATGACATTCTTTTGTTAATGTTTTTGTATTGTAATGCAACCAAACGATATTTTGTAATGAGTGTTGTATTACTTTGCAAAAGCATTTATAGTAAATTGAAAGTAAATTCAAAGTTTCCGCTGCATGGTTTTTATTAAGTTAATGTAAATATATGTTTTATATGCGATGATAGACCAGCTGTGAGGTACCCGGGAACGGGGCCTTACACCTACCTACCTTAATTACCTAACTCCAACAAAATCTGAATTTTGGAACTACCTCAAACCCACCAGCAGGGCCTGAAAACATGAATATGGAAGAACGACAGGAAGAGGAGATTCTAAATGGAATTTCAAAGGGATGCTCCTACAAAACTTTTATGTCCTGTAGACCTCGGGAATTTGATGGAAAAGGTGGAGCTGTACAAGCTTTGAGATGGCTAGACGACATGGAAGGAGTCCTGGAAATCAGCAATTGTGCTGAAAACTTCAAGACACTGTTTGCTTCCCATTCCCTTAAAGGAGAAGCACAATCCTGGTGGAAAATGGAGATACACACTTGGGGTAGAAACGTTATGAATAAGCTGAGTTGGGAAGAATTTAGAAATCTAGTGATAGAAAAATACTGCCCATATAATGAAATAGAAAAACTAGAGGCAGAATTCTTAGCACTAGAGATGAAAGGGTCTGCACACCGGGAATATACTGATAGGTATAATGAACTATCCAGATTAGTACCACATCTGATAACCTCGGAATCAAAAAGAATAGGTAGGTATATTTGGGGATTAGTGCCATAAATAAAAGGACTGGTGAAATCTGCTAGAACCAAAACCTTCCAGGAAGCAGTAATCCTGTCAGGAAGTTTGACAGATGAAATGATCAGGAATGGATCATTAGGTCATCAATAGGTAGGAGAGAAAAGGAAATGGACTGAAAACCACTCTGGAAGAAGATTTGGAGAAAGCTCCCAGAAAAGAGTAACCCGACCTCCACCAAGAAACATTTGGGAACAACTCAGGGGAAAAAAGTAGAAAAACCACCACAGTGTAATATCTGTCAAAGATATCATACAGGGAACTGTATGACAGTGGTATGCTACAACTGCAAAAGCAAAGGACACATTTCTCGAGATTACAAAAACCCTTCCAGCACAAAAACAGTCTGCTTTCAGTGTGGAAGCGAAACTCATTTTCGTAACGAATGTGCACAACGAAAGGGCAAGGCTCCAGCTAACCAGAACAACCCCCGTGGAAGGGCATTTGTGATATAAGCTGACGAAGCTTGTCATGAACCAGAAGTAGTTACAGGTATGTTCCTTATCAATAATCAGTACGCTAAAGTATTATTTGATATAGGAGCAACTCGTAGTTTTGTTTCACATACTTTTAGACCATTACTTAGTCTAACATCTGAGAAATTACGTGACACATATGTGATAGAATTAGCTGACGGTAAAATAATTGAAGCTGATGAAATCATTCCTAGTTGCATCTTGAATTTAGATGAATATTGTTTCGATATAAATCTGATACCTATTAAGTTAGGAGGATTTGATATCGTAGTAGGAATGGATTGGTGGAGTACAAATCATGCTGAAATCATTTGTGATAACAAAATGATTAAGATTCCTTTGATTAAGAAAGACAAAACCCTCTGCATATATGGTGATAGACCAAACAACACTGTGAAACTGATTTCTTATGAAAAAGCACAGAAATGCTTAAACAAGAATTGTTTAGCTTTCTTGGCTCATATAGTTGATGCAAAACTTGATAAGGAAAATTTGGAAAGTGTTTCTGTTATAAATGAATATGCTGATGTTTTTCCTGATGAACTACCTGGATTACCACCTCCTCGTCAGGTAGAATTTAAATTAGAATTGATACCAGGAACAGCCCTTATTGCCAAAGCACCTTATCGTTTAGCACCAACCGAAATGAAAGAACTTATGACTCAGTTACAGGAACTATTAGATAAAGGATTTATACGTCCTAGTATATCACCTTGGGAGCACCAGTTCTATTTGTCAAAAAGAAAGATGGAACCTTTAGAATGTGTATTGATTATAGAGAACTTAATAAGGTTACCATAAAGAATAGGTACCCTCTCCCTAGGATTGATGATTTGTTTGACCAACTACAGGGATCCAGTTATTTCTTGAAGATAGATTTAAGATCTAGATATCATCCATTAAGGGTACAGGAGGATGACATTTCTAAGACTGCATTTAGAACTAGATATGGTCATTATGAATTCCTTGTGATGCCATTTGGGTTAACCAATGCTCCAGCGGTATTTATGGATTTAATGAATAGAGTATGTAAACCTTATTTAGATAAATTTGTTATAGTCTTCATTGATGACATTCTGATCTACTCTAAGAACAAGGAAGACCACGAACAACATCTGAGGTTAACACTAGAATTGTTACAAAAAGAAAAGTTATATGCCAAATTTTCAAAATGTGAATTTTGGAAAAGGGAAGTACAATTTCTAGGACATGTAGTTAACCAGAACGGGATTCAGGTTGATCCAGCAAAGATAGAGGCAGTTAAGAAATGGGAAATTCCAAAAACCCCAACTGAAATACGACAATTCTTAGGTTTAGCAGGATACTACAGAAGATTTATAGAAAACTTCTCAAGGATAGCCCAACCGTTGACAGAATTGACTCAAAAAGATAGAAAGTATGTATGGGGAGAAAAACAAAATGAAGCTTTTGAACTTTTCAAGAGTAAATTATGTAGTGCACCCGTATTAGCTTTACCAGAAGGAACAGATAATTTCGTAGTATATTGTGATGCATCTCGTCAAGGTTTTGGATGTGTTTTAGTGCAAAAAGATAAGGTGATTGTATAGGTGGTTGATCGTTCGTTGTTCGCATCTTTAGAAGCCTTTATTTGTTTTATTCGTCTCTATTCAAGGTGAGTTTCGCGGCTCTGTTTTATTACAATTATTTATAAGCATCAAGGGGGAAAAGTATGCTCAACCCTTTTTATGTTGTGAACTTATTCAATCTTTGGGGCAGTTGTGTTTACTGTTTTGTAAGTATTTATCTGGTATGAGTTAGCTATGTGGTTCTTTATTCACAACTATTTAACTTCGGCATTGGAGCCGACGGACAGGTATTGATAGCACTGTTGGGCTGACACCCCCACCCTTGTTTGTTAGTATACTAGTTGGGACTGACAGTGGCCATGTTTGGGCCCTATGGTAAATATGTTCCAACAAGTTCTGTGTGTACGTCATAAGTTTAGTTGTGATGCTCATGTTTACATGTGATAGTACTTGCTTATAACTGTATGCACACATGTGCTACCAAACTTTTACACAATATAAAGTTTTGTTTACTATTTAAACCTGCGAAATCACCAATACTATGTTGACCTTTTGAGCATATCTTTTCAGGTAACAATCATTGAGTATAGCTAGGGATGCTGCCTTAGTGATGACCTTAGATATGCATTATTTAAATTCATTGGATGGCTTTAACAATTGTACTGACTTTTATTTATTGTCCGCATTATGTTCACTTGTTTCCCGGGTTTTGGGATTTATACTTAATTGTTTGTATGACTATGTTTGTCATGGAATTGACTAACTACGGCACAAGTCTCTATTTATGTTGGGTGACATCATGACATATTGACTTTCATCATTTATTGCATCTCTATTAATTAACAATGTGTTATGACGATCCCGTTCGTTACATCCTCGTGTTTCTACTATAAGCGGGGGTGTGACAGATTGGTATCAGAGCTATTGGTTATAGAGAATTAGGTGGAGCACTCGACCTAGACTATAACCTAACAACCTTCATGTAGGATGCATACTAGGGTTTGTGTGCATTTGATATTACATATATGATCTTCATGATGGGGTTGACTGCTTATTACTTCATAATATATTGCTTACCCACATATAGTATGCATAATGGGATTATATGTGCAACAATATATATATGAATGTTTTAAGTACATTATTGGTTATGCTTACATAGCCTATCTTACAAGCTATCTATGGTTTACTTCTTTGAGAAGGTTGTAGGTATCATATCATCTGTTTATACCTTGAGAAAGCTTTAGGTAAGCACATCCTCTCGTTATGTATTTGACTTATATTTGGATGGATTGATAAGTGCTATTTTAAGAATTCTTTTAAGGACTTAGGTTGTTAAGCCGACCTTTATCCCATACGCCTGTCGATGTCACATTTACTATATGCTCCCTTATTTATAACTTGTTGGGTTGAATCTTGGAAGACGGACACACTGGCTAAGATGACGCTAGTAGACAAGAGACGTGACGTACTCAGATAAGATGACTACTTAATCATAGTTTGGATTAAAGTACATGGATCGTTTCGACTATTCCTTGCTCAAGTGAATGTTTACTCAATCGATTCTTTGTACAACTCCGGTTAATTAACTTTTCGTTAGTAGCCACATCCTTGATACTCAAATCATGGATAACACTCTGTACTTGACAAGATATGTTAACTTGGCTAGGTGAAGCTGAGGGTGACCATGCAAAGCAAATTACCATTACGGGTACACACGTAATTGCAACTTGCAGTGCATGTGAAGCTTGGCGAATCTTGCCATGAGATAATGATCATGATTAGTACAAATCTTTCATTCTATTCCTTGGGACACTAGAGTCATAATTCTAGTAAGACTTAGTTAATGATGATAAAATATTTATAACCTCTACTCATACTTAAGTTCTATTCTACTTGGAGCCTTCATGGGATTCAAATTATGATATTAGTCTTATTCGCTATGAGACATTGCTCTTTCTCGCATTTCAGTAACTATGAAACTGACTAATTGCTTAGAATGGATGTGGACTTCAAAGAGTTGTAGAAGAGTGATGATACTCTCTACACATGCATTACGTTGTTCATTGGAATGATATTAAGAATAATCGGATGTCACGTAACCAGTTTAAGCATCATTCTCGTTATACCGTGGATGTGGTGGGAACACTGCGGGGAACCCTATATATAAGCATCACCGGTATACTAAGCATGTGCTTAAACTAGGCTATGTGATGATCTTGATTAATTCGAGTATGAAATGATGGAAAGGATAAAGTGAAAGAATTGTCTATATATAGCAGGAATTCTTGACATACTAGTCGAAACGTTATGACAAGAAAGGAAAAGTGATAATCCTGACCTGTTAGATTGAGGAAATGGAAACTGTAACATATTTGAACAACTACACTGAAAAACCATAAAATGAAGTATGTTTTGCTTACTCACTAATGGGTAAAGCACAAGCATAGTAGAATACCCAAGCTCAAGTCTGAGGTAAGGAGGCTGTGATAGCCATTACTTGAGTGAGTTCAAGCCTTGGTGAGTGAGTACCATTACCCAAGGAATAAAGTGAAAAAGTTTGAATTGTAATTCTAAAATCATGAAATGGTAGGGTTAGGGCATGCTCTTTATACTGACAAACTCCATGAGTTGACAAAGCTGATGTCATACCTTATGACATTAGACCAAATAGAATTGAGAGGGACATTGGGAAAACCTAGTGAGTAGTAGAAAGAAGTTGGAGGGTCGAATAAGCAATATAGCGGTAAGGTAGACAAGAATGCCAATGTTGTAAACCTAGCTATGTCGGTCGGTACGATTAAGCCAACATGCGTTAAACGGGGATGCTAAGAAGGTGGGAGTTCCGACCATGATCATAACGTATGCCCTAGGCCGATCAGGTGATCAGGAAAGGTTGGAAACAATCAGAATTAGGAAATGGCTATAGCTAGAAATTAAGAACAGTTAAATTATGGAAATAAAGATAATGTAAATCAAGGTAATACATCACGCGGTTGTACATTTGTGATTGGAGCAGACGACATTCGACAAGACCCAAATGTTGTTACATGCACGCACCTTATCATCAATAGCTATACATCTATTTGATACCAGGGTTGATAATAGCTTTGATTCCTACGGAATTATTCTTTAACTTAGAATTAACCCTAATTGCTTAGAAATTATTTACTTATTTGAGATGACCAATGGTAATAGTTAGAAGTTGCACGTAAGTACAAGAGGATCATGTCTTTGACATATACTTAATTCCATTTGGATTGGTTATCGAAGCATGAAGCCGAGATAGTCCATTGATAGAAGGTGATTCGTCAATGCCTAAAGAAGTGACGTGCATTTCTAGCACATACGGTAGAGAATAAGGCAGAAGAAAGAATGTTGAAAGATATTCCTACTGTACATGATTTTCCAAAAGATCTTCCTTGTTAACAGGATTGTCCCCTCTTTGCCAAATAGAAATTCCAGAATGATATAAGCCCTAGAGCAACTTCTGTTGCAAAGGCATCGTATCAGTTAGCACCAACATAAACACAAGAATTATGAAGTAAACTACAAGAGTTCTTGGACAAAAGTTTCATACGACCAAGTCACTCGCCATGGGGAGCGCCGATACTATTCGTCAAGAAGAAGGATGGAATGTTCCGAATGTGTATAGACTATTCGTCAAGAAGAAGGATGGAATGTTCCGAATGTGTATAGACTATCGCGAGTTGAATAAGCTGACTGTGAAAAATCAATATCCACTTCCCAGAATCAACGACCTATTTGATCAGCTGCAGGGAGCTTCGTACTTCTCTAAGATTGATCTTCGGTCAAGTTATCATCAATTACGGGTTCACGAGGAGGATATACCAAAGACAGTGTTTAGAACTTGATATGGGCATTACGAGTTCTTAGTCATGATGTTTGGACTGACCAACGCTCCAGCAGTGTTCATGGATCTGATGAACCAGGTGTGCAAACCCTATCTGGATAAGTTTGTAATCATGTTTATAGATGACATTCTCATTTATTCTAGATCGAAGGAAGACCATGAGCAGCACCTTCGAGCATTCTCAAGTTATTAATGGAAGAAAAGCTTTACGCCAAGTTTTTGAAGTGTGAATTTTGGTTGCAGGAAGTGAAGTTTTTAGGACACGTGGTTAATGAAAAGGGAATCCACATTGATACTGGAAAGATCGAAGCAGTTAAGAAGTGGGACACTCCTAAGACGCCTTCGGAGATACGACAATTTTTAGGGTTGGCTGGGTACTATCGACGATTCATCGCCAACTTCTTGATGATTGCCCAACCACTGACAATGTTAACAAAGAAAGATAAGAAGTTTGACTAGGGACATAAGCAAGAAGAGGCATTCCAGACGTTAAAGGAAAGATTATGTATTTGTAACATCCGGTTTCTAAATCCGGACTTGTAGTTGTATTATAGTTATGTTTAATTAACTAAGTTGAGTTTGTTTGTTTGTTTTGGTGTTCAGTCGCTTGACTTGCATGCGAATGAACTTCAGTCGCACGATTCAGCCGTGCGAATGGTTCAGTCGTACGATTGGAGGTGAGGCGGTTAAGTTTTATGTGTGGATAAGTAAGGCGGTGCAGAGGGTTCAAAAGCAGATTTCTATCTGCATCTACTCCATTTTCTTGTTCCCTTCACACTCAAATACCCCTGTTCCCACGAAATTGACCAAGATAACTCCGTTTCGGTAAGCTTTGGGATGTCACGGATCAATCTTGATATGTTATAAGCTGTGAATATGATTGAATTTGATCCAATAACACGTTTTAAATCATTGATTTGGTCTGGTTCTTTTCTAAGTTAAAATTCGGGAATTCGGATCCGAGTTTTGTGAAGTTTTGATAAAATAATGATCCGAAGCCATTGTAAATGATGTGTATATGATCTGTTTTAATATGACATGATTTGGATGGTTAAAACTCAAATTTTGAGTAAATTTGGATCAAAAAAGTCAAGAACACAGCTGCTGATCCGTTTCAGATGAATGGGCTCAGTCGCATGCCTCAGTCGTGCGAATGAGAGTCTAGTCGTGCGACTGAGTGCGAATAGAGGTTCAGTCGTGCAACTGAGAACCCAGACGCCTGGTTAGAAGACCGAATGAGGACTCAATCGTGCGAATGAATGGTCAGTCGTACGACTGAAGGTTCAGTTGCATTGATGTTCATCCGCATAGGTCCAGTCGCATGAATGCTCATTCGCATAAGTGTTCATTCTCATAAGGATCCTGTTTGAGAATAGTTTACTGAATCAAGGTTTAGTACTTTAGATATACCTTGATTAGAGGAAGGACTAGTTACCTCGTGTACCTGGATTGTGTAGATTGTCGTGAAGAAGTTGATAAGGTGAGTTCTAAGCCCTTTTTGAATGTGTGGTTTTAATTATGCGGGCTAGCATACATACAATGATGAGTAATTTGAATGTTTTTAGCACCAACATTGTGATAATGATGTTTATACGTTACTAACAGCTCGTGTGGCTGTTAGGGTAAAGTTGGGATGATGAATGGTTGGGACAATGAATGGCTATCTGAACATTGTTAATCATTACGTGATGGTGATGATTCCAATGGGTCAGATAGGGTTTAAAGAATTGTCATTTGAACATTGTTAATCATTATGTGATGGTGATGATTCCAATGGGTCAAATGAGGGTAATGATAAATGAAAATGTGTTGAAACTGGTGCTAAAAGAAGGAATGTGTGGTGTGTTAATTAATGTGATAATATTGGCAATAAGTAAAGAAATGTTTTAATGTGATAATGTGGTGTAAATCTCAACAGGCCAGTTAGGGTAAGATGTCTGGGTGTATAGACTGTACAGTGAGAAAGGAGTGGTGACGATCACTCAGCTTTGTGAACATCTTGTGGTGATGACCCTAGATGATTAATTTGGCATCCTACTGGATGAGAGATAATAATTACAGTTTCTGGATGTGGGAAACTGACAGTTTCTAGATGTGGGAAACTGACGTCCGGTGGGACGAGTCCGGTGGGACAAAGTAATGATAAAGTGGATTTAATTATATTGCCAATATCAATATGATTTTTTTATGTGATAAAATGTTGTTAATGTTTTGATGAAAATTTAGAACTCACCAGTTTATCTGATGTTTTGAGTGTGTTGTGTGTGTGCTAGGTAAGGAAGGGTCCTCTAATAATAGAGGAAAACAAGTATGAGCTGAACAAGGATGCTATCCCGGAGTAGCTGCTGGCATAGGGTGTAGGACCTGTTAATAATGTAAATAGGAAAATGTATAATTAAATACAACTATATGTAAAAATGTTTTAAAAGTTGGGTTAATATGTAATGTTGTTTAGTCTTCCGCTGTAAATAGAAAGCTCTGATTTGAGTTTAAAAATATTAATCCAACTATGTGACGTGCCTCTGGTGCCCTGCCGGGTTTTAGGGCGTCACAGTAATGCACCTATATTGATCCTTCCTGATGGATCAAATAACTTTGTGGTGTTCTGCGATGCGTCACACCAAGGCCTATTATTGGTACACATGTCCCTAGTTCTAGTTCTAGTGAGCTCAAATATAATTGACTTTCATATTGTAACACTTATGTAATGTTTGATATATGAAATGAAAAAACTCTTCTTTGAATGTTTATTGGTTGTTGAATGTTATATCTATTAATATGATTGATTGTTACACGCTTATATGAACATGTTATATAGGTTTACAGTTGTTAGACATAGTTCTGTATCATTAAAGGTTCAAGAAGGTGTTTAACTAAGTATCATGATTCAGTCGCACGAATGGACCTTGCGAATGGGCCAGTCGCACGACTGAACCAGGGGATTGAATCAATCACACGATTGAGTCATAAGACTGACTCAGTCATACGAATGAATCAATCGTACGACTCAGTCACACGACTGAGCCATACGCATGGCTCAGTCGTACGAATGAGAGCTATAACCTATAAATACCACTTACTTCGTGGAAAAACGCAACACTTGGAGAATTATCAACCCTAGCCGTTCCTGTTCGTCCAGAGAGTCCCTTCCAACTTCATAGAACATTTCTGATCGATTCTAATAAATTCTTAACGTATTCTCATCATTGGTTTTGATCGGTTTAACGTTCTCCCTGATTGGATCGCCAATCAAACAGGATTCTGCACTATTTGATCTGGTTTCACGTTGAATCAGTTAGTACTCCGTCCGTACGCGGTCCTAACAAGTGGTATCAGAGCTTTGGCTCTTGATTCTTCGTGGATTCAATCGCGTTTTTGCCAAAAGTCAACGTTTTTTATCAAAAGATCCGTTCTTTCTGCTTAAAAATCCAGTTTTTACGAGTGCATGTGTTCAAAACTTAGTCTTTTTCATGTTTCAGCCTACTAGGGTTTTCAAAATTGTGTTTTTAGGTCGAATTGCATGAAAAAGTTTGAAAAATTTCGAAGTCAACAGCCTCAGTCGCACGATTAACTCAATCGCACGACTGAAATCCATTCGCTCAGCTAATCGCACGATTGGCCCAGTCGCTTGCTCAATCGCACGATTGGCCCAGTCGGTCTGTTCATTCGCACAGCTGTCCTAGTCGTCTGCTCAGTCGCACGACTAATCTCAATCGCCCAGTTGAGTCTCAGTCGTTCCCTAGTCGTATCACCAGTCGCATACACAGTTGGTTTTCAAGTTTTAAGACTACTTCACTATGGACACAAAGAACTTTACACTCTCAGCAGGGAAGGACTCCAGGATCTAGAATCT
Organism: Flaveria linearis; assembly: GCA_024085815.1. NCBI lineage: Eukaryota > Viridiplantae > Streptophyta > Magnoliopsida > Asterales > Asteraceae > Flaveria > Flaveria linearis. The sequence continues at coordinate 27,579,019 of CM044012.1, read as the reverse complement.
ATTGCTCTTGAAGAATGAGATCGGGAATCCTAACAAACCACCAAAGCTTCTGTCTCTTGTTGATTATCCTCAATAGAAGCAACGGTTTGAGATTCATCTGAATGGAGTAGACATAAACCTCTGGAACATTATTGAGACTAGCTACACTTTGCCTGTTGGAGCTGATGGTGTTCCACTGATTCTAAGTGGCTTGACTGAGGCACAAAAGACTGCGTACAATGCCGAGAAGAAGGCCTACGCATGGTTGACACAGCCCATTCCTAAAGACATCTTCCATCAGTTCTCAGAACACAAGCAGTGCAAAAGTTATGGGAGGCTCTTGAGAAGCGATATGAAGGTAATGCAAAACTTAAGTCACTAAAGGCGAAAGCATTGAAGAAAGAATTTGATAACTTCTCGTCTATTGGGAATGAAAGTTTGGATGATGTGATCGACCGCTTTTATCACTTGATAAGTGAACTGCACACTCATGGGATTAAAACGTCCATGGAAGACAAGGTGGCAAGTTTGGCTGATGGGTTACCTGATAAGTGGGATTTATTTGTTTCCACTTTGAGACATAATGCTGTGTTGGAGACTTTGGACATAAATGACTTTATTCTGAAGTTGAGGGAAGAAGAGGTTCAAAATAAGTACAAGTCTAAAACGGGTAACTACACTCAGAATCTTTCTCTCTACAATGTGACTCCTACTACAGCATCTTCGAGTGCACCTTTGCAGACTGCTTTCGTGTCTAACACATCTGCAAGCATCCCAAGTACATCCTCAAGCTATGAATCAGGTGGATCATCAAGTGTTCAATTCAATGCTCCAGAAATTCAATCGACGAAGTTAAATACAGAGAATTTGAGCAATGTAACTATTGAAGTTGTTAAGGAGCATATGGAGCCACTTGCAGCTGTGGTACATTCTTATGATGGGTTAGTTGTAGGAAAGATCGATAACTGCCACTTGGCCGACGACGATTATGAACAGGTTGATGAAACAGAGCTTGAACGGATGGATATCATGTGGGCTCTCGCTAGTGCTGTGCGTAGAGCAAAGAAGTTCGTTGAAAAGACGGGACAGAATCTGGTGGCTACTAAAGATACAACGTTTGGATTTGACAAGTCAAAAGTCACCTGTTTCAATTGCGGTTAAAAAGGCCATTTCAAGCGGGAGTGTGTCAAACCGAAGAAGACACGTAATGGCAACCCGTTTTCATCATTTAACAGGCTGGATAAAAACAAGACTCCAAAGTCAACATCAACCAGCCATGAATCCAAAGCAATGGTAGCACAGGGTGATGAAGGACAAGACTGGTCCTTCCATTTCTTATCTGATGGTGAGGCTAACATTGCATCGGCTGATGATCTGAATGAAGACTCAGCGAGTGAGGGGGAGAACTTAGTTGAGCTTGATACAACTGATATGAATGAGACTTTGGCTACTGTGTATCATCTAGTGGAGGATGAACTAAATGCTGAATCTGCAGCACATCAGGAACCTCAGGCTGCTTTCATGGCTGGCACTTCTACATCTGCATAGGTAGAATCGAAAGATGATCTTTTTGACAAACATGCATGTGTTGAATGTGATAAGTTTAGGGAAGTATTGATCTGAAATTTGCTAGGTTATTAGAACATAATGATAACTTAGTAAATGACTTAAAACTGTGCACTGAAGCTAATCGTGTATTAAAGCAAAATGAAAGCAGTTTTAAGGAGAAAATTGACTTGTTGAGAAAACAATTAAAATAGACTGAAGTTGTTGCTTTAAATCAAGAAAATGACATAAATTTTACTTAAAAACAATTGAGGAAACTAAAAAGGACAGAGCTGTTTTACAAGTTGAAAATGAATCCTTAAAGCAAAAATTACATAGTTTAGCAAGTTCCTCTCACATCTTGAAAAACTTGGTTAAAGAAAGAAACAACGGGGAAGGGCTGGGTTATAAAGTCGTGCATCCACAACATGAGATGTTGGAGCATATATAGTCATATATACTGTGTCCGTCGCTTGACGAATAGTCTAGGCTTAATGTTATACACCTTGTAAACACATGAAACTGGGTCATTCGCAGGAGCATATGCGAATGAGACTCAGTCGTACGACTGAGCCATGCTGATGGACAAGTCGTGCGACTGAGAGATGCGATTGGAGCATTCGTAAGACTGAGCCATAAGAATGGTCCAGTCGTACGATTGAACCATACGTATGGTCCAATCGCATGAATGGGCCCAGTCACATCTAATATGGGCTGAGGCCTATATATACCAGTTTCAATGTGTAGAAACCTAAGGGGTTTTTAGAGAGTGTGCCCGGCGCCCAGGTGCTGCCGGATGAGAGGGGAGATCATGCTCGATCTCCCCTTGCCAAAAGTCTTGATTCTTAAGTTGTAACGAGCTTAAAATCATTATGTTTTATCAATAAAATCATTCGATTATTGTCCGTACTTTTGTTTATCTTTTGGTTTTTATCCTTCCGTCAAGAACATGCTCGGAAGTTTACTGATCCAGTGACTTAACAATTGGTATCAGAGCCAGGTTACTGCTAGAATGATCTAACAATCACTCTAGCAACCCGAGCTCTTGAGTTCTGGATCGAATTCTTGTTCGTTGACGTAAAACCCACTTCGTGTTCATCTTGTTTTGCTCAAATCTCATTGCGCGTGATGTTTATTTGTTAAAAGCGGACTCGGAATCTTCTTCAGATCATAAAAACGAATCCAGTGATACAAATTTTGTGTTGTATCTCGTCCAAATCATCGGATTAGGGTTTTTCAGCCTTGTGGCGGCTGCAGATCTGGTTTTCTGCATTCAGACCCGTTCATGCGATTGGGCCATGCGACTGGGCCTCATTCGCACGATTGAACCATTCGTATGGTCCGTTCGTACATCTAACCCAGTCGTATGTCCATTCGTACGAATGGACATTCATTCGGACGACTGACCCTTTCGTGTACTTCATTCGCACGTTTGACCCATTCGGAGTATCCATTCGCACGAATCACCCATTCGTACGTATGTCTTCTTTCATCTGTTCAAATCGCACGAATGAGCTGTGTACCAGACCAAAAAAAAAAAGAGTCTGGAACAGCTTCTTGCCCGAATTTTTCCCTAAACCATTTTTATCAGTCGGGAAGCTTTCTGAAAAAGTCTGGTAAAATAAATATTTTGGGAAAATTATCGGGTCATTTTCGGTTCATGTTCGGGTCAATAGTGAAGATTTTCCTGGAGAGTCTATGCAAGAGTTGAGGATGAGCAAAGCACATTCACCCTGAGTTTCTTATGTCAAACAAGTTTGATGGATACCCCATTATTCGTTAGACTTCCAGAATCGGTGAATGTTATTAGCACACGAAAGAGAGAAGAGAAGATGTCAGCTGTCGGTGCTGATTTTGTGGGGTAGTCAGGAGCATCTGACTATTTATAGGCCAATCAAGTTATATCTATCTGCACAGAGAGGATTCTCATCCAAGGGGGAATCCAAGTATAGAGAAATTAAAGATGCAATCAGAAAGTGATGATGTGAGCAGGTTTCTGATGATGAATCTACATGCATGCTGATTTGTTTGATATTGTCAGCTGTGGATTGGAACCTTCAACCTTTTGCCCAATACACCGTATGAAGACGTTAGGAGAGCACAACGTTTATATATTGGGATATGCTGAATGTGAGGGGGAATTTCTGCAGTTGTTAATGTTAATCAGGTTAGCCTGTGTGAAGATTGAAGCAATGGAAAACTGTTCATGTCGTTATCTGGAAAAATCAGTCATTTGGGGAATCTTACTGCTATGATGGTGTTCTGCAAAGTAAACGAAAGCAATTGTGCCTAAATTCATTTTTAGGGATATTGTGGTAACCTGACGGATCAGCAATGTTAGGTAATATGGTTGTTCGTTTGATTCTATTGGAAACCAGAGCAAAGATTGACTGAAGATTGTAAGAGGTGTTATCTACTATTCGCAAGCAACGTCCAAGGGGGAATTTGTTGGAGCATATATAGTCATATATAGTGTGTCCGTCGCTTGACGAATAGTCTAGGCTTAATGTTATACACCTTGTAAACACATGAAACTGGGTCATTCGCAGGAGCATATGCGAATGAGACTCAGTCGTACGACTGAGCCATGCTAATGGACAAGTCGTGCGACTGAGAGATGCGATTGGGGCATTCGTAAGACTGAGCCATAAGAATGGTCTAGTCGTACGATTGAACCATACGTATAGTCCAATCGCACGAATGGGCCCAGTCACATCTAATATGGGCCGAGGCCTATATATACCAGTTTCAATGTGTAGAAACCTAAGAGGTTTTTAGAGAGTGTGCCTGGTGCCTAGGCGCTGCCGGATGAGAGGGGAGATCATGCTCGATCTCCCCTTGCCAAAAGTCTTATTCTTAAGTTGTAACAAGCTTAAAATCGTTATGTTTTATCAATAAAATCATTCGATTATTGTCCGTACTTTTGTTTATCTTTTGGTTTTTATCCTTCTGTCAAGAACATGCTCGGAAGTTTACCGATCCAGTGACTTCACATGAGATCCTCCTGAACACCAAACAGAGACCTGTTAACAATAATCCTATCAAGGACCATATGGTGACTACTCATCTGGTCAGTGATCCGGACACTTCAGTTAAACCTGCTCCTCTGGTTGCTGATCAGAAGACATCAACTTCAGGCACAACGGATAAAACCATCATTGAGAATAGGGTGGAAGAGAATGTTCAAGCATCTCTTGGGTTGGGTTCAAAATCTGCTGTCACACAACCCAAGATTCCAAAAACCACTCAGTCTAAACCGGTTAAGCAAGATCAAAATATGTTAAACAAGTCAAATTTATCAAAGAAGTTGAAAATCAAAAGGTTGAGACAAAAAAGCCCATACCTGATATGTACTCCCCACCCACAAGAGTTCTCCTAGTCCTGTTGAGAGGAGATCATGCTATACTTGTGGACAAAGAGGTCACATCTCTTCAAACTGTCCTCGCTATCAGACACCTAGGATTAAAGTTGAACTAGGTAAAGATATTAACCAGTTTTCTTCAAAACAGAGATCTAAAACTCCTGTTAGGTGTAAAACTCCTGTTAGGTCTAAAACACCTGCTAGGTCTTTTAACCCTCCCCAACACCACAGATAACACAGACAAGTCACTGGCAAGTCTGTGATGCCTGAGGTTAAACCTGTTTCTAAAAACAGACCTAAAGTAAAAACTGCAAATCAATCATCGGTTTACCATAAACAATCCTTACACAAGGATGGTCTATGGAAAGCTAAAACATCTGATGTGTCTGATAGTGTTGATAAGCTGAAGGATGAGGTCTCTCCAATTGTTAAAGGTCAGTGGGTAGAGTTTGTGATGTATGATGCCTCTGGGAAATCCAAGCCAGTCAAGGGTTGGGCCCCCCTCCTTAACTAATTATTTCCAATTATGTGTAGGTTATCCACTATATTGTTTCTACCAACACATGGATAGTAGATAGCGGAGCATCCAGGCACATGACGAGAAATCAGTCTCTCCTTTTTAACGTCAAACAAATTAAAGGGGAACACGTTTCTTTCGCTGGAAACAGAGGATACATTACTGCACAAGGAGAAGTAGGTAATGGACATGTAAAGTTTGATAAAGTGAATTATGTTCAACAATTAGAAAACAATTTGCTTTCAGTTTCTCAGATATGTGACAAGGGCTTCAAAGTGATGTTTGACAATTGGAAGTGTTACATTCTGAAAAAGGAGATGCAGATTCCAGAGGAGCAAGTCTTAATGTCAGCATCAAGGCACAACGACTTGTACGTCTTGGACAAGTCAAATGCTTCTACTACTGAGTCGACTGTTCAGTGCTTATTATCAAAAGCAACAGAGAAGGAGTCCATCTCATGGCACAGGAGAATGGGACACATAAATCATAGGAAGATGAATCATCTGATTTTTAACAAATTAGTTGAGGGAGTCACTATAAAGAACTTCAAACTTCCTGATTTTTGTGTCTCGTGCAAGAAGGGAAAGCAGACCAGGAAGTCTCACAAGACCAAGCATGTTAATTCTATCGAGATGCCACTGGAGCTACTGCATATGGATCTATTCGGTCCTGTCAGCACGAAGAGTATCGCGGGAGACTGGTACTGTTTTGTCATCACGGATGACTACTCATGTTTCTCCTGGGTGATGTTTCTGAAAGCTAAGTCAGAAACCTTTGAGTCATTCAAGGTGCTCGTCATAACACTGGAGTCCCTCTACAATCTGAAGGTAAGGATGATATGTTCAGACAATGGAACTGAGTTCAAGAATCAGTGGTGAATGCTTTCTGAAAGGAAAAGGGAATTGTTCATCAGTTCACCTCTGCATACACGCCACAGATGAATGGAGTTGCTGAACGCAAGAATAGAAGCTTGATCGAAACTGCAAGGACTTTGTTGGCAGATTCAAAGCTGCCAGTACAGTTCTAGAATGAAGCTGTTGCCAATGCGTGCTACACACTTAATCGTGTGTTAGTAGTCAAGCGGCATGGGAAGACTTGCTATGAGTTGCTTCAGATGCGCAAACCTAACCTGGAGTATCTGGAACCATTTGGTGCTCCATGCACGTTACTGAAGAAAACTCCGGAGGGAAAGTTCAGTGACAAAGAAGATCAGAGGATCTTTCTTGGATATAGCATACTAGACAAGCGAGTTTATAACAACTCAACAGGTCAGGTAGAAGTATGGTGCAACATCGATGTACAACGATTCACCATCTCCCCTGCTGGAAACTGTCCGTCGTCATTCTTCGACTATGATGGCTTTTTTAAATCATTCAACCTTCCTCAGATAGATTCAGATGAAGAGACTGCTGCTCAGATGACGTACGATGTCCTAAATACACCGAATCTGGATACCAGTAATGTGACACCTGCAAGTGGTGCTTCGGGATCATCATCAGCTGCTCAGTACGAGAGTGATGATTCATCAGACGATGAAGAAGCAGTTGAGACCAGCAATGAACATAATGTTAATCAATATGGAAGCTCAATAGATGCTGAACATGCATCAGGAAATCCGGATACTGAACCTACGGTCACAAATTTGGATACTGAAGTTGTCGTTCCTACGACACCTGTGATTAGGATCAGTGTGAATCATCCGCCGGAGGCTATCATTGAGGATCTTCACTCCGGCATGCAGACAAGAAATCAGCTATATTCTGCTGATTACGCTGCAATTATGGAAAAGGGCTACGCGAATGACGGGGCTTTCAAATGCTTTGTTTCTCAAGTCGAACCCAAACACCTAAGCGATGCCCTGAAGGATGAGGCCTGGGTCAATGCTATGCAAGAAGAGCTGCTACAGTTAAAGAAGCTTGGAGTGTGGACACTTGTTGACCGGCCCAAAGGAGTTAAAGTGATTGGCACCAAATGGGTGCTACGCTGCAAGAAGGATGACCAAGGTGTTGTTACCAGAAACAAGGCACGTTTGGTTGTTCAAGGCTTGAGACAAGTCGAGGGAGTCGACTATAATGAAGTGTTTGCACCCGTGGCTAGAATGGAAGCAATCCGTATCTTCCTAGCCTATGCATCTTACATGAAGATCAAAGTCTATCAACTAGATGTAAAGAGTGCATTCCTTCATGGGGAAATACGTGAAAAAGTCTACATCAGTCAACCGAGGGATTCGAAGACCCTTATCATCGGGACAAAGTCTACAAGTTGGACAAGGCTCTGTATGGGCTACGTCAGGCTCCTCGAGCTTGGTATGAGAAGCTTTCTACCCACCTGCTAAAACACGGGTTTCGCAGGGGTGTGATTGACTGCACGTTGTTTATCAAAGAGAGAGATGGTGACTTACTGATGGTCCAAATTTATGTGGATGACATTATCTTCGGTTCACGAAATGAAGATCTATGTAAAGAATTCGAATCTGTGATGAAGGCAGAATTTGAAATGAGTGCCATGGGAGAGATGAAGTTCTTCCTGGGATTACAAGTGGATCAAACACCTATCGGTATTTTTCTGCATCAGACTAAGTATGTCGGAGACATTCTTAGTCGATTTGATATGGAAAATTTCATTGTTGCCAGTACCTCACTCGCCACAAATCATGATGTGGCACCTGATGAGAATGGGGATTTGGTGGATGCCACTATGTATCATGGGATGATCAGATCTATTATGTATCTCACTGCCTTGCATCCAGATATCATGTATGCCACATGTTTATGCTCCAGGTATCAAGCCAAACCGAAAGTAAATCATCCGATAGGGTGAAAAGGATTTTTATTATCTGAAGGGTACTCCAACATTGGGGTTCTGGTATCCTCATGATGATGACTTTGATCTAACTGCGTATAGTGATTCAGACTACGGCGGCTGCAAGATGAACTTCAAGTCAACATCAGCAGGGTGTCAGTTCTTTGGAAGATGTTTAGTCACCTAGCAATGCAAAAAGCAGACCTCGGTTGCCTTATCAACCTGTGAAGCTGAATACGTTGCTGCTGCAAGTTGCTGCTCTCAGATCATCTGGATCCAACAGCAAATGCGGGACTACGGTTTGTAATTTTCTAAGACCCCTATATATTGATAACTCTGATGCCGTAGCTGTAACTAAAAATCCTGTTCAACACCCTAAAACAAAACACATCGGCATAAAGTATCATTTCATACGCGATTGCGATGAAAAACAATTAATTAATGTGATTAAAATAAACACGGATTTTCAACGCGCCGACCTCTACACCAAACCGTTTGATAAACCCAGATTTTTCTACCTGTTAGAGGTCAACGACATGAAAAAGAAAAGTGACATCATTTCAGAAGACACAGACGCTTAGTCCGACACTTGTTTAGCTTTATTTGTTTTAATTTCCTTGTTATAAAAATCCAAAAACACAAAAAGATTTTTTGTTTTGAAGTTTAGGGGGAGATTAGTTTACTTTCAGTATTTATTTACTTAAAAAAAGAGGGGGATGACAGATAAGCTACAAAGGCAAAAACAACAAAGATAAGAATGTGATTCAACAGTATGGAAAGTGAGAGTACACAGGCGTCAAGTTATTTGGAACACCAAAAAGATTTTCTATTTTTGCAATTTTAGTTTAATTAATTCACAGAAAATTGTTAGTCAGAGAATTCTAAGTCTAACAAATTGGGAAAATGATAGTACGCTTGTTCACAACTGCAATTACATGGAGAAAGTCGATCTAGGGAGGTGCTGGTTCATTATACGATGTGTTAGTAGATTCAACACAATAGACTAGTAGACATCATTGGTGAACTCAATTTAAACTAATTCATTCAACTGACTGTGGGTTCCCATCTTATCACTGGTTAACACAATCAGTTATTTCCAATAAGGGGTGACGAGCAAATAAACACCACAATAAGTGTGCGGATGACCACAAAAAGTGCAAAGCAAGAAAAAAATTGAAAATAAACGCAATTAAGCTGATAACCTATGTTGCTGGTGCGTTATGTGCAAAAGAAAAATTTGAAGATGCTCTAACAAGAAGATAGGTTATGTGCCTCTCTCCTGTACGATGACACTGACCTGAGGATAAGCATAACCTAGATATTCTAGAATTCATTGTTGTTTGCCGCCTCTCTGCTATGGGATGGCACTGACCTGAGGCTTGGCTTCTCTTTGAAAGCTCTATGAATAGTCTCTTCTTGTCAAAATACCCGTAGACCGCTCAAAAGTCCTCTGAGGAATGTTGATTACCATATAAGCTTGGGATCCACAAATTTGGTTGAAATAATATAACCTAATACATCACCAATATGTGTCAAAAGTCTGTGTATGGATTTAAGTGGACAAGTATACGGACAATCATCGTGGCTGCACCGCCTGATGTTCAAAATCAATGTGTGTTACATTTCAGATCAAGCATGATTCCCAGTTAGAACTTAGAAGTCTCAGATGAATGAGAAACTGTGATATGTAAATATGTTAGTTTTCTTTTCAATATATATAAAAGTTCCAAGTAATTGTGTTTATGCCTGTCTGATTCCATATGAATCTGTCTTAAAAATGATGTTAATGCTAATCGGCTACTCTACCCTACCCTAAAAAAATCACAAAAACATGTTTATTTTGTTACTTAGTTTAGTCTTTCAAGTTATTTGTAAAGTATGTCATTGTCAGACTTCGCTATGTTATTCTTCTCTGTGAAAAGGTCACACAATGAACTTAACGTTAATCTTAAATAAATTGTTTCTGAAAAGGTAAAATGATCATGTCTGAGATGATCAGGTGGATAAATGGATCATGTCTAAGATAATCAGGTGGATAAATGGATCATGTCTGAGATGATCAGGTGGATAAATGGATCATGTCTGAGATGATCAGGTGGATAAATGGATCACGTCTGAGGTGATCAAAAGGCTTTTAAATCTTAGATTGGTCATGTCTGAGATGATCAACTGATCAAAATGTTTATCTATTGTTATAAGGGGCAAAATGTTCAAGGGTCAATAAGGCAAAATTTCACAAGTATGACCCACTCGCACGACTGGACCATGAATATGGACTAGTCGCACGATTGGACCATACGAATGAACCCATTCGCACGACTGGACCATGAATATGGACCAGTCGTACGAATGGATCATACGAATGATTCCTATCACACGATTGGGGGTGACCGACTGTGACAGTCGCACGAATGAACCTCAATCGTATGATTGGAGATGAACAAATGGGCGAATCGTACGACTGAAGCTCAGTCGCACGAATCAATCGTACGACTTGGCTCAGTCGCACGACTGAAGGTTGCCCTAGTATAAATATAGGGGGAGTTGGTCGTAGTTGCTCATTCACCCTCAATCGCCCTAAAATCGCACGAAGCACAGTTACTTTGCACACGACTGAACTTAGTCGCAGGCTCAATCGTACGACTAAACCCAGTCGTGTGGTTCAATCGCACGATTGAACCAATTTGTCAGAATCTATTCCAAGTCAAATTGTTTATCTCTTATGAATGGAACTAATGTGTGTGTTTTGTTTATTGCAGCAATATAGCTGTAAGATGGAAGATGAGGATGAAGCACAACATCTGTGCTCATCTGGATACCACGTCCCGGAATGCTTCTGAGTTCACCGGGATTATGGCCTTCCTACGTAGATCTAGGATCTTCAAGGCTATTTTCACTCCATGCACACCATACGGTCGTTTCAGCAGACATTCTGGGAGAATGCCACTGTCGACCGTTCTGTTGAGCCCTACTGTATCCGGCGTTCTATCTTCGGACAAGATATTCAGATTAGGGAAGACGACCTCAGGAGAGACTTGGATCTGGGTGAGAACGGAGCCCACCCAATCAAACTGCTAAATTCCCAACTTCCAATTGAGACATTGCACGACAAACTGTCACTAAAGCCTCAATAGCAACATTCCCAGAATTATTCTCTGACATATTTCGAGAATCATTCACAGTAATGACAACTTGATAATGTGCTTATCCGGCCGGGTCCGTCTCTACCATACTATATCTTTTCGATAGTGACTTGCAATGTAAGATGAAGCTGAACTAGCAGACTATCTGTAAGCCACACACCCGATGAGGGAGAGATCATTCATGATCTCACAGACGAGCAGCTGGTTGATATGTTCAGACTGAACATGGATGAGCTAGTCAAGGATGCTCCCGAGTTTGATGTCATGAGTGATGAAGAGCTGTAGGGCGTCGATGAGATGGATATAGAGGATATCACAGCACAAGAGTATCCACAGTACACTGACCAACAGGGAAATGTTATCCCTAATTTGGATGAAGCATTTAGCAGTAATACATTTGGAGCTCTTAATGCTCAAGAGAAAGCAGGACCAAGGAGCATCATCTCCTGCCCCATATGCTGACGAGCCCACGATTCAGGACAAAAGTACTACTTAGATGTTTATGTATTTGAAAGCTTTTGTACTTGAAACATGTATTAAACTTATGTACTTATTGTTTAATATATTTGACATTGAACTGTCTTGATGAATTACAAATGGTTGTAGTATTTACATGTTTAAATGAAGCAGATCAAACATCTCACCAAGATAAATTTGATGTTGCTCCCCTACTGCAAATCAAGTCTCAATTAACAATGATACTTGCTTTGCAAGGGATCGTCAGGAGGTCCGTGATTTATACTCCTGAAGAAGGAGAAATAATTCACGACCTCACTGATAAGCAACTTGCTGAAATGTTCCAGCTGAATCCAGATAAGATAGTGAAGGATGCTCCTACCTTCGACGTGGATAGTGACGAGGAGCTGAACGATATAGACGAGATTAAGATAGAGGACATCACGGCTCAGCATTATGTAGAGTATACTTACCGAGAGGGAAATGTGTTTCTCGATCTGGGTAGTACTCTCGGCAGTGATACTCTGGAGAAGCTGAGTCAGAAGGAAAAGGAAGCAGAAGTATCAACAAGGCAAGCCCCAGCCTCGGACGCCGATATAGATATCAGAAAGGCTGAATGGGCGGCTTGTTTCTCGGAGATCAGAGCCCAGCATGCTGCAGCTAAGCAAAGTACCTACACCAAGATCTACAAAGTCAAGAAGCATCAGAAGGTGTCAGGGAAGATTATATCATGGGCCTATTTTGAGGATCTCAACATGTACGCTGTTAGAGGGGAATCGAGTAGTTTAGATTCCCACACGATCTAAAGACTCTCCCTGGTTTTGAGCTCAACCAGCTGGCAAGACTGAAGCTGCTGTATGCTGACACGAAGAAAATGTCAGGCTGGTTTGAAGCTGCGCTGAAACGAGAGTATCTTACCAGATGGGTGAACTTAAACCTCAGCAGGCTACGAGGTACATCAGAAGATTTGAGGTAAACCCTATCACTAGAAGACCAAAGATTGTCCTGAAATGGCACCCTCCGCGTACAATGTCACGTATTCTATTGAGGGAGATGCCATAAGATTTTGCACCCCATTTCAAATGGTGGTATTATGACTGGCGCACAGGTGAGGCCGTCATAGTTATGGATAGGGAAGGGAAGGTAGAGACGATAAGGGTATTTGACCGTATGTGGCTAATAAACTTGTCTGCATCTGATGTCTACATCTTGTACAAATGGCCATTATTTTTTGATACGCAGGATATAGTGCAAGCGCTTTAGTTCCAACATGTCATACGCTTATGCTTTGCACTTAATATCCATAATGGAGTATCTAAAGAAGAACGAGCTAAGAGGTTTGAAGAGTTTAAAAAGGAAGTCAAAGATTAGATAGAACAAGGTCCAAGGGGGAGTTTGTTGGTACACATGTCCCTAGTTCTAGTTCTAGTGAGCACAAATGTAATTGACTTTCATTTTATAACACTTATGTAATGTTTGATATATGAAATGAAAAAACTCTTCTTTGAATGTTTATTGGTTGTTGAATGTTATATCTATTAATATGATTGATTGTTACATGCTTATATGAACATGTTATATAGGTTTACAGTTGTTAGACATAGTTCTATATCATTAAAGGTTTAGGAATGTGTTTAACTAATTATCATGATTTAGTCGCACGACTGGACCATGCGAATGGGCCAGTCGCACGACTGGACCATACGAATGGGCCAGTCGCACGACTGAACCAAGTGATTGAATCAATCGCACGATTGAGTCATAAGACTGACTTAGTCGTACGAATGAATCAATCGTACGACTCAGTCACACGACTGAGCCATACGCATGGCTCAGCCGTATGAATGAGAGCTGTAACCTATAAATACCACTTAATTCGTGGAAAAACACAGCACTTGGATAATTATCAACCCTAGCCGTTTCGGTTTGTCCAGAGAGTCCCTTCCAACTTCATAGAATGTTTCTGATCGATTCTAATCAATTCTTAGCGTATTCTCATCGTTGGTTTTGATCGGATTAACGTTCTCCCTGATTGGATCACCAATCAAATAGGATTCCACACTATTTGATCTGGTTTCATGTTGAATCAGTTAGTACTCCGTCCGTACACGTTCCTAACACCTAGGTGTGTGCTCATGCAGAAGGATAAGGTGATCGCTTACGCCTCACGTCATCTTAAGGTTCACAAAAAGAATTACACGACGCACGACCTGGAGTTAGGCACGGTAGTATTTGCACTTAAGATATGGAGGCGTTATCCATATGGGACCAAGTGCGTTATCTACACTGACCATAAAAGCCTTCAACACATCTTTGACCAAAAGGAAATTAATATGCGTCAAAGGCGATGGGTGGAACTTTTAAGTGATTATGACTGTGAGATTTGATATCATCCGGGGAAGGCAAATGTAGTAGCGGATGCCTTGAGTAGAAAGGAACGTGTTAAACCTCTACGTGCTCGAGCGTTAGGAATGACCATTCAATCGAATCTGAAAACACAAATATTGGTAGCACAAGATGAGGCACTAAAGAAGGAGAATGTCGCAAGTGAGGAATTTCGAGGGTTAGACAAACAGATGAACCGTAAGGAGGATGGCGTACGGTACTTTGTGGATCGTATATGGGTACCTAAGTGGGGAGATGTTCGAACCATAGTTATGAACGAAGCGCATAAGTCTAAGTATTCTGTGCATCCTGGTGCAGACAAAATGTACCAAGATCTTAAGGAGTTGTATTGGTGGCCAGGTATGAAGAAGGACATTGCAAAATATGTAGGTGAATGTTTGACCTATTTGAAAGTCAAAGTCGAACATCAGAAACCGTCAGGTCTGTTGCAACAATCGGAAATTCCTGAATGGAAGTGGGAAAATATAGCAATGGACTTCATCACTAAGTTGCCTAGAACAAGTAGTGGGCACGATTTGATTTGGGTCATCGTAGATCGGATGACAAAATCTGCTCACTTCTTACCTATTCGCGAAGATTATAAGATGCAGAAGTTAGTGAGATTGTATGTGAATGAAATTGTGGCTAGACATGGCGTGTCTGTATCCTCATATCAGATCGTGACAGTCGGTTTACATCGCGGTTCTGGCAGACTCTACAGAAGGCAATGGGTACTCGGTTGGACTAAGTACTGCCTATCACCCACAAATAGACGGTCAAAGTGAACGAACGATACAAACTCTAGAAGACATGCTTAGGGCATGTGTGATTGATTTTGGTGGGAGTTGGGATACTCACTTACCGTTGATCGAATTCTCTTACAACAATAGTTATCACGAGCATTGGGTGTGCTCCGTTTGAGGCATTGTATGGAAGGAAGTGTAGGTCTTTGGTGTGTTGGGCAGAAGTAGGTGAAAGCCAACTGACAGGTCGGAGATTCTTCAGGAAACGACGGATAAGATATTTCAAATCAAGGACAGGCTTAAAGCGGCCCCAGATCGTCAGAAAAGCTACGCCGATAACCGTCGTAAACCTTTAGAGTTTAATGTTAGTGATCGTGTCTTATTGAAAGTTTTTCCTTGGAAAGGAATCGTACGATTTGGAAAGAAAGGAAAATTAGCTCCAAGATATGTTGGACCGTTCGAGATCACAGAAAGAATTGGTCCTGTAGCGTAACGATTAAAGTTACCTCAAGAACTTAGCGGCGTGCACGATACATTCCATGTATCAAACCTTAAGAAATGTTTAGCCGATGGATCCCTTCATGTGCCGATTGAGGAGATCAAAATTCACGAGAAACTCCACTTCGTGGAAGAACCCCTAGAAATAATGGATCGAGAAGTGAAACAGTTGAAGCGCAGCAAGATCCCAATTGTTAGAGTGAGATGGAACTCTAAGCGAGGGCCTGAGTTTACGTGGGAACGGGAAGACCAGATGAAACGTAAATATCCGCATCTGTTCGCGGATAGAGCTTCAGGATCTAACTCCAGCTGAATTTCGGGACGAAATTCTCTTAACAGGGGGATACTGTGACATCCGTCACTATCAGGCCCGTCAATTGACTCGAACCCGTTAACCTTCTTCGTGCATTTATTATTCTCGTGTAATTAATTCGTTATTGAATCGAACCTCATCGTACTTGTCGCACGTGTGAACCTAATATTATAATAATCTCAAATAAGTCAAATATTATGCAAATGATAATCAATAAATTAAATATTATTAGTATTATAATCAATAATATTTACTTTACTATTATTAAAATTATTAATATTATTAATATCATTAATATATTATTATAATTAATAGTTTAGGGTATAAACTTGAGAGAATAAAGATTTATAAGTTGAGGGTCCAAAGTGTAAAATGTCTAATATATATATATATATATGGAAGCCGTGAGAAACCATCGATCTCTTCCATCCAAAAACCCTACACGGCCGTCGTTCGACGATCTCTTCACGTCCAACCACCGTACCAAGCTCTGTAGTCGCCGCCGGTCGTCAACGTCTTGCCGTCTAGGTGCTTCGCAGGTAACCGACCATCATGAACTTCGTTTTGTCATGTTTTGTTTCATGTCCTACCACGGTTTGGTCCATGTATTGATTTGGTTGTGCGGTTTGGGTGTGACCTCTCATGTGTGCATATATCCGTATGTATCTCGCGTTGTTTGCCGGTTGCCGAAAGGAACCGAACACGGTAGGCATATATACAGCTGTGTATGCATATATATGTATGTCGTGTGTATGCGTATGTAATGTATGTGCGTGTGCGTATGAACCATGTGTGTGTGTATACTGGTTGTGTATGTATATATTGCATATATATGTGGGTGCACAGGTGTGTATATATATATATATATATATATATATATATATATATATATATTTGTATGTGTTGTGTGTATATATGCAGCAGTGTTTGTTTGAACATATATGTCGTGTGTGAGCGACGGGTGTGCGTGTCTATATGATGCTTATATATATGTGTGCGTGATTGTGTGTATGTATAGGTAGTGTGTGTGTGTGTATGTGTGGTGTGTGTTTGTATCTATAGATACATATACATGTGTGCGTGTGCATGTACGTGTGTGCGCGTATATATATTTTGTGTGTGCCGAGTGATTAGTGTGCGTGTGTGCGTGTTATAGTGTGTGTGTTAAAGAAAGATAAATATGTGTGTATATATTGAATTATATGGGTGTGTAGTGGTTGTGCAAGTGTGTGCAAGTGTGTACAGTGCGTATGTGTATGAGATGTGTGGGTTGTGTTATTATTATTATTATTATTATCATTATTCTCGTTGTTATTATTATTATTATTATTATTATATTATTATTATTATTATTTATATTATTATTATTATTATTATTATTATTATTATTATTGTTATTGTTATTATTATTATATTATTATTATTATTACCATTATTATTTTATTAATATAGTATGTTGGGTTGTATGAAGTATATATATTATGGGTGTGTGTTGCGCATCAAACCCGAAACCGACCGAACGTACTCCTTTTCTCATCGTACGTGTTTAAAGTTCTAATTATAATTAATTATAGGTGGTTGATCGTTCGTTATTCCCGTCTTTAGAAGCCTTTATTTGTTTTATTCGTCTCTATTCAAGGTGAGTTTCGCGGCCCGTTTTATTACAATTATTTATGAACATCAAGGGGGAAAATTATGCTCAACCCGTTTTATGTTGTGAACTTATTCAATCATTGAGGCAGTTGTGTTTACTGTTTTGTAAGTATTTATCTAGTACATGCATGAGTTAGCTATGTGGTTCTTTATTCATAACTATTTAACTCCGGTGTTGGAGCCAACGGACAGGTATTGATAGTACTATTAGGCTGACACCCCCACCCTTGTTTGTTAGTATACTAGTTGGGACTGACAGTGGCCAGGTACGGGCCCTAGGGTGAATATGTTCCGATAAGTTTTATGTGTACGTCGTTTAGTTGTGATGCTCATGTTTACATGTGATAGTACTTGCTTATAACTGTATGCATACATGTCCTACCAAACTTTTACACAACATCATGTTTGTTTACTATTTAAACCTGTGAACTCACCAACAATATGTTGACCTTTTGAGCATATATTTTCAGGTAACAATCATTGAGCATAGCTAGGGATGCTGCCTTAGCGATGACCTTAGATATGCATTATTTAAATTCATTGGATGGCTTTAACAATTGTACTGACTTTTATTTATTGTCCGCATTATGTTCTCTTGTTTCCCGGGTTGTGGGATTTATACTTAATTGTTTGTATAACTATGTTTGTCGTGGAATTGACTAATTACGACACAAGTCTCCATTTGTGTTGGGTGACGTCATGACACGTTGACTTTCATCATTTATTGCATCTCTATTAATTAACAATGTGTTATGATGATCCCGTTCGTTACATTCTCGTGTTTCCGCTATAAGCCGGGGTGTGACAGCTACTTCTGTAAACACTTACGTTTATGTCTAAATCAACAATAATTTCTTGTTGTTCAAACGCACCGACTACATCAGCATTTGTTTGTGATCCTTGAATTTCTTCAAGATCCACAATGTTACTTCAAGTTCCTTGATCAAGAAACTCTTTCTCGAGGAAATGTGCCTTCCTTTTGATAGAAATCATATTTGCATGAAAATGGTAAAAGTAATATTTGCTTCTGTTATAGTACCCGACGAAAGTAACTTTTTCGCCTCAAGGATCTAGCTTGTCATCAGACTCGCTGATGACATAAGCATCACATCCCCATACTTTAAGGTAAGACAAATTAGGTTTATACCCGTGCCATATCTCATATGGCGTTTTATCTACCTTCTTAGTCGATGCCAGATTGACAAGGCGGGTGGCGGTCATAAGAGCATAACTCCAAAAGGAGTGAGGTAAGTTAGTTCTACACTTCATCGATCGAACCATATTAAGTAGGGTTAGACTTCTCCTCTCACTCACGCCATTAAGTTGGGGTGTGCCGGGTGGAGTGAACTGTGAAACAATTTCACATTCCTTTAGATGATCAGTGAACTCTTGGCTTAGGTATTCTCCACCTCGATCTGATCGAAGTACCTTGATAGTTTTACCAAGTTGCTTTTCTACTTCGTTCTGGAACTGTTTGAACTCAAAGGTTTCATGTCTATGCTTCATAAAGTAGACATAGGCGTATTGAGTATAATCGTCAATAAACGTAACGAAGTATGTTTATGATTTCTAGGCATGGTTCTGAAAGGACCATGTACATCAGAATGTATAAGTGCTAACAGATCCTTGGCCCGTTCACCAACATGGGTGAAAGGATCCTTTATGAGTTTGCCAGCTAAGCAAGATTCGCATTAATCAAAAGATTCATGTCATGTGGATTCAAGAATCCCTTCAGACTGAAGCCTTTTCACACGAGTTTTGCTTATGTGGCCAAGTCTACAATGCCATAGAAATGTATCGTTAATTCCAGATTTGATATGTTTAGTAAGATTATATATGTTATTGTTTGTTTGAATATCAATCTCATAAATACCACTTCGAGGTTTAGCCTTAAAATAAAAGACATCATTCAAGTAGGCAGAAATAAAAGCATCACTAAAAATGTACTTGAATCCTTGTTCAAACGATAAAGAAACTAAAATAATGTTTCTGGTTAAACCAGGAGCAAACAAAAAATTATCTAAAGTAATTACAAGGCTAGATGGACAAGAAAGATAATATGTTTCGGTTGCAAGAACCGATACTCTTTTCCCATCACCAACGATAAGATCCATGTCGCCTTGTTTCGGTTTCTTCCACTTTTCAGGCTCCTGTAAGACATTAATGATATGGTAACCAGATCTGGTATTAAATACCCACGTGTTGCTGGAAGTAGTTAAAAGTTGAATAACTTAAATCAAAATACCTGAAGAAGAGCCTTCACCATTGGCCTTCTTCGCCTTCAGGTTGGCTAGATAGTCAAGACAGTTACATCTCTAGTGCCCCATCTTATTGCATTCAAAACAGTGTTGCTCCTTAGGGGGGTACTGCTTTGGTTTTAGCCAGCTGTTTATTGTCGGTGGCAGACTTGGCAGTAACAACTTTATCTTTTCCTATATTGTTATAAGATTTCTTCTTGGGGTTTGGCTTTGTAACACTAGTAGATCAAACCATCAACATTTGACTGGATTTACCTGGTATGTTTTGCTCGGCAGTTTTAAACATACCGTGTAGTTCAGCTACACTCCTAACCCATACATTCATATTAAAGTTCATTATGAACTAGTCGTAAGAACTAGGCATGGAGTTAAAGATGAAGTCTGCTGCCATTTCATCCTGCATAGGATAACCAAGTTTGGCCATTTGGTCGATTACCCTTTTATTTTAAGCAATTGGGCACTAACAGGCAAGCCTTCTTACATTTTGTAGGATATAAGCTGCTTCATTGTATCATAGAGCTCTTATCGGGCCTGTTTCTAAAACATACCCTTAAGTTGCTCGATCATGTCAAATGCAACCATGTCCTCCATGTTCTTTTGGAGATCAGGGGACATGGTGGCTAGCATAAGGCATGCTACTTATCAGCATCCTCCTTAAATTTGTCCCAAGTTTTACAGGTAGTGGTCGTATTGTTTTCAGGCTCGTTGGGAACATTGCTATCTAAAACATAGAACTTTTTCGCCATCTTGACAACAATTCTCTGATTGTGGTGCCATGCGACAAAATTTGGTGTTGTCAAGTTTCTCTTTCTCAATAATAGACTTGAGCATGAAAGAGTTGTTGGTTTCTGAAGACATCTGATTAAATAAGCAAAAATAAATTAATTAGTATTTTTGATGTATTATTTCCTTATTTTAATTAATGACCCATTTATAGTAGTTTTAAATAAGAAATGAGAACATGTCTCGGTCAGTTACTAAAGGCAGCTGGGGCACGCAACATTAGTAAGTGACTAGGCAGACTGACAATGCTTATCAATTGTGAAAATTGCACAACTCTCGCGTATGAGGCCGCAACGATAACATTTGTCAATGCATTGATACGTTTAGCCTCATCTATGCTCACTTTTCTCTCTAGACAGTGTGGCATGTAACAAGAGAAAAAAAGTAATACTCATCCTAAAATAGGTACGTGAAGGGCCGGATGTGTCAACGAAACCCTTGCACCTTAGAAGAATAACCTACATATCAAGTACGGTGTTGTGGCTCCAAACACTGATGTTTCGCTCATTGTTCCAAGTGTTCCTTATAATAGGGTGGCATAGACTACTAATTTTATCCATGGGATCCAATTTTAGTGTTTATCGAATAGGGTCAAACCCAACGTATAATTAAGTCATACGTGCGTTGTAAAAGCCAGTTGTACAATATTTAATTCGTGATAAATAAATGACGAACCCTTGCATCTCTCGGGACACCAAATTTTAATACCCTATTAAACTATGTTTGTCGCGAGATAGATAACCGATTTTAAGTTGATAATTTTAAATTATTAAGTTTTAAGTTTTGAAATTCAAATTAATTTTGAATTTGAAAAAACTTATCCGGTTATTCCTTTTGAAACAAACAATTTGTTTTATTTTTTACAAGTTGTAAAAATAAATTTAAAACTTGTTATTTATTTTGATTGATAAAAAATATTTTTAATTAGTTTGATATTAGGTTGGATGTTATAACAATTATAAAACAAAGAAACCATAATGGCAAAGTAATATGTAAATCTAATAGCTATGATTGATTGATCTCGCTAGAGCCAATTAGCAAGATCAACCAGGTCACGGGGTTAAAACACAAAACAACCACATGGATTGACCTATGTGCATCTAGTTATCTTGATGAGCTTCCACTGACTCCTTGATTCGTCTTGTCTCAAGTTTGGCTTCGGGTCTTCAAATATTACAATATTTATAAATGAAATATAAAAAAAGAAAACCCTAATCTATTACAACTTTAAGCCATCAAATGGGCTAAAACCATAAAACTGAAAACTTTAACAAAATTAAATCACATCACAACCATTCAACCACAGGGTCTAGCCAGATTTACATATTAAAATACAATCAAAATAAAATGGGCAATCTTTTGGTTAATAAATATACAACCAAAATATATAATTGCCCTCAATAATTAATCAGAAACTTTAAATAAATTTTAAGTTTATGATCTATAACCAGTTAAACAGATCTGATTTGCTTGTTGTAAGTTTGGGTCTGATACCACTGTTGGGTTCAGTGGTATCTTGGTTAGGTTTATTTATCAAAACAATTTTAATAATTATTAATCAGATTAATAATAGTTAATGCAACGGAGTAAAAACTGGAGTACCAAAATAAAATCCGACGGGATCTGGGTTACAAACAATTCAAATACAGAATGTTATTAACCTATGATGAGATAATAATACCTTTCTGGTTAATAAATAACCATTTGAGACACCGAGGGACAACGAATTAAGTGCTAGATTGAACAAACCGAACGGGAACGCAAAACAAGTGTAAGGGACAAAATATTTGGATTACGATATCGTTGTTGGTCGCATGCAACAAAGTTGCGAGAGGCATGCAAGTCGCACATGCATGCATGCATGCGAGAGAAAGCAGATTCACATGCATGCAAAAATGCATGCATGCGAACAGCAGACAGGCGAGTCGCATATGCATGCGAAGGCAGGATAGTCGCATTGTCATGCGAGATCGTGATGCGAGTCGTATGCATGCGAAAAGCATCTCTTTCGCATGTATATATATGTGCAAACGAGTTCAGTTAGATGTGTGCTTCACTTTACTGAGAGTTGTCTAGATAGTGTGTGTGTTTTCTCTGTTTATGTCGCTCAATTGAGCAGATCAAATGTTGTGATTTTCCACCTTCGGGTGAGATCGATAGTATATCGATTTTCATTGTAATCGTTCGACTTTGGAAAAAAACATTTCAATTACAATGAGTTTGTTGTAAACATTGAAAACACCTTGTTATCTAGATTGATTTAAAGTAGAATGTGCGCCCGTCTTCGCGTATTATCAAGTGCAACAATCTAACGAAGTGATATCGATCGCTTTTAAGGACTTTACATTTGGTATCAGAGCAAATGTAAAGTCCTTAAAAGCGATCGATATCACTTATTTAGATTGTTGCACTTGATAATACGCGAAGACGGGTGCACATACTACTTTAAATCAATCTAGATAACAAGGTGTTTTCAATGTTTACAACAAACTCATTGTAATTGAAATGTTTATTCCAAAGTCGAACGATTACATTGAAAATCGATATACTATCGATCTCACCCGAAGGTGGAAAATCACAACATGTGATCTGCTCAATTGAGCGACATAAACAGAGAAAACACACACACTATCTAGACAACTCTCAGTAAAGTGAAGCACACATCTAACTGAACTCGTTTGCACATATATATACATGCGAAAGAGATGCTTTTCGCATGCATGCGACTCGCATCACGATCTCGCATGACAATGCGACTATCCTGCCTTCGCATGCATATGCGACTAGCCTGTCTGCTGTTCGCATGCATGCATTTTCGCATGCATGTGAATCTGCTTTCTCTCGCATGCATGCATGCATGTGCGACTTGCATGCCTCTCGCAACTTTGTTGCATGCGACCAACAACGATATCGTAATCCAAATATTTCGTCCCTTACAATCTCCCCCTTGGATTATGATATCGTTTTGAGTTCTCCAACAAATTTAATCTTCAATAAAACCTTTCTAATGAAGGTTCTCGCATCAGCGGATAGATGAAACAACTATTGAATAAACCTTTCTCAATGAAGGTTCTCGCACACTCGGAAATTTGACTTTGATGCAACAACTTTTGAGCTTCAAATCTTCATAAAATCATGCAACAAAGTCTCTTGAGCATTTACACAAACACTTGGTGTGCGGTCTACAACTTTTGAATTTGTTTAACGTCCTCGAACGGAAGATCGCGGAATAATGATCCGTTGTATCAAGAGCAACACCTTGCTCTGATACCAATTGTAAAACCTCTGAAATCTCCCAGAAATCAATAACACACGATCTCAATCACGAGAATGCGGAATGTAAACATGATTGGATAGAAGAGAAGATTGAATTGAACACGAAATGCTTCTCTGATTGAAATAAACAACCTATGAAAGGTCTTGTGCGGTTTTCGCACAGTACAGAATGATAATGAACGAAAAGCTTCATTACAAAACGAAACTAAGCTATTTATACTAAACATCGGGTTCTCGCGCGAAAGGCTTTTCGCGCGGCTGAGACTTTCGCGTGGAAGCTTCTCTTCGCGTGGAAACTTGGTTTCGCATGATATGCTTCTCGCGTGACTTCTTCAATTCGCGTGGATCAGGTTTTCGCACATGCAGTCTGTTTATCGGACTTCGTCTTTGTTCAATCTTCAAATGTTTTGCCGAGCCTTGATTAGTCTTCTACAACAAGACGTGTGGTTCTCGGGTCTTCGTGTTGCGTAGGGACAGCCGTGAGTTTTGTGCGCAAGTCCAAGAACAATTGAAAAATAATTGTTCTTGAGAGTTGCCTCGATGGATCTTAACAAAAGAATTATTGCGGCTGATGGATTTACTCAAACCAAAGTCGCGGCTGCCTGTTTGACCAAAACAATGTTGCCTATACCTTTTGGTTAAAGAAAATTCGCAGCCTACTTTTTGGAGATCTACAACCGCCTTCTATATTTTGGTTATCCATGTATATATATATACAAATTAGGTTTTTTTAAACCTAATTAAACATTTGATTAATATTAATCTACTCGCGGGCCCCAGGCCCGGTTAGATCATTACTAACCCATGCAATATCGAAGATCATAAATAATAACGTTTAACGCTTAAACGTTTATAAATAATTTATAACTTTTATAAATCATTCAAACCCAATATAGTTCTTAAACTCTAGTTAAATAAAATAAGTGGACTTAATATTTGTTTCCTAAGGTGTAACTCTTACAGGTCATAGCTTGGTTGGCAACGTGACGTAACCGAACCCGTACATAATCCAACACCAAATACAGATCCATTGTCTTCAAATCTATGTAAAAAACCCATCTATTAAATCAAACCCACTTCAAAAAAAATCCGTCTATTAAATCAAACCCACTTCAAATCAGACCTGTCTATGTTACATAAAATAAAAAATTGAATGTAAATACTTAACTCCAAAAGAAAAATAACAAACCTGAAAACATGGTGAATCTATGCAAAAACTTACAAACCTAAAACTTAGGTGATTAAAATTCGACATGATAGTCAATATTGCGCATAGAACTTGATGAAATCAGAATTCGACATGATAGTAAATATTACGCATAGAACTTGTTGATTTCATCATCGCCTCTTCCTCCACTGATGATGGTATCATAAGAAGAAAGAAGAGAAAGTGGAGGATGTCGGAGGAGGTCAGGTGGCCTAAAACTCACGTATTGAAGACTTGTGATGATCAACCTGAGAAACCACCAAGCGAAAATTTATTGAACGTCGTCGTTAAGAAGCTGTGACGAAGGGGAAGGGTAACTCAGGATGCGAATAGGCGTGTCTTAAGAAAAGTATGAAATTGCTTTCTTGCCCCAAGTTTATGTATTATATAGTAGTAAAGATTTAGTATAACACATTAGGTATTACGTATCAATTAACGAGCCACTAACAACTATATGGGTTGTAATCTGATGGTGCAATGTGTTTGAGAGTGACTTGACTTCCAGATTACATTAGGGTAGAGCTCATTTAGCTTAATTTTATTTTACTTAAACTATATATATATATATATATATGTTGGTACACATGTCCCTAGTTTTAGTTCTAGTGAGCTTAAATGTAATTGACTTTCATTGTGTTACACATATGTAATGTTTGATCAATGTAATGAAAACTCTTTGATGGTTGATTGTGTATTGGTTGTTTAATATTTTATATATTTATATCACTGTATGTTACACACTTATAAGAACATGTTATATAGGTATACAGTGGTTAGACATAGTTCTGAATTGTTAAAGGTTCAGGAATGTCTTTACCTAAGTCTTATGTTTCAGTCGCATGACTGGACCATGCGAATGGTCCAATTGCACGACTGAACCAGGTGATTGAGTCAATCGCACGATTGAGTCATAAGACTGACTTAATCGTACGAATGAACTGTTGGATCTAGATAGTATAGGTCTAGATCATTTTGTATAGGCTTAGAACTTGGATCAAGTCTTGTAATTAATAATTGTAACAGTCAGCATGTATATATATATATATGTGTATTGAATCTATAGATTAACCCATATATATGTGTGTTGCTTTGTGAGTGTTGACAGGCAAAATCAATATACTTGGTAGGATTTTGAAATTGACCAAGTGTAAGAAACATCTACGGATGAACATTATTGTTAATCCGTAGATATGTCTTACAAGACCACATCACAAGTGAAGATTCCTGCGGATGATCAAGGATTGCATGAAGTGAAGACTTCTACGGAAGACAGAGTTCCTACGGAAGAACAATACTTCTACGGAAGACCAAGACATCTACGGAAGAACAAAACTCCTGCGGACGACAAGACTCCTGTGGAAGAACAGAATACTTGTGCGATTTCAAATCCCAAGAAGTCAAACAAGTCAACATAATCAATAACAAATCCCAAGAGATCTTGTGTTTCCTTAACCGACTCAAACCGTCTATAAAAATGAGTCCTAGGTTTCACATCTTGGAGAACACAATCAAGCAATATTACGGCTGTCAAGAGTTACATCATCGTGCAACCCTAGCCGCCGTCACATCAACAACAACATTATTCGATTCACAGAAATCATTGTTCATAGTCATTCTTAATTATTCTTTTGTAATCATTACTGATAACTAAAGAGATACTTTGAATAATTATTGAGTTCATATTTATTGTGTTTTTTTGTTTGTGTTCATCAATAATCATTAAAACAATTAAACGTCAATTGATGATAATTCCACGATCATTGATTTGATTTATTTTAATACTGATAATTCCTGATTTGAGATCCTCGGATTCACATGAACCAATCGCACGACTCAGTCGCACGACTGAGCCATACACATGGCTCAGTCGTACGAATGAAAGCTGTAACCTATAAATACCACTTAATTCGTGGAAAAATAAAAGACTTCGAGAATTCACAACCCTAGCCATCCAAGTTTGTCCAGATCGTCCCTTCCAAGTTCATAGAACTTTTCTGATCACTCCTACCTTATTCTTAACGTATTCTAATCGTTAGGATTGATCGGATTAACGTTTTACCTGATTGGATCGCCAATCAAATAGAATTCCACGCTATTTGATTCGGTTTCACGTTGAATCAGTTAGTACTCCGTACGTACACGGTCCTAACAAGTGGTATCAGAGCTTTGGCTCTTGATTCTTCGTGGATTCAATCGTTTTTGTGAAAAAGTCAACGTTTTTAGTCTAAAGATCCGTGCTCTTTGCATAAAAAATCCAGTTTTTACGTGTGCATGCTTTCAAAATTGAGTCTTTTTGAGTTACAGCCGTCTAGGGTATTCAAAACCATGTTTTAGGTCGAACTAAGTGAAAAAGGCTGAAAAATTTTCGAAGTCTGCAGTCTCAATCGCACGATTGACTCAATCGCACGACTGAACTCCAATCGCCCAGTTCAATCGCACGATTGGCCTAGTCACTCGTTCAATCGCATGATTGGCCTAGTCGTTTCTGTCCATTCGCACAGCTGCCCTAATCGCCTGCCCAGTCGTACGACTAAGCTCAATCGCACGATTGTGTTTCAGTCGTCCCCCAGTCGCCCATCCCAGTCGCATTAGCAGTTTGTTTGACAAGTCTAATTCTAATTCAAAATGGACTCAGAGAACTTTGCATTCTCAGCAGGGAAAGACTCCAGGATACAGAACCTACTATTACTAGAAAATGAGATCGGGAACCATAATAAACCACCTAAGCTTTTATCGATTGATGAATTTCCTCAATGGAAGCAAAGGTTTGAGATACATCTTAATAGAGTGGACCCGAATCTCTGGAATGCTATTGAGACTGGATACAATATGCCAGTTGGAGCTGATGGTATACCCCTAACTTTGAGTGGATTGACTGATGCACAAAAGATTGCTTACAATGCAGAGAAGAAAGCCTATGCTATGTTGACACAGTCTATTCCTAAAGAAATCTTCCATCAGTATTCAGAGCATAAGCAAAGTAAAAAGTTCTGGAAGGCTCTTGAGAAAAGGTATGAAGGGAGCACAACTCTTAAATCCTTAAAGGACAAAGCATTAAAGAAAGAGTTTGATAATTTTTCTGCCATCGGGAATGAGTGTTTGGACGACATTATTGACCGCTTCTATCATTTAATGAGTGAACTTCACACTTATGGTGTTCAAACATCTAAGGAAGAAAAAGTGTCAAGTTTGGCTGATGGGCTACCAGAGAAGTGGGATTCGTTTATTTCCACCTTAAGATACAACTCAGTGCTTGAGACCTTGGATATAAATGATTTCATCCTGAAATTGAGAGAAGAAGAAGTGAGACACAAGTACAAGGTAAAGAAGGGATTATATGCTCAGGATCCGTCTCTCTACAATGTGACTTCTACTGCTAAGTCTTCAAGTGCACCTCTGCAGACTGCATTTGTGTCTAATACATCTGCAACTGGTCAAAGCTCATTGTCTGGTGGTGAGTCAACTATTTCATCGGGGGTTCAACACAGTATTACAGAAACTCAATCGACAAAGTTAGTGATAGAAAATCTGGGTAATGTAACTGTGGAAGTGGCTAAAGAGCACATGGACTTACTTGCTGCTGTAGTCCATTCTTATGATGGATTGGTAGCAAGAAAGATTAGTAACTGCCACTTGGTTGATGAAGACTATGAGCAGGTTGATGAAAATGAATTGGAGAGAATGGACATCATGTGGGCTCTCGCGAGTGCCGTACGACGAGAAAAGAAGTTTGTTAAGAAGACAGGACAAAATCTGGTGGCTACTAAAGATACTACTTTTGGTTTCGACAAGTCAAAGGTCACCTGTTTCAATTGCGGGGAGAAAAGACACTTCAAGCGAGAGTGTGTCAAACCAAAAAAGACTGGCAATGGAAACCTGTTCTCGTCCTTCAACAAACAGAAAAAAGAGAGAAAGACAGCCTCAACAAGCAATGATTCAAAGGCAATGGTTGCTCAAGGTGATGAAGGACAGGACTGGTCCTTTCGTTTTCTATCTGATGGTGAAGCAAACATTGCCCTGGTTGATGATTTGAATGATGACTCTGCGAGTGAGGGGGAGAACTCAGTAGAGCTGGATGCTAATGAAACTTTGGCTGCTGTTGATCAACTCGTTGAGGATGAACTAAATGCAGCTTCTGAAGCAAAACAGGAACCTTAAAATGCTTTCATGGCCGGCACGTCTACATCGGCACAGGTAGAATCAAAAGATGATCTTTTTGTTAAACATGCTTGTGTTGAATGTGATAAATTTAGGGAAAGTATTGATCTGAAATTTGCTAGGTTATTAGACCATAATGATAACTTAGTAAATGACTTAAAAATGTGCAATGAGGCCAATAGAGTGTTAAAACAAAATGAAAGCAACTATAAGGAGAAAATTGAGGCCTTAAAGAAACAACTAAAAGAAACTGAAGTTGTCGCGTTTAACCAAGAAAATGACATTAAGTTCTATTTAAAGACAATTGAAGAAACTAAAAAGGACAAAGCTATTTTACAAGTTGAAAATGAGTCTTTAAAGCAAAAACTCCATAGTCTAGCTAGTTGTTCTCATATTTTGAAAAACTTGGTTAAGGAACGCAACAACGGGGAAGGGCTGGGTTACAAGGTTGTGCCTCCACCACATGAGATCCTTTTGAACACCAAACAAAGACCAGTTAATAATAATCCCATAAAGGACCATGTGGTGACTACTCCTCTGGTAAGTGACCCGGATTCTGCTGTTAAACCTGCTACTCCCGTTGCTAATCAGAAGTCATCATCCTCAGGCACAAAAGATCAGACTGACAGGGTGGAAGAGGATGTTAATGTCACTCTTGGGTTGGGTTCTAAATCTGTTGACACACAACTCAAGACTACAAAATCCACTCAGTCTAAACAATCTAAGCAAGATCAAAATCATCCAAAAAGAGAAATCAACCATAATGTTAAACAACTAAAATTTGTCAAGGAAGGTGAAAAACAAAGGATTGAGACCAAAAAGTCCTTACTAGAGATCTACTCCCCACCCCACAAGAGATCTTCTAGTCCTTTTGAACGGAGATCATGTTACACTTGTGGTCAACGAGGTCACATCTCTTCAAATTGTCCTCGCTATCAGACACCCAAAATTAAAATTAAACTAGACAATGAAGTTAAACTGTTTTCAAAACAGAGGTCTAAAACTCCTGTTATGTCTAAGACTCCTGTTAGGTCTAAGGCTCCAGTTATGTCTGAAACACCTGCTAGGTCTTACACCTCTCCTCAACACCACAGAAAACACAGACAAGTCACTGGCAAGTCTGTGACGCCTGAGGTGAAACCTGTCTTTGAAACTAAACCTAAGGTTCAAACTGTAAATCAGTCATCGGTCTACCACAAACAATCCTTTCACAAGGATGGTTTGTGGAAAGCCAAAACATCTGAAGTGTCTGAAAGCAGTGATAAGTTGAAGGTTGAGATCCCACCAACTGATAAAGGACAGTGGGTTGAGTTTATGATGTGTGATGCCTCTGGGAAACCAAAGCTAGTCAAGGCTTGGGTCCCCCTCCTTAACTAATAATTTTCTATAATGTGCAGGTTGTCCGCTATAGTGCTTCTACCAACACATGGATTGTAGATAGCAGGGCATCGAGGCACATGACGGGAAATCAGTCTCTCCTTTTCAATGTCAAACAAATTAAAGGGGGACACGTTTCTTTTACTGGAAACAAAGGATGCTACATTACCGCACAAGGAGAAGTAGGTAATGCAAAGGTAAGATTTGATAAAGTGAATTTTGTTCAACAATTGGAAAACAATTTGCTTTCAGTGTCTCAGATATGTGACAAGGGCTTCAAAGTGATGTTTGACAATCGAAAGTGTTACATTCTGAAGAACGAGATGGAGATTCCAGAGGAGCATGTATTAAAGTCAGCGTCCAGGTACAATGATTTATATGTTTTGGATATGTCTAATGTTGCTACCACTGAGTCTACCGTTCAGTACTTTTTGTCCAAAGCAACAGAGAAGGAATCCATCCCATGGCACAGGAGAATGGGACACATAAATCATAGGAAGATGAATCATCTGATTCATAACAACTTAGTTGAGTGAGTTACTATAAAGAACTTCAAACTTCCTGATTTTTATGTCTCATGCAAGAAGGGAAAGCAGACCAGGAAGTCTCACAAGACCAAGCACGTCAACTCTATCGAGATGCCCCTGGAGCTATTGCATATAGATCTATTCGGTCCTGTCAGTACGAAGAGTATCGCCGGAGTTTGGTACTGCTTTGTAGTCACAGATGACTATTCACGATTCTCCTGGGTGATGTTTCTGAAAGCTAAGTCAGAAACTTTTGAGTCGTTCAAGGTTCTCGTCACAACACGGGAGTCACTCTACAAGCTGAAAGTGAGGAAGATTCGTTCAGACAATGGAACAGAGTTCAAGAATAAGTGGATGGATGCTTTCTACAAGGAAAAGGGAATTGTTCATCAGTTCACCTCTGCATACACGCCATAGATGAATGGTGATGCTGAACGAAAGAATAGGAGCTTAATCGAGACTGCTAGGACTATGTTGGCAGATTCAAAGTTGCCAGTACAGTTATAGAATGAAGCTATTGCCAATGCTTGGTACACACTTAATCGTGTGTTAGTAGTAAAGCGGCATGGGAAGACTTGCTATAAGTTGCTTCAGAAGCGCAAACCAAACCTGGAGTATCTGGAACCATTCGGAGCTCCATGTACGTTGCTGAAGAAAACTCAAGAGGGCACGTTTTGCGAGAAAGCCGATCAAGGAATATTTCTAGGATATAGCATACCAGACAAATGGGTTTATAACATCTCGATGGGTCTGGTAGAAGTGTGGTGCAACGTAGATGTACAAAGATACACCACCCCCTTGCTGGAAAAGGTCCATTGTCATTCTTCAATTACGATGGATTTTTCAAATCCTTCAACCTACCTCAGTGTTGGACCAAAAGAACCAATGAGCCAGATCAGAAAAACCTCTAAGTCCCACAAGAAATCACAACAACTGCTGAAAGCATCATCAGCCGTTTGACAAGTACTGAAGACTTCAACAGCTGAAGATTAAAATATTAAAGAACAACAGCGGAAGATCTCAAGTACTGAAGACTCAAAGTACTGAAGCCTCAAGTACTGAAGACTCAAAGTACTGAAGACTCAAGTACTGAAGACTCAAAGTACTGAAGACTATCAGCTGAAGACTAAAGTACTGAAGATCAACAGCTGAAGTACAAAGACTGAAGACAAAGACTGAAGTCATCAGCTGATGAATCATCTGAAGTTAAAGTCTGAAGAACAAGTATTGAAGCATCAGAGTTTGTCACAACAGCTGAAGAAGTATTCTTCAGTTGTTGTGATGGTTTACCTTTCAGCGTTTTCTTATCAGTAGTTGTCTTTTCTATTTCAGTAGTTTGTAAAACGACTGAAGAGTTTGTTCTTCAGTCGTTGTAGTTTTTCAGTAGTTTCCTTTCAGTACTTGTAATAGTTTTGACAGTTAGCATTTTGTAAGAAGATATCAGCTGTTTGACATCTTCAGTAGTTAAGTTCGTTTCAGTAGTTTGTTAAAATAACGGTTTGATGTCACTATCAAGTGACATCAGCTGACGTCATTCCTCCTAAAAAAGGAAGATGACCTAATTGTAATCCTTGCCGAAGCGTGTGATCTAATAGAAAACACCTTGTTGCAGAATTCTCTCTCTCTCTCTATAACTTACTGTTACATGCAAAATTTCTTGAGTTCTTGTTATAATTTCTAATTCTTATGCTAAATCCGCTGCGAATACAACCTAATTGATCAAACTAGAGGCTGAGATCCTATCAAATGGTATCAGAGCTGGTTAATCATTGATCGATTTAACGATTGATCATTGAAACTGCTCTTTTGCTATCTACGTTTGATCGAATTAGCAAATTTGCAAGAATTAGTTGTAGAGATTGAGTTTCTGCTGCTTGTGGCCATTAAACTTGAGGTTCTCGTGGTTTTGAGCTAGATTTGTTTTGTTTACCTTGAATTTGCTTGAATTCTAAGATGGCGACATCAACTAATGATCCTCACAATACTGGCTCCTCAACAAAGCCTCCGATGCTCGTGAGGAGTGAGTATAACATATGGCAACGTCGTATGCTCCATCACTTGTTTATCAACAGTGCTGGTTGTTGGAAGTCAGTGGTACATGGACCATACAAGCCTATGGTGAGCGTTCGTGAATCAAATGAGAGGGTTTCGAAGAAACCCGATCAATATTTGGATGAAGATCTTAAGCTGTTCGAGATTGATGCTAAAGCCCATGGAATTCTGGCCATGGCACTGCCTAATGAAATTTATTCTGGGCTCATGCATCATGAAACTGCTCATGATCTCTGGGTTGATCTGAAGGAACAATTCGGAGGAACCGATGAGGTCTTAGCAAATACTAGGGAAATCCTCGCCCAACAATATGAGACATTCTCTCATAGGAAGGGTGAGACACTGACTCAACAGTTTGAGCAATTCTTTTGTCTTATTTTTTAGCTGAAGATGGTCAAACAAGAGTATTCAAGTAGCCAGATGAACAACCGGTTCCTTAGATCCCTGCCTGAGAGATGGGACACTTATACCATTGTCCTACGCTCTAGTGCAAATCTGAGCACTCTATCTCTCACCTAACTTCATGGGAAACTGCTTACATTTGAGAGAGAGATAGAACAAAAAGGAAGTTGTCATCATCTAGTAAGCTCACTGATGACTTTGTATCAGGCAATGCTGCACTGATAGGTTAGGAGTCAGAATATGCTGCATCAGAGAGTGCCTATGATCAGCATATTGATTTCTCTACCAATTCTAAACATGCTTTTGTTGGTGTTGATAGTAGTTCAGGAGGTAGCAGTGATAACCTGTGCTTTCTGATGGAGGACTTGAAGGGCATTCCAGATGATGATCTGGAAGAGATGGATATTTTAAGTCAAATGGCAATGATAAATATCAGACCTCAAAAGTTCTACAAGAGAACTGGCAGGAAATTTCCTGGTCTATCTGGCAAAATCAAAGTTGGTTTTGACAAGAGCAAGTTGAGGTGTCACAAGTACCATAGGCTTGGACATTTTGCTAGAGAGTGTAGATCATGTGGATCTAACACCTCTGCACCCTTTGTGACCTTTCCAAGCAATAGCTCACAGAACAAAGGGCAACATTCCACCAGTTCTGGTCATCTATCACCAACTCAGGCATCACCTGCATACTTTGTGCCTCAGGGTCATATGCCATACCCATACCCCTGCTACTACATGCCTCAGCCAAGTCAAGTTCAAGCACCCACTGCTCAGCAACCACATGCTCTCCCTAAGCCTCAACCTTCCCAATCTCATCATCAAACCCAACCTCAACAACACAGCTTCTTTACCCCAGGAGTTGTTGACTTGATCAGTTTACCAGAGGATTTATCTGGTCATGAACAACTGTTTCCTGGTGCTGGTCAACATGGTGGTGATCATCCTTTTGGGAACCTTGCTCTCATGGCCCTGGAGTCTGCTGATGGTTCATCCTCCAATGCTTCATCACAGGTATCTTCTGAGGCCAAAGCCAAGCTATGTTCTGAATCATGCATAGCCACATTTGCATCTATTAGAGAAGCAAATGTAGCTTTAATTGATAAAAATCTTGACCTAGAGCAAACTCTTTCCAAAAGAAAAGCTGAATTTGAGTCTGTGCTTAAGGATAAAAATGATGAGATTTATAAGCTAAAATGCCAAATCAAAGATGATAAGGCTAGGGAAGAGGTACTTTTAGAGAAGTACAAAGACCTCAAGGAAACACTTGCAGCTACCCAGGTAGAGTGTGATCTCTGGGTACAATCCTGCAAGGGTTTTGAAATGCTTCTGAGTAAGCAATCAGCTTCCAATGTGAAGTTTGACACTGGTTATAATCACACTGTTCCTCCTACAGATTTTACTTCTAGAGCAGAAGTAGAATCTACTGGAGAAAGCAATAACCAATCCTTCTCATCATGTGACCTTCTATCTGATTCAGCATCATTAGAGGTTGAAGTCAGCATTCATTCCTCACAAAACCAATCAGCTGATGCTAAAACAGCTGATGGTTCAAATGCTGACTGTCACATGATCAAAAAGTTGATCAACTCAAGTGTTGTCTCTAAAAGTACTGAAAGTACTGGAGATCAAGTGATAACACCTGAAGGTCAAACCCCAACTACTGCAAGTACTGAAGGGAAGAAAACTGCAAGTAGAAAGGGTTTGAAAACTACTGAAAAAGATATCAGGAAAGCAAGTACTGTAAGGAAGAAAACTGCAAGTACTGATAGCAAATTGATGAAGAACAAGTCTTCGGTAGTTTCATCTTCTTCAGTAGATGATCAACTAAAGATGAAGAAGAAGCCATGTGAAATATGTGGTTTGTTCAATCATCTTACTGATGATTGCTGGTACAAAAAGGGCTCCAAACTCAAACAAAAGGAGATAATTAAAGAGAAAATGTATGTAATGAAAACTGAGTTTGAGACCAAGTTTATACCAGCAACATCAAAACCTGAAACCCCTAAGTCCAAAAAGAAATCCAAAAAGAAGGAAGGGGTTCATCAGGCAACAGCTGAGGTTGCTCAAAAGAAGATGGTGCAACATAGGAATCCATCACAAGCAAGCACTATTGTGTCTGATGAGCTGAAGGCTTTATCACAAAATCAGACACAGCTTGTTATGATGGTTCAACATCTAATGGGAAGAGTCAACCAATTAGATGCTCCTATGCTGAAACCATAGGAAAGGAAATCCAAGCCAAAGGATTCCTCTTCTACACCATCTCCTTCACCTCAGGCTGTCACACATAACAAACCAGTTAGTGTCATATCTGTTGATGAGAACAGACCCAAAACCAAAAAGGTTTGGGTCTCAAAAACTAACTAACTTGTTATGATGAATGCAGGGTTCTTCAACATGCCAAAGAAGCATCTGGTATATAGACAGTGGAGGATCCATGCATATGACAGGAAGCAGCTCACTTCTTAATGACTACTCTTAAGGAAAGAAGGGATTTGTTTCCTTTGGCAATGATGCAAAAGGTTACATCATCGGTGAAGGCTTTGTTTCCAATGGGGAAATAAGGTTTGATGATGTTAACCATGTGGAGAATCTCAAGTACAATCTCTTGAGTGTCAGTCAAATGTGTGATAAAGGCCATGTTGCCCTTTTCACCAGCCAGAACTGTCGGATTCTGTCATCCAAAGTTCTGAGTTTGATTGAAAAGGTGTTGGATAAATATACTCTCCTGAAGGCCAACAGGACAGGAAGAGTATATGTCTTAGATCTTTCCAAGAAAATAGATCTAAAAGGCCATCCTTGCCTATTCTCCAACGCTTCTCCTCAAGAATCTACTCTATGGCATAGAAGGCTGGGGCATGTGAATCTCAATAACATGAATCAGCTGATAAACCATGGTTTAGTAAGAGGGTTGCCTTTGAAGGAGTTCAAATGTGAAGACAACTGCACTGCTTGTTTAAAGGGGAAACAACACAAAGTCTTATTCCCTCCTATAGAAGAACCAAAGTCCAATGTGTTGGACCAAAAGAACCAATGAGCCAAGATCAGGAAAACCTCTAAGTCCCACATGACATCATAACAACTGCTGAAGGCTTCATCAGCAGTTTGACAAAGACTGAAGACTCAACAGCTGATGATCAAAGATCTGAAGAACAACAGCTGAAGATCCCAAGTATTGAAGACAAGTACTAAAGTCTGAAGTACTGAAGAATACAAGTACTGAAGACTTCAAGTACTGAAGACTCAAGTGCTGAAGATCAACAGCTGAAGAACTGAAGAACTGAAGATCAACAACTGATGCACAAAGTCTGAAGACAAAGACTGAAGACATCAGCTGATGACAACTACTGTAGTCATCAGCTGATGAAACATCTGAAGATCAAAGTCTGAAGACCAAGTGCTGAAGCTTCAGAGTTTGTCACAACAGCTGAAGAAGTTGTCTTCAGTTGTTGTGATGGTTTTACTTTTCAGTAGTTGTAATTTTGTTTCAGTAGATTGTAAACTACTGAAGAGCTTGTTCTTTAGTAGTTGTAGTTCAGTAGTTATAAATGACTAAAGAGTTTGTTCATCAGTCGTTTTAATACTTTTAGTAGTTTCTTTTCTTCAGTAGTTTGTAATAAGTTAGAACACTTAGCATTTTGTAAGAAGATGCCAGCTGTTTGACATCTTCAGTAGTTTAGGTGTTCTTTCAGTAGTTTGTTAATAACCGTTTGATGTCACTATCATGTGACATCAGCATACGTCATTTTGCCTATAAAAGGTAGATGACCTAATTGTAATCCTTGCCAAAACGTGTGAGTAATAGAAAATACCTTTTTGGGCAGAATTATTCTCTCTCTATATATTTGTACTCTTACATGCAAAATCCTTGTGTTCTTGCTTGTAATTGCTAATTCTCGTGCTAAATCCGCTGCGAATACAACCTAATTGATCAAACTAGAGGTTGAGATCCTATCAAATGGTATCAGAGCAGGTTAATCATTAATCGATTTCATCATTGATCATTGAAACTGCCCTTTTGATCTCTACGTTTGATCGAATTAGCAATTTGCAAGAATTAGCTATAGAGATTGAGATTCTGCTGTTTTGGGCCGTTAAACTTGAGGTTCTCTGTGGTTTTGAGCTACATTTGTTTTGTTAAATTTGATTTTGACTGAAAACTGAGATGGCGACACCAACGAACGATCCTCACAATACTGGTTCCTCAACCAAGCCTCCAATGCTTGTGAGGAATGAGTATAACATATGGCAACGTCGTATGCTTCACGACTTGTCTATCAACAGTGCTGGTTGTTGGAAGTCAGTGGTGCATGGACCATACAAGCCTATGGTGAGCGTCCCTGAATCAAATGAACAGTTTCCGAAGAAACCTGATCAATACTCGGACGAAGATCTTAAGTTGCTCGAGATTGATGCTAAAGCCCATGGAATTTTGGCTATGGCAATTCCAAATGAGATCTATTCAGGGCTTTTGCATCATGAAACTGCTCATGATCTCTGGGTCGCTCTGAAGGAACAATTCGGAAGAACCAATGAGGTCTTAGCAAACACAAGGGAAATCCTCGCCCAATAATATGAGTCATTCTCTCATAGGAAGGGTGAGACTCTGACTCAGCAGTATGAGCAGTTCTCATGTTTGATCTCTGAGTTGAAGATGGTCAAACAAGAGTACTCTAATAGCCAGATGAACAACAGATTCCTCAGATCATTGCCTGAGAGATGGGACACTTATACCATTGTCCTACGCTCCAGTGCAAATCTGGATACTCTATCTCTCACCCAACTTCATGGGGAACTGCTCACATTTGAGAGAGAGATAGAGCAAAAGAGGAAGTTGTCCATCTTCGGCAAACTCACTGATGACTTTGTCACTGGCAATGATGCCTTGATAGGTCAGGAGTCAGAATATGCTGCATCAGAGAGTGCTTATGATGAGCATATTGATTTCTCTACCAACTCTGAACATGCTTTTGTTGGTGTTAATAGTAGTTCAGGAGGTAGCAGTGATAATCTATGCTTTCAGATGGAGGACTTGATGGGCATTCCAGATGATGATCTGGAAGAGATGGATATTTTGAGTCAAATGGCAATGATAAATATCAGATCTCAAAAGATCTACAAGAGAACTGGCAGGAAATTTCCTGGTCTATCCGGCAAAACCAAAGTTGGTTTTGACAAGAGCAAGTTGAGGTGTCACAAGTGCCAGAGGCTTGGACACTTTGCTAGAGAGTATAGATCATCTGGATCTAACTCCTCTGCACCCTTTGTGACCTTTCCAAGCAATAGCTCACAGCACAGAGGGCAACATTCCTCCAGTTCTGGCCATCCATCACCAGCACAGGCATCACCTGCTTACTTTGTGCCTCAGGGTCATATGCCATACCCATACCCCTGCTACTACGTGCCTCAGCCCAGTCAAGCTCAAGCACCTTCTGCTCAGCCACCACATGCTCTCCCTGAGCCTTAATCTTCCTAATCTCATCATCAAACCCAACCTCAACAACACAGCTTCTTCACCTCAGGAGTTGTTGACTGGAGTAGTTTGCCAGATGATTTATCTGGTCAGGAACAACTATTCCAAGGTGCTGGTCAACATGGTGGTGATAATCCATTTGGGAATCTTGCTCTAATGTCCTTTGAGTCTGCTGATGGGTCATCATCCAATGCTTCATCACATGTATCTTCTGAGGCTAAAGCCAAGCTTTGTTCTGATTCATGCATAGCAGCATTTGCTTCTATTAGAGAAGCAAATGTAGATTTAATCGATAAAAACCTTGAGCTAGAGCAAATCATTTCCAAAAGAAAGCTGAATTTGAGGCTGCACATAATGATAAAAATGATGAGATTTATAAGATTAAATGCCAAATAAAAGATGACAAGGCTGGGAAGATGTACTTCTAGAGAAGTACAAAGACCTTAAGGAAACACTTGCAACCACCCAGGTAGAGTGTGATCGATGGGTGCAATCCTACAAGGGTTTTGAAATGCTTCTTAGTAAGCAATCAGCTTCCAATGTGAAGTTTGGCATTGGTTATAATCACACTGCCCCTCCTACAGATTTTACTTCAAGAGCAGAAGTGGAATCTGATGGAGAGAGTAATAACCAATCCTTCTCATCATGTGACCTACTATCTTCTGATTCAGCATCCTCAGAGATAGAAGTCAGCATTAACTCCTGCCAAAACCAATTAGCTGATGCTACAACAGCTGATGGTTCAAATGCTGACTGTCACATGGTAAAGTTGATCAACTCAGGTGTTGTCTCTAGAAGTGCTGAAAGTACCGGAGAGCAAGTGATAACACCTGAAGTTCAAACCTCAAATACTGCCAGCACTGAAGAGAAGAAAACTGACAGTAGAAAAGGTTTGAAGACAACTAAAGAAGAGGTCAGGAAAGCAGGTACTACAAGGAAGAAAACTGCTAGTACTGATAGCAAACAGCTGAAGAACAAGTCTTCAGCAGTTTCATCTTCTTTAGTTGATGATCAACATAAGATGAAGACGAAGCCATGTGAAATATGTGGCTTGTTCAATCATCTTACCGATGATTGCTGGTACAAAAGAGGTTCCAAACTCAAACAAAAGGAGAAAATTAAAGAGCACATGAATACAATGAAAAATGAGTTTGAGACCAAGTTTGTACTAGCAACATCAAAGCCTAAAACCCCTAAGCCAAAAAGCAAATCCAAAAAGAAGGTAGGGGTTACTCAGGCGACAGCTAAGGTTGCTCAAAAGAAGATGGTGCAACAAGGAATCCATCATCAGCAAGCCCCAATGTATCTGAAGAGCTGAAAGCTTTATCACAAAGTCAGACACAACTTGTGATTATGGTTCAGCATCTAATGGGAAGAGTCAACCATTTGGATGCTCCTGTGTTGAAACCATAGAAGAGGAAATCCAAGCCAAAGGGTTCTTCTTCTACACCATCTCCTTCACCTCAGGCTGTCACACATAACATACTAGTTAGTGTTGCACCTGTTGTTGAGAACAGACCCAAAACCAAAAAGGGTTGGGTCTCTAAAACTAACTAACTTGTTGTTATGATTGCAGGGTTCTTCAACATGCCAAAGAAGCATCTGGTATGTAGAAAGTGGAGGATCCATGCATATGACAGGAAGTGGTTCCCTTCTTAATGACTACTCTCCAGGAAAGAAGGAATTTGTTTCCTTTGGCAATGATGCAAAGGGTTACATCATAGGAAAAGGCTTTGTTTCTAATGGGGAAATAAGGTTTGATGATGTTAACCATGTGGAGAATCTCAAGTACAATCTCTTGAGTGTCAGTCAAATGTGTGATAAAGGCCATGTTGCCCTTTTCACAAGCCTGAACTGTCGGATTCTGTCCTCCAAAGTTATAAATTTGATTGACAAGGTGTTGGATGAATACACTCTCTTGAAGGCCAACAGGACAGGGAGAGTGTATGCCTTAGATCTTTCCAAAAAGATAGATCTAAAAGGCCATCCTTGCCTATTCTCCAAGGCCTCTCCTCAAGAGTCTACTCTATGGCATAGAAGGCTGAGGCATGTTAATTTCAAGAACATGAATCAGCTGATAAGCCATGGTTCAGTAAGAGGACTGCCATTGAAGGAGTTCAAGTGTTAAGACAACTGCACTGATTGCTTGAAGGAAAAACAACACAGAGTTTCATTCCCTCCAATAGAAGAACCAAAGTCCACTGCCTGCTTGTAACTCCTACATATGGATCTTTTTGGTCTTGTCAGGGTGATGAGCATGGCAAAGAAGAAATACTGCCTGGTAATTGTGGATGATTGCTCCAGGTTTGTATGGACTTTCTTCTTGCACTCCAAAGATGAAGCTGCCAAGGCTATTATGAACTTTGTGTTATTTGTGGAGAAGCAGTATTCCCTACAGGTCAAGTGTGTGAGGAGTGACAATGGAACAAAGTTTAGAAACCACACACTTGATGACTTCTACCTGTCTAAGGGAATTAAAAGGCAGTTTAGTATTCGAGAACTCGTTAACAGAATGGAGTGGTTGAGAGAAAGAACAGGACTCTCATTGAAGCTGCAAGGTCAATGCTGGCTGACTCAGGATTGCCACTGACCTTTTGGGCTGAAGCTGTCAATACAGCTTGCTATGTGCAGAATAGAGCATTAGTGAATTAGAGGTTGATGAAGACTCCTTATGAAGTACTTCATCATTTGGCCCCTCTGATTTCCTTCTTTAGAGCCTTCGGGTGTCCATGTTTCATTCTTAACACTAGCAATCCACTCCAGAAGTTTGCTAGTAAGGTGGATGCAGGGTATTTTGTTGGTTATTCATCAACTTGCAAGGCATACAGAGTTTTCAACTGTAGGACAAAGATGGTTAAAGAAACTCTGCATGTCAAGTTCAATAAATCTCTAAAGGACAAGATTCCACAAAACCCTATGGAGTTGTTTGATCTGGACATACTGCAATATGTTTCTTATCAACCTCAAGTTGTTGTTCCTGTCCACAGTTCTCCACCTGGTGGTACTGATGATGAAGATGCCAGTACTCACCTTTTCAGGCTTAGTGACAACCTGCCTGAGTCAACTAAACCTGATGCTCCTGTAGCCTCAGCAGCCCCATCCACAACAAATGCTGATGAGATTTCTGCATGCTCTACTTCATTTGAGCTGCCATCTTCTACATGGTTTCAAGAATCCTCATCACCATTTGTTGCTGCTGAAAGTCCTACAAACACTTGCACTGATCTTATAGTCTATCAAGAGCTGAAGAATCACCCAATGTCTCAGATCATGGGTGATATCAATGCTGGAGTTTCAACCAGGAGTCAATTGTCCAATTTCTGCTTCTATGCTCTCTTCATCAATCAGCAAGAGCCAAAGAATTATCATATTACCTTAAGAGACAATGGATGGGTTGAAGCAATGCAGCTTGAGCTTCTTCAGTTCAGAAAACAGCAAGTGTGGGAGCTTGTTCCTTTACCCCAAGGGAAGTGTGCAATAGGCACTAAATGGGTATTCAGGAACAAAACAGATGAAAAGGGCCAAATAGTTAAGAATAAGGCCAGGCTGGTTGTCCAGGGGTTTGCACAAGAGGAAGGCATCAATTATGATGAAACCTTTGCCCCTGTAGCCTGACTGGAGGCAATTAGATTGTTCTTAGCTTATGCTGCCTTTCATAGTCTTAAGGTTTATCAAATGGATGTCAAAAGTGCCTTCTTATATGGTAAAATAAAGGAGGAAGTTTATGTGTGTCAACCACCAGGCTTTAAGGACAATAAACATCCTGATTGGGTATATAAGCTTGATAAGGCTCTTTATGGGCTGAAACAAGCTCCTAGAGCCTGGTATGAGACACTATCAACTTTTCTTCTAGAAAATAAGTTCACTAGAGGCACCATTGATAAAACCTTATTCATCAAGACTGTGGGACAGCATAAGCTCCTTGTTCAAATTTATGTAGATGACATAATTTTTGCATCCTCTGATCCACAGTTGTATGATGAATTCACAAAGCTCATAAAGCAAAAGTTTGAAATGAGTGCTATGGGAAAATTACAGTTCTTTCAAGGGTTACAAATCAAACAAATGGCTGATGGTATCTTTATTTATCAGTCCAAGTATACAAAGGATTTGTTGAATAAGTTTGATTTACAAATCTGTAAGCCCTGTTCTAC
The DNA here is from genome assembly GCA_024085815.1 of Flaveria linearis. NCBI lineage: Eukaryota > Viridiplantae > Streptophyta > Magnoliopsida > Asterales > Asteraceae > Flaveria > Flaveria linearis. The sequence goes on along the minus strand of CM044012.1, from coordinate 27,535,958 downwards.
TCCCATGAGCAGCACCACACAACTGGATATAGATCAGAAAGGTAAAGCGGTTGATGAAACCCTTTACAGATGTATGATTGGGTCCTTGATGTACCTTACAGCTTCTAGACCAGACATCATGTTTGCAACATGTGCCTGTGCTAGATTTCAGGCTGCACCTAAAGAATCCCATTTGATTGCAGTCAAAAGGATCTTTAGATATTTGCTAGGAACCTAATCACTAGGTCTTGGGTATTCAACTGGGCATTCTTGCAAATTAGTTGCTTTCTCTGATAGTGACTATGCAGGATGAAAAGTCACCAGAAAATCTACTTCTGGGGGTTGCCAATTCCTAGGCAATTGTTTAGTTTCTTGGCAGAGTAAGAAACAAAAATCAATTGCTACATCCACTGCTAAAGCTGAGTACATTGCTGCTGCAAGTTGTACTTCTCAGGTACTCTGGCTTCAGAACCAACTCTTGGATTATGGTATAACAGAGACTAAGACTCCATTATTAATGGATAGTGCTTCAGCTCTTTGTATTGTTAAAAATCCAGTCCAGCACTCTAGGACCAAACATATAGAGATCAGACATTATTTTATTAGGGATTGCTATGAAAAAGGTCTGATTGATCCAAAGTTTGTGCCTAGTGCTGATGAGCTTGCATATATCTTTACTAAGCCTTTAGATAGTACCACATTTCAAAATTTGGTACTAAGGCTTGGTATGCTACAGCTAGAATAATTTGACTAATATTGATGCTCTCAGTTTACAAGTACTGATGAGCATTGGTATGCAAAAGTCAAATATAAGTACTGATGAATAATTTAGTCTTCAGTATTTTCACAACTACTGCAGACTAAAATGATTCAAAGTACTGAAGTACATTATTTGTTGAAAAACAGCTGATGTAGTTACAACTACTGATGTGGTTATAACTACTGATGAACAATTTTCAAACAAATAAGTACTGAAGAACAAATTTTGTTCACAAGTACTGATGTGCAATCTTACACAAGTACTGAAAGACAAAATTTGTTCACCAGCTTTGAGGAATAACTTATAAGCACTTATGAACATCTGTTCACAAGAGCTGAGGAATAAAATATTCACATGAGCAGAAGGGCCAATGAAACATCGAAAGTCAGCCAAAGAGCTGATGAGTAAATGTGGAGGTCAGAATGAAACAACTGAATTGACGGAAACAGCTGATGAGTAACTTTACTCTTCAGCTGATACCTACATCTGTTGTTTCATACCCAAACAACTGAAGGACAAAACCATGTCTTCAGTAGTTTCACAACTACTGATGATTAACACCAAGTCCTCAGTTGTTTACAACAACTAAAGCAAAACCACATCTTCAGTAGTTTACAACTACTGATGTCAGTAGTTTACAACTGCTGACGGCTAACACCAAGTCTTCAGTTGTTACAACGTCTGAAGATGAAAACCACTTCTTTAGTAGTTTATAACTACTGATGACTAACAACAAGTCTTCAGCCGTTTACAACATCTGAAGGACAAAACCAAGGTTTCAGTAGTTTTAACTACTGAAGACTAACACCAAGTCCTCAGATGTTACAACCACTGAAGGTTAAAACCACGTCATCAGTCATTTCAACAACTGATAACTAACACCAAAACCTGCAGTAGTTTTCTTTCAGCCTTTGCCATACCCTATAAATACCCAACCTTCAGAGCTTTTCATTCTCACTTGACCTAACTTTCAAAAACCTCTAAAACTTGTTAGGACCGTGTACGTATGGAGTACTAACTGATTCTTCGTTATACCGGATCAAATAGTGCGGAATCCTATTTGATTGGTGATCCAATCAGGGAGAACGTAATCAAGATCAATCCTAACGATTAGAAAACGTTAAGAATGGACTAGGAATGACCTGGGACGTTCTATGAACTTGGAATGGACGAACTGGACGTTCTGGGTCGACTAGGGTTTCAAGTATTCGAAGTGTTTCGTTTTTCCACGAATTAAGTGGTATTTATAGGTTACAGCTATCATTCGTATGATTGAGCCAGGCGACTGGCTCAGTCATGCGACTGAGTCATACGATTGGTTCATTCGGACGACTAAGTCAGTCTTATGACTCAATCGTACGGTTGACTCAATCTCCTGGTTCAATCGTGTGACTGGCCCATTCGCATGGTCCAGTCGTGCGACTGAATCAGATAACTTAGTTAAACACATTCTTGAACCTTTGATAGTTCAAACCTATGTCTAACAACTGTAAACCTATATAACATTGTCATATATGTGTGTACTAATAATTGATATGAATAGATATAACATTAAATAACCAACAACCATATATAGAAGAGATTCTCATTATATTGATTAAACATTACATATGTGTTACATTTAATTTCACTAGACTAGAACTGGGGACATGTGTACTAACAAACTCCCCCTTGGACCTAGTTCTATCTAGACCTTGACTTCTTTCTTGAATTCTTCAAATCTCTTAACTCTTTCTTCTCTGGAGACCCCTGCATGGATATTCAGTGCAAAGCATAGACGTATGATATGCTGAAACTGTAGTGCTTGCACAATATCCTGTGTGTCAAAAAACAGTGGCCACTTGTACAACGTATAAACATCAGTCACTGACAAGTTTATTAGCCACATGGGGTCAAACACCCTTATTGTGTCCATCGACCAGTCCTTCTCCAAAACGATGACTGCCTCTCCCGAGCGCCAGTCATAGTACCACCACTTAAAGTGTGGGGTAAAGTCCTGTGGCATCTCCCTCAGTGGAATTCGGGACATTGTGCGCGGAGGTCGCCACTTCAGGACTATCTTCGGCTGACCAGTGATGGGACTCACCTCAGACCTTCTGAGGTACCTCGTAACCTGCTGAGGTTTGAAGTTTACCCATCTAGTTCTGTACTCCTTTTTCAAGGCAGCCTCAAACCAGCCAGACATCTTCTTAGGATCAGCATAAAGAAGCTTTAGTCAGGCCAACTGGTTGAGCTCAAAACCTGGGAGAGTCTTCTGATCATGAGGGAATCTGAAGTACTCGATTCCCCTCTCCCTTTTCACTGCATACACGCCAAGGTCATCAAAATGAGCCCAAGCAATGATCTTTCCTGACACCTTCATATTCTTCTTTACTTTGTATAGCTTGGTGTAGGTACTCTGAGTTGTTGTAACACGTTGGGCTCGGACCTCAGCGAAGCAAGCTGCCCATTCAGCCTTTCGAATATCGACTTCGGCGTCCGAGGCTTGGGCTTGACTTGTTGAGGCTTCTGCTCCTTTCTCCTTATCACTGAGTTTATCCAGAATATCACTATCAAGGTTGTTTACTAAATCTAGAAACACGTTTTCCTCTTGATCAGTGTATTCTGGATAGTGCTGATCTATGATGTCTTCAATTTCGATTTCTTCAACATCGTTGAGCTCGTCATCATCAGCATCATCAAAAATTGGAGCATCCTTAACAATTTCGTCTGGATTCAGGCGAAATATTTCAGCAAGCTGCTCATCAGTAAGGTCGTGAATAATTTCTCCTTCCTCAGGAGTATAACTCACTGACCTTCTGACGATCCCCTGCAGATCAAGAATCATTATGAGTTGAGACTTGACCTGTTGGAGGGGAGCAACATCATGCTCATCTTGCTGAAATCTCTTATCTGTTTAATATCAACATGTAGAGTAGCAATCATTAGTATAAACTCAAGTTAATTAAACATTAATCATTAAATATTTACAAGAGTTTCATATACATCAAAAGATGAATCAAGTAAAAAGCTTTAGAAATGAAACATCTAATCAGTACTTTTGTCTTGAATCATCGCTGGATCTCCGGCAGAAGGGGAGGTAGGTGAGGCAGCAGTTGATGCTCCCTGGTCTTGTCTTTTCTTGGTTCGTTGCTCATGACCAGAGGCAGAGGTAGATGCATCTGCGTCCCCTTCATCATCATCATCATCTTTTTCTTTATCTTCATCATCGCCTTCCTCGTCATCATCATCGCTATCATCATCCTCATCATCATCACTATCACCTTCTCCTATCTTGAGAGGCTCACTATGAGTGCTTTTCAGCTTTAGCAATAGAGTCTTGTGAGCCGCCTCCAGCTTCTCTATCTTCTCATCAGTCTCAGCCTCATGTTGAAGCAAGCCTGTGATCTGATCAGTCTGTGCAGTGATCAACTGGGCTTGTGAAGATGTCAACTCCCTCAATCTCTCAATCTTAGCTATTTGTGTAGAACTTTGCCCTTGCAGCTGTAGAATCTGAGCCGTCTTAGCCTTGTCAGAGGCTAACAACTGGAGCACCATGCTGTTTAGTGCAGCAAGTTGCTCAACCACAGAGACAGGTGGTATAACTGAGCTTGAGGGTGCAGATGAGGGGTCGAGTTTGCTGAGTGGTGGTTGTTGTTGTAGCTGTGGTGAATATGGGAGGCGATGGAAATGATGTAGTAGGGGGTACAGTGGTGGTGGTGGTGGATGTGGGAGTGTGAGATGTAGGAATGGTGGTGGTGGCTTGAGGTGTTTGGGATGGAGTATTGTGGTGGCTGTGGTAGTGGGTGGTATAGAGGTAGTGGCTGTGGTGGTGGTAGTGAGCAGAGTAAGCCTTCGGCGTTTGTGCCTCTTCCCTTGGGCCTGAGCCATTCTCTTTATCCTGGATCCCTTGGATCCTGAAGCTCCCCCTTGGCTGATGGGAGTGTCTGGGGTATAAGATGGGTCTGCCAAAGAGCTCCTCGACTCTCCTGGGCGTCCACCAACAGCCCGTAATCCCTCCTCAGTGGCCACTACCCGACTGCCCACAGTCCGGGTTAGTGGCACCTCATCAGAATCCTCCTCCACCTTCATGTGGATGTCAGGGTGGATTGTAGCTGGTTCAGGTCCTCCTTGACCATCTCCTCCCTGATCAGTACCGTGGTCATCATCGTCGGAATCATCGGAGGGTAGAGCCACCTACTCTACATCAGAATCACTATCCTCGTGGCGCCATCTCCTTGTTGCCGGCGCCACATAATTTTCCTGGGCCAGATGTCTAAATAACCGCCTGACAATGGGTTTTACCTGCTTCCCCCTGTAAACCTTCATCCTGCCCAAGGTGGTATCATCCATCACCTCGAGCACAACTGAATCCTCCTTCTCCTTTGGTAACATAGGAAGCTTATGATCAAAGATCATTTGCAAGAAGCGAGGGTACATGCAGAAGCCCTCTCTGCCCTTCACCTCTATGTTCTCCACTAGGTAAGTGAAGATCATCCGGGAGAAGCTGAACGGATGGTTCAGCACTAACGCAACATAGGCGTTCTGCATCTGCTCAGAGAGTTCATCGAAGCCTCCTTTCCTTGAGGCAATACATCTGAGCATGACGTGGGCGAGATACTTGAACTGGGGGTAGAGATTGCTCTTATTGAGCATCCCTGAGTTGATGTCCCAGTGTACTTTGCCCGTAGGAAACACCCTCTAACAGTCATCGGGTGTAAACGAATAGGACAGTCACCATCATCTCCAAACTCGAGGACTATCGTTAGGTCCTCCTCTGTGATCTCTATAGCATGACCAAGGATGGGGCTCCTGATCCAATAGGGCTTGACTGATCTATCTACAGCAGCATTCTCCCAGAATGCCTGCTGTAATGAGCGGTACGGAGTGCAGGGTGTAGATATCGCCCTGAAGATCCTCGATCTCCGTAAGAATGAAATTATGCCCGCGAACTCCGCTGCATTCCTGGAGGTCAGATCAAGATGGGCACAGATGTTGTGCTTCGTGCTTATGATCCAACGACTTGCCATCTGTCACAATGTAACTAAACGTTAGTACATGCAGAAGATAGCAACTTAAAGTCAATGAGTTTTACACTTTGGTTAAGTCGGGCGACTGAGCTACCGAATGAACATAGTCGTGCAACTGAGTAGAACGACTGAGCTTTATATGAGTGAAGTGATTCATACGGCGACTAAGTCAAGCGAATGGACATAGTCGTGCGATTGAATCATTCGTCCATCTCAGTCGGGCGACTGAGACTAGTCGTCTTCTTAGTCGAGCGATTGGAGTTCATCAGTGCGTCCAGTCGCCTACTCGACGGTTTGTCAATTCAAATTTGTATTTTGAGCCATACTTGATGTTAAACGTTGAAATTTGGCTCATTAGACTCAGAAATGACCAATTAAGCATATTTTAACTTTTGTTTGAACGTTTAGATCAGTTTTGATTGTCTATTTGGTCGTTAAACACTCGGTTACAGTTGGGTCAGAATTCACGTGATTCTCGATGTCATTGAATGGTTTCAACGATGAAACACCAAGAATATTACCTGTTTAAACACAAATGAGTGTTAGACCACACCAATAGGAGGTAAAAATGAATCAAAAGAAATTTTGATAGCGGTTCTTTAGGTCGTGCGTATAAGGGGGGCGATTTGGGTGAATGAGCGACTGATTCTGATTCGGCCTGTATTTATACTAGGTCAAATCCCAGTTGGGCAACTAAGCCTATTCGCTTAGATCAGTCGTGCGACTGAGCCTAGTCGTCTAGGTCAGTCTTGCGACTGAGTCTCGGTCGTTCAATCTACCCAATCGTCCATCCCCAATCGGGCGATGGAGGTTCATCCAAACAACTGTTACAGTCGGTTACCTCCAATCGTACGATTGGATTCATTCGCACTTCCCATTCACACGATTTGACTCATAAGTGTATTCCAATCGGACGACTGGACCATATTTATGGTTCATCGTGCGACTGGGTCATCCTTATCATCTTTTGATCATGTTACCATAACGACATTTAGTTCCATTTAATAGTAGATAAAACGTTATGAACAAGTTGATCATCTCAGACATGACCAATTTAATAAAACAGTTTGATCACCTCAGACGTGATCCATTTATCCACCTGATCATCTCAGACATGACCCCTTTATCCACCTGATCATCTCAGACATGACCCATTTATCCACCTGATCATCTCAGACATGACCCATTTATCCACCTGATCATCTCAGACATGATCCATTTATCCACCTGATTATCTCAGACATGATCCTTTTAACCTTTCAGAAACAATTTGTTAAATAAACATTAAGCTCATTTGGTGACGTTTAGCAGATAACAATACACACAGTCCGACATTGACACATTATACTAAAAAAAATTTAAAAATCTTAAAACTACGAATAGAATGAACATGTTTTTGTGATTTTTGTTAGGGCAGGTTTGTGTAGCCTATTAGCATTGACATTATATCAGGAAAAGACTCATTTGGAATCAGACAGGCATATACACCATTACTTGGAACCTTTGATTAGTATTTAACTTTAAACACTTGCATATCACAGCTTTCTCGCTTATCTAAGACTTCTAAGATCTAACTGGGAATCATGCTTGATATGATACGTAACGTACTTTGATTATCAACTTCAGTCAGTGCATACACGATGATTGTCAGTATATTTGTCCACTTAAATCCATACACAGACTTTTGACAGGCATTGGTAAAGAATTAAGTTATATTATTTCAACTAACATTTGTGGATCCCAAGCTTATATAGTAATCAGTATTCCTTAGAGGACTTTCGAGTGGTCTATAGGTATTTTGACAAGAAGAGACTATTCTTAGAGCTTACAAAGAGAAGCCAAGCCTCGGGTCAGTGCCATCGCACAGCAGAGAGGCGGCAAACAACAATGAATTCTAGAATATGTAGGTTATGCTTATCCTCAGGTCAGTGCCATCGCACAGCAGAGAGGCACACAGCCATCGCACAGTAGAGAGGCACACAACCTATCTCCTTGTTAGAGCATTTATTATTTTTCTTTTTCACATAACGCATCAACAACATTTTGTTATCAGCATGATTACGCTTGTATTCATTTTTTTCTTTTGCTCTTTTTATAGTCACACGCACACCTTTGGTGGCGTTTATTTGCTCGTTATCCCTTATCGAAAATGGCTGATTCTGTTAACCAGTGATAAGATGGGAACCCACAGTTGATTGAACCATTTAGGTTAGATTGAGTTTACTAATGTCGTCTACTCGTCTAATGTGTTGAATCTACCGACACATCGTATAGTGAACTAGCACCTCCCTAGATCAACTTTCTCCGTATAGTTACAATACCAACCAAGCGTACTATCATCTTCCCATTTTGTTAGACTTAGACTTCTCGGATTTATAATTTTTCTGTGATTTAATTAACTTTCAAAAAACGAAAATTCTTTTGGTGTTCCAAGTAACTCGATGCCTGTGTACTATCACTTTCCATTTTTGTTGAGTCACATTTCCTGTCTTTTTGTCTATGCCTTTTCAGCTTTTCTCACCTTCCCCCCCCCATTTTTTTTAAGTAAATCAATACTGAAATAAATCTCCCCCTAAAATACTAAAACAGAAAATCTTTTTGTGTTTTTGAATTTTATATAACAAGGAAATAAAAAAAAATAAAATAAAATTAATAGAAAATAAACAAATAAACACGAGTCGGACTATGTATCTGCTTCTTCCGCAATCATATCACTTTTCTTTTTAACGTCGTTGACCTCTAGCAGATAGAAAAATCTAGGTTTATCAAATGGTTTGGTGTAGAGGTCAGTGCGCTGAAAATCCGTGTTAATTTTAATCACATCAATCAATTGTTTTTCATAGCAATCGCGTATGAAATGATATTTAATGCCGATGTGTTTTGTTTTTGGATGTTGAACATGATTTTTAGTAACAGCTATGGCAGCAGAATTATCAACATAAATAGGGGTGTTAGAAAATTGCAAACCGTAGTCGCGCATTTGCTGTTGGATCCAGATGATCTGAGAGCAGCAACTTGCAGCAGCAACATATTCAGCTTCACGGGTTGATAAAGCAACCGATGTCTGCTTCTTGCATTGCCACGTGACTAATCGCCTTCTAAAGAACTGACACCCTGCTGATGTAGACTTAAAGTTCATCTTGCAACCACCATAGTCTGAATCGCTGTACGCAGTAAGCTCAAAGTCATCATCATGAGGATACCACAACCCCAGTGTTGGAGTACCCTTCAGATAACGGAAAATTCTTTTCACCCCAATCAGGTGATTCACTTTTGGCTTCGATTGATATCTAGAACATAGACATGTGGCATACATAATATCTGGACGCGAGGCAATGAGGTACATAAGAGATCCGATCATCCCACGATACATAGTGGCATCCACCAAATCCCCATTCTCATCAGAAGCCACATCATGATTTGTGGCGAGAGGGGTACCGGCAGTAGAAACATTTTCCATATCAAACCGACTCAGAATGTCGCCGACATACTTGGTCTGATATAGGAAAATACTGGTTGGTGTTTGATCCACCTGTAATCCTAGGAAGAATTTCATTTCTCCCATGGCACTCATTTCGAACTCTGCCTTCATCACAGATTCGAACTCTTTGCACAATGCTTCATTCCTAGACCCAAAGATGATGTCATCCATGTAGATCTGCACCATAAGCAAATCACCATCCTTTTCTTTGATGAACAATGTACAGTCAATCACACCCCTGCGAAAACCGTGTTTCAACAGATGGGTGGAGAGCTTCTCATACCAAGCTTGAGGAGCTTGATGTAGCCCACACAGAGCCTTATCCAGCTTGTAGACTCTGTCCCGATGATACGGATCCTCAAATCCTTCGGGTTGACTGACATAGACTTCTTCACGGATTTCCCCATGAAGGAATGCACTCTTCACATCCAACTGATAGACTTTGATCTTCATAAACGATGCATAGGCAAGGAAGATCCGAATTGCTTCCATTCTTGCCACTGGTGCAAACACTTCATTGTAGTCGATCCCCTCGACTTGTCTAAATCCCTGAACAACCAAGCGGCCTTGTTTCTGATAACAACACCTTGGTCATCCTTCTTGCACTTTAGTACCCATTTGGTACCAATCACTTTAACTCCTTTTGGCCTGTCAATGAGGGTCTAGACTCCAAGTTTCTTGAACTGGAGTAGCTCTTCTTGCATAGCATTGACCCAGGCCTCATCTTTCAGGGCATCACTCACGTATTTAGGGTCGATTTGTGAAACAAAACATGAGAAAGCCCCGTCATTGACATAACCCTTCTCCATGACTGCAGCATAATCAGCAGAGTACAATCGACTTCTAGTCTGCACGCCAGAGTGGAGATCACCGATGATAGCATCTGGCGGATGACTCGTACTGATCCTAGACATGGGAGTTGTAGGAACGACAACTTCAGAGTCCATAGTGGTGACTGGAGGTTCAGTATCTGTATTTCTAGATGCCGGAGTCGCAGCTAAAGAGCTTTCTTCATGATTAACATTAGGAGGTTGTGTTGGTTCAGATGCTTCTTTATCCTCTGAAGAGTCTTCACTATCATTCTGATCGGCTGAGGCAGATCCCGATGACCCACTTGCAGGAGTGATATTGCTAGTATCCAGATTAGGTGAATCGAGAACATCGTGCATCAACTGAGTACCAATATCATCATCTGAAACTATCTGAGGAAGATTGAATGATTTGAAAAAGCCATCGTAGTCGAAGAATGACGATGGACCTTTTCCAGCAGGGGGATAGTGAAACGTTGAACATCAACATTGCACCATACTTCTACCTGACCAGTAGAGTTGTTGTAAACTCGTTTGTCTGGAATACTGTATCCCAAAAAGATTCCCTGATCTGCCTTTTTATTAAACTTGCCTTCTTGAGTTTTCTTCAGAAGTGTACAAGGAGCACCGAAAGGTTCAAAATACTCCAAGTTTGGTTTACGCTTCTGTAGTAGCTCATAGCAAGTCTTCCCGTGCCTCTTCACTACTGACACATGATTGAGTGTGTAGCAGGCATTGGCGACAGCTTCATTCCAGAATTGCACTGGCAGTTTTGAGTCTGCTAACATAGTCCTGGTGGTCTCGATCAGACTCCTGTTCTTTCGCTCAGCAACTCCATTCATCTGTGGTGTGTATGCAGAGGTGAATTGATGAACAATTCCCTTTTCTTTGTAGAAAGCATCCATCCACTGATTCTTGAACTCGGTTCCATTATCTGAGCGAATCTTTCTCACCTTCAATTTGTACAACGATTCCAGAGTGGTGACCAGCACTTTGAATGACCCAAAGGTTTTTGACTTTGCTTTCAGAAACATTACCCACGAGAATCGTGAGTAGTCATCAGTGACTACGAAGCAGTACCAATCTCCTGCAATACTTTTCATGCTAACTGGACCGAAGAGATCCATGTGAAGTAGCTCCAGGGGCATCTCGATAGAATTGACGTTCTTGGTCTTGTGAGATTTCCTGGTCTGCTTGCCTTTCTTGCATGAGACACAGAAATCAGGAAGATTGAAGTTCTTGACAGGAACTCCATCAACTAAGTTGTTATGAATCAGATGATTCATCTTCCTATGATTAATGTGTCCCATTCTTCTGTGCCACAAAATGGAGTCCTTCTCTGTAGCTTTAGATAAGAAACATTAAACAGTAGAAGAACTAGTAGAAGCATTAGACATATCTAGAACATACAAGTCATTAGATCTAGATGTTGACATTAATACCTGCTCCTCTGGAATATCCATTTCTTTCTTCAGAATATAACATTTGCGATTATCAAACATGACTTTGAATCCCTTGTCACAAATCTGAGACACAGAAAGCAGATTGTTTTCTAACTGCTGAACAAAGTTGACTTTGTCGAACCTTACCTTTTCATTACCTACTTCTCCCTGAGCAGTAATGTATCCTCCTTTGTTTCCAGCAAAGGAAACATGTCCCCCTTTAATTTGTTTGACATTGAAAAGGAGAGACCTATTTCCCGGCATGTGCCTGGAAGCTCCGCTATCTACGATCCATGTATTTGTAAACGCACTATAGCGGACAACCTGCACATAAGAGAAAATAGTCAGTTAAGGAGGGGGACCCAAGCCTTGACTGGCTTGGGTTTCCCAGAGGAATCAACCATCATGAATTCGACCCACTGGCCTTTATCAGTGGATGGAATCTCAACGTTCAACTTGTCCTTACTTTCAGACTCATCAGTTGTTTTGGCTTTCCACAAACCATCCCTGTGAAAGGATTGTTTGTGGTAAACCTTAGACTGATTCACAGTTTGAGCATATGGTTTAGATTCAGAAACAGGTCTCACCGCTGGCATCACAGACTTGTCAGTGACTTGTTTGTGTTGCCTTTGGCGTGGAGGAGACGAAAACGACCGAGAAGGTGTTTTAGACCTAGTAGGTGTTTTCGATCTAACAGGAGTCTTAGATCGCTGTTTTGAATCTAAATTAACTTTGTTGTTCAGCTCCACCTTAATTCTTGGAGTCTGATAGCGAGGACAATTTGTTGAAATATGACCGCGCTGTCCACAAGTATAGCAGGATCTCCATTCATCGGGGCTAGGAGATCTCTTGTGGGGCGGTGAGTAAACTTCTGGTTCTTTCTTTTTATTATCACTTTCAAGACTTTCACCTCCTTTGACAAATTTAACTTGTTTAACATTATTTGTGTTTTGTCTTAGAAACTGGTGATTATTTTGCTTCATTGGTTTAGCTTGAGTGTTTTTGGAAATCTTAGGTTGTGTGGAAGATGATTTTTTACCCAACCCAAGAGATGCTTGAACATTCTCTTCCACTCGTTTGCCAGTGAATTGTGTGCTGGTTGTGCCTGATGTAGAAGCTGTCTGGTCAGGAGCCGAAAGGGCAGAGTTAACTGCTGTATCCAGATCACTGACTAGAGGAGTTGTCACCACATGATCCTTTATGGGGTTATCATTAATTGGACGTTGTTGATGTTCAAAAAGGTCTCATGTGGTGGTGGCACAACTTTGTATCCCAAACCCTCCCCGTTGTTGCGTTCTTTAACCAAGTTTTTCAAAATATGTGAGGAACTAGCTAGACTGTGGAGTTTTTGTTTCAAAGACTCATTTTCTACTTGTAAAACCGCTCGTTCCTTCTTAGTTTCTTCGATTGTCTTTAAGTAAAACTTGATATCATTTTCTTGGTTAAAAGCAACAACTTCAGTTTCTTTTAACTGTTTTTTTAAAGCATTAATTTTTTCTTTATAACTGTTTTCATTTTGTTTTAAGATTCTTTTTGCCTCTGTGCATAATTTTAGGTCATTTACTAAGTTATCATTATGATGTAATAACCTAGCAAATTTCAGGTCAATGCTTTCCCTAAATTTTTCACAATCAACACAAGCATGTTTAATAAATAAATCATCCTTAGATTCTACCTGTGCCGATGTAGACGTTCCAGCCATGAAAGCATTTTGAGGTTCAGAATGTGCTTCAGATTCAGCATCCAGTTCATCTTCAACAATTTGATCAACAGCAGATATGTCATCATCCAATTCAGCAGTATCAGGCTCAGCTGAGTTCTCCCCCTCACTTGCTGAGTCTTCTTTTAGGTCCTCAACAGAAGCAATGTTGGCTTCACCATCAGATAAGAAACGGAAGGACCAGTCCAGTCCTTCATCACCTTGTGCCACCACAGCCTTGGAATCACTCCCTGCTGGAACTGTCTTCTTATCTTTATCTTGCCTATTGAACGAGGAAAATGGATTTCCGTTCCCAGTCTTTTTAGGCTTCACACATTCCCTCTTGAAGTGTCCTTTCTCCCCGCAGTTGAAACACGTGACTTTGGACTTGTCAAACCCAAAGGTAGTATCTTTTGTAGCCACGAGATTCTGCCCTGTTTTCTTCACAAACTTCTTTGCTCGTCGCACAGCACTCGCGAGAGCCCACATAATATCCATTCTTTCCAACTCATTTTCATCCACCTGCTCATAATCTTCATCAGCCAAGTGGCAGTTCCCTATCTTCCCTGCAACCAAACCATCATAGGAATGAACCACTGCAGCAAGTAGGTCCATGTGTTCCTTGGCCACTTCCACAGTGACTTTACCCAGGTTCTCAGTTATTAACTTCGTCGAATCAGCTTCAGTAAGACTGTGTTGAACCCCTGATGAGACAGATGACTCACCCCTAGACGATGAGCTTTGACCAGATGTATTAGAAACAAAAGCAGTCTGTAGAGGAGCATTGGAAGACTTTGTAATAGGAGTTGGAGTCACATTGTAGAGAGTAGGATCCTGAGCATATGAACCCTTCTTAGCCTAATACTTATATCTAACCTCTTCCTCTCACAGTTTCAGAATAAAGTCATTTATATCCAAAGTCTCGAGAACTGAATTGTGTCTCAAAGTGAAAATAAATGAATCCCATTTTTCTGGAAGACCTTCAGCCAAACTAGAGACCTTTTATTCTTTAGATGTAGTTACCCCATGAGTGTGAAGTTCACTCATTAGATGATAGAAGCGGTCAATAATGTCGTCCAAGCTCTCGTTCTCAATAGCAGAAAAATTGTCAAACTTCTTTTTGAGTGCTTTGGCCTTCAAAGATTTCAGAGTTGAGCTCCCTTCATATCTTTTCTCGAGAGCTTTCCAGAATTTTTTACTTTGTTTCTGATCCGAATACTGATGGAAGATCTCTTTAGGAATAGACTGAGTGAGCATCGCGTAAGCCTTCTTTTCAGCATTATAGGCAGTCTTTTGAGCATCAGTCATTCCACTCAAAGTTAATGGCAAACCATCAGCACCAACTGGCATGGTGTAACCAGTTTCAATAGAATTCCAGAGATTAGTGTCCACGCCATTGAGATGAATCACAAATCTCTGCTTCCACTGTGGGAACTCATCAATAGATAGAAGCTTAGGTGGCTTATTGTGGTTACCAATCTCATTCTCCAGAAGTAGTAGGTTCTGGATTCTTGAGTCTTTTCCTACTGAGAATGCGAAGTTTTCGGAGTCCATAATGAAGGTTGACTTATACTTGAAAACAGACTGTTAATGCGAATGGGGAGTACGACTGGGATGCAATTGACACTAACAGTATGCGATTGAACTCAACCGTGCGATTGAACAGGCGACTGAGACACAATCGTGCGATTGAACTCAACCGATCGACTGGACAAAACGACTGACTCAACTGGGCGACTGAACTGGGCGACTGACTCAATCGGGCGATTAGACACGGCGACTGACTCAATCGGACGAATGGACTGGCGACTGGACTTCAGTCGTACGATTGAGATAATTGTGCGACTGAGACTGCTGAAATCGATGTTTTTCGCAACTTTTGAACTAAAACGCAAGTTTTGACACCCTAGACGGCTGTAAGTCGAAAAATATTGATTTTTCAGAACATGCACACGTAAAGACTTGATTTTTAGCAGAAAGATTGGATCATTTCGCGAATAACATGGACTTTTTCACAAAAACGATTGAATCAAAGAAGAATCAAGAGCCAAGGCTCTGATACCACTTGTTAGGACCGTGTACGTACGGAGTACTAACTGATTCTTTGTTATACCAGATCAAATAGTGCGGAATCCTATTTGATTGGTGATCCAATCAGGGAGAACGTAATCAAGATCAATCCTAACGATTAGAAAACGTTAAGAATGGACTAGGAATGATCTGGGACGTTCTACGAACTTGGAATGGACGAACTGGACGTTCTGGGTCGACTAGGGTTTCAAGTATTCGAAGTGTTTCGTTTTTCCACGAATTAAGTGGTATTTATAGGTTACAGCTATCATTCGTATGACTGAGCCAGGCGACTGGCTCAGTCATGCGACTGAGTCATACGATTGATTCATTCGGACGACTGAGTCAGTCTTATGACTCAATCGTACGATTGACTCAATCTCCTAGTTCAATCGTGTGACTGGCCCATTCGCATGGTCCAGTCGTGCGACTGAATCAGATAACTTAGTTAAACACATTCTTGAACCTTTGATAGTTCAAACCTATGTCTAACAACTGTAAACCTATATAACATTGTCATATATGCGTGTACTAATAATTGATATGAATAGATATAACATTAAATAACCAACAACCATATATAGAAGAGATTCTCAATATATTGATTAAACATTACATATGTGTTACAAGAAGAAGTTCTATTATATTTAAGTTCACTAGACTAGAACTGGGGACATGTGTACCAACAAAACTTCCCATACACCATTAATGGCGACCATGCAACTCAAACCTCGACACAACTGCGTCGCATACCTTACGAAATCGCCATTCTGGTCAAAATTCCACCATGCCGTCGATCTGATGACCGCTTCACCATACTAAACGGCCTTCCTTAGCAACCCCACCATATACACCGATTCCTAATCGGAGTTCTGGACGAACATAACCGTTCAAACTGGAGAGAACGATGGCGAGGTCTCTCTCCGGTCGTCCGTGAACAACCACCCAGTGGTCATTACTCCAGCTACAATCCGACAAACCCTAAAGCTGGAGGATGCCACTTTCCCAACCTCTTACCCCAAAGGCACCCTTGATCTCTCTTTCACTGCCAATGACTATCAGGGTGACCTCGCTGCTTCCACTTTGTTGAAGAAACATTTCCCAGATCCTCAATGCCTTATATTTCATATGGTGAATGTTTGTCTGGCCCCAAAAACATCCTCATAGGACCAGATGTCCACAAGGTGGCAACAGGTATTGTACTCTATCTTTCAGAAACAGCCACTTAATTTTACTGAAATAATATTTTTGGAACTCAAAGACATGGCCTCAAAACCATTTGCAAACTGTTGGATTTTATATCCTTGGTTCATTATGGCCATGATAGAGAACCAGCTTAATGCTGAGGGACTTGTTGGAACTGGGGTCCCTGCCATGGCTGTTCTAGCTGAGGTATACTCAAGAAACAACACCGACCAGACACTCAAACAGGCTACCAAGCTACGCAAACCCACGCAGCTGGAACCCACAACCTCCACCTCCAAGTCTAAAGTCCCCACTAAGCCCAAACCCAAGAAGAAACCCACAAAGGCTACTCTGGGAGATGAGTCCCCTGAGGATGCCCCTGCAACACAAACACAGGAAGTGACTGCTGGTCAGATTCTCCCAGCAGTCACCACGACTCCACCTACCACAACCGCACAGGTTTCCTCTCAACAGGAGCCTGATGCAATCATTTCAGGGGCTGTCACAAATCTGGAATCTTTCTCAATTGCGAAGATTGCCATTGAAAAGCACATTCCTCCCCATGTGCACTCTGCTTCTAGCCCATCACCCACTGAAACCGCCCCACAAAGCCCTACCCTAATAATCGCCAAAGTGTTGACCCATCTAAACACTCCACGCTCTCCCCAGAAACTAATTATCACTGGGGTATCTCCAACCGAAGAGAGGGTGGACACAAGTGTTAGTGGGAGCCCATAACACCGAGAATCACATATCTCATCTCCCAGTGTGGCTAGGGAGATAGGATATTCTGATGAGGCTGCCACTTCCCCTGCATCAACATCTGAGCAGGGAGAAGCCGGTACCATCAATAAGACCTCACCAGAGGCAACTGCCGATGATGGATCCAATCCGGAGGCTGGAAGTCCCCAGTACCAAAACAAAGGGGCACATGCAACTACTGAGCCACACTCAGTGTATGTACATCCTGACACTGTCAGGAGGTCAGGTGATTCAGTGTAAACTGATGATGACCTGAGCTTCTTCTTCGATGTGGTCGCTCAAAACACCATCCTAGAGGATGAGGTTAGCAGACTTAAAGAGCTATTAGCCAAAATGTCTCAGGATGCAAGTCCATCTGCCACCATAAACCCACAGATGGCACCTTCACCCGAAGGTCACACATACACTCAACCACTCCCATAAACTCAGCCACCTGCCTCTGCTTCTGGAACTAGTTCTCAGGAACAGAACCCTCCTGACCAACTAGTTGCTATCTTCCAAAAATCCCGGCCTCTCAGCACACCAATAATCACAGACATTGTGATGAAAACCCTTGATGAGAGGCTTCCCTCACAAATACAACCCATGGTGGAGGTTGCTGTAGCTAAGACGCTTGCTGATAGTCAAACCCCAACCAATGCACCCAAAAAGGGGGAGACATCAGTGCAAGCCAAGAGGAAGAGGGTAGAGGAGGAGAAAGAAGTAGGGAGAGAGGAGGAAAACGAGAGGGAGAGGATTGAGGAGACTGTGAAGGTGAAGGGGAAGGAGAAGTTGAGAGAGGAGAGAGCTGAACAGATAGAAGTGGCTGAAATCCAAAAAGATTTCAGTGTTACTTATAAAAAGAAGAGAGGAGAGAAGGAGGGAGAGAAGGTAGAGAAGGTGGATACTGATCTAGCAGCCCTAGTCAAGGAGGCTGATGCTGAGCATAGCCGATCAATGGACTCTGTCATTGATCGGCTGTTCAGGCAAGGCTTTGACATGGACACTGCCATGCTAGATCAGGAAATTAGGAAGATGGAGATAAAGGAGATAGAATACCGATGGACCACTTATAGCCAAGAGGAAAGAAAGAGACTCGAGGCTATGAGTAGGTTTATTTCGAAGTATCTGGGGAGACCAGTCCTAGATGTGAAGGTTTGGACCAGGGACAGAATCTTGGCTATAGCCACCAAGATCTGTTCGGCTGGTGACTTTACCAAGGGACTGGTTGCAGAAGCCCTATCTGAAGCCGGTGCTGGGAACAGGACCTTGCTAGTCAAACAGACTATACCTGCCCTTATCTCTAGGTTGCTAGCAAAGCCTGCCCAAATTCCCACACCAACAACCCAAACACAAACCACAAAACCAACCCCTTCACCATCAAAACCTATTACCGATGATCCACCCTTGCAGAAGAAGAGAAGGGTGTTGAGGCTGCAAGAGGAAGAAGAAGAGGAGGATGAGGAGGATAGACTGCCTCTTTCTGCAGTCATACCTTTACCTAAAGCCAATCCTAAACCCATCACTCCCACCTCACAGATGGATGCTGTGAGGGTTAAGATAGAAGAAGAAGAACAACAGAAACATCATGATGAGGAGATGCTGAAAAGCATAGACAAAGCTTATGCTGCTTCTTCTTCTATAATGAACATGAAGAAGGAAGCTCTGAGACTCTTCACTCTCAAACAAACCTTACAATATGATAAAGAGAGAGTGAGGACGTGGCCTGATCCTAGGGTGGCTCACAGGATCATTAAGAAAGACATTCCTGTGAGATACAAGAGCCAAGTTAAGAAGATCGTAGATGAAGTGATCTCAGTGGCTCTTGTAATAACACCCTGGGAGATTGTAGAGGAGTTCGAGAAAACCTATAGAGCTAAGCAGCCACCCCAAACGATGTTGGAGAATAGGGTGGTTAGGAAAGGCTTAGTCTATAAGAGGCTTGAGAACTTCCGAAAGGATGAGCTCAACCTGCTACTAGAAGGCAGACATCCTGATGAATTTGCCTATAGGCAGATCACAACTGCTGAGCTCAAGAATGGCAAACAGGCCAAGTTTGTCTCAGAGCTGTACGGCCATGAAGGATTATTCGAAGGTGAGGCTGAGGACCTATCCAAAGAAGAAAAAATGACATTCCTTCAAGCCTACACCAGAGAATCCTACAGGCTCGTACGTGGGAAGTAGGTCTCATGGATGGGACAACAGCCCTGTGTCCAGTTCCCCAAGACAGGGCTCCCATCCATACTTAGCCAATCAAATCTCAGAGACCTCTTGCCAGGCTAGTGCTTATCAGGGTCAACTTTTGATCTGATCCAGAAGGAAATAGACTAACATTTCTGCCAACAATAAGTGGGACAATAAATTACTTAGAGCTTTTGGCTGCATTGGTTCAGGGGGAGTTTGGTGGACCAAAAGAACCAATGAGCCAAGATCAGAAAACCTCTAAGTCCCACATGCATCACAACAACTGCTGAAGGCTTCATCAGCAGTTTGACAAAGACTGAAGACTCAACAGCTGAAGATCAAAGATCTGAAGAACAACAGCTGAAGATCCCAAGTACTGAAGACAAGTACTGAAGTCTGAAGTACTGAAGAATACAAGTACTGAAGACTTCAAGTATTGAAGACTCAAGTGCTGAAGATCAACAGCTAAAGAACTGAAGATCAACAAATGATGCACAAAGTCTGAAGACAAAGACTGAAGACATCAGCTGATGACAACTATTGAAGTCATCAGCTAATGAAACATCTGAAGATGAAAGTCTGAAGACCAAGTGCTGAAGCTTCAGAGTTAGTCACAATAGCTGAAGAAGTTGTCTTTAGTTGTTGTAATGGTTTTACTTTTCAGTAGTTGTAATTTTGTTTCAGTAGATTGTAAACTACAGAAGAGCTTGTTCTTCAGTAGTTGTAGTTCAGTAGTTGTAAACGACTGAAGAGTTTGTTCTTCAGTCGTTGTAATTATAATACCCATAAAAAAAATAAATAAAATAATAATAATAATAATAATAAAAGTTCAGGGGGCATTTGTGTTAATTTGAAAACTTAAATTAATAAGTTTTGGCATAAAATGAAACAACCTCAAAACCAAAGGGACCAATTGCGTAAAATTTAAAAACCCCCTTTCTGTTTCTCTCTCCCCGTCGCTGCCGGTGCTCCGGCCACCGCCGGTCGGCTCCGGTGACCCCCCAAACGAACATTTGATTCGATTTCAGTCTAATCCATTGTTCCCGACACCTTCGAGTGGGGATTCGAACATTGTACCCCACATCAATTTGATGATTAAAGTCGGTTAGTGGATTTAAACTTTTGGTTGCTTTTCCCCTCTATTGTCGCGCACTCAGCCAACAATAATTCAATTAACTTAGTATATACAATCATCTATCAATTCTTAAATGAATGCTGCTTTCAATTTCGATTAAAACAAACCCAAACACCCCGTCGATCACCATCATAAGCCGCGACCTGCAACTTGCTTAAAACCCATTCTCCGATCGATTTTAACTAAAATTGATAAAGGGCTTTTACTCTAGATCAACATACGAAGCTTCCTATCAATTTAATTTGAATTCCATCAAGGTTTGCTCACCCATCGATCACAACCGTGGCCGCGACCTGTTCTTCATCGGGTTCATCATCGAATCGACTTCAAAACAGGTAATTAAAACTACCAACATACTCGATTCTAGACTAGGAATGAAAGCCCCATCATTAATTTGGCTATTAACATCGTTTTGATGCTCAATTGAAGCGAAATTGTTTCTAGGGTTCATACGGTTTAGAATTTGGGGATTTTGGATTCGGGATTGTTAGCAGGTAATTGAACACACCTATTAGCTCGATTTTGGATGCGGATTAAAGGCTCTATGAATTTGAACATTAACGTCATCGAATTGGGGTTCAATTGGATTGATTCGATCTATGGCTTTTATGTGAAATTGGGGTTGATTGAAACTAAGTTTTAAAACCAATTGGAACCAATCTTAACTGCGGCTGAGGCCTTTAGGTCAGTGGTATGTGTGAGAGTTGGTGAGTTTGAGGTCAAGGGTTCAAACCCGAGCCCCTGCCATATTTTTTATAGCCTTTTTAACCTTTTAAAAATATGTAAAAATTACTAAAAAATTATAAAAATTCTTTTATGAACTCTGTTTATTTTTTTAAATCATCAACCTTATTTCTGTAATTTTCTTTAAGTTTAAACCTTTATAAAACAATATAACAAAGGCTTGTGGTTTAGTTATTTTTATGGATTTCTGTTAAATAAATTGTAAAAATCTGATTAAATATAAAACTTCTTTTATAAAAGCACCTAATTAATTTCTTAGTTTATTAAAACCTTAACAATTCTTATATATATATATTGTTAACGAACGTTGTAAATAGTTATTTTGTTTAAAATAAGCATTAAATAGTCGATATAGTCCCGTATTTTATAGCCAACTTACAGAGGCCATAACTTCTTCATAACAGATCCAAATTAGTTAAACCTTATGTCCATGACGAAGCTCGTCGAAAGACGAATCTGTTGATATATAAAACATCGAAAAACTCATTCGTTTAGACCTCTAAACAGTCATTTTCGTTACAGCTAGCAGTTCTGCGCAGCTGTAAAGATCCACGTTTTTCTCATATTTCGGTAATCCAAATCAGAAACTTTTCTAAATGAAAGTTGTTCAAAAACCACTAATCTAGTAAACTGGAGATTTTTAGAATTTTTAAATGTCGTTTAGTATTTTTAACGAGTGCGAAAAGACAGGGACAGAACTGGAATTTTTCAGATTATAATTTGCGTTACGTTATCGTAGGTTCTCGCGGCGTTAACCGAGCTTAGACCTTGTTTCTGATTATTATCATTCGTGTATAAGGTACGGATTCTTGGTTACCTTTATCATAGTATAAATTCTGTTCTGTTACTTTGTAGTACAGATTTTGATACCATATTTCCGTTAATATGACTCGTTTGGCCTTTGGTATTTTACTAGTCGCCTAACATTATTTGTTATGCTATGCTATGACTCGTTCGACTTGTTAATTTTACTTGTTGAAGGCTTACAGCATGCAATATATATTTTATAAGTTTGTGCTCATTATTGCATGTTCCTATAAATGCTCTATTGATACGTTATATGTTGGTAGTTGTACTACCATTTGATTGATACTCTGTTACCCGAGCTCTCCGACATGTCATTGTGGCGTCAATGATGTGACACTTTTTGTGACGGTGTGTAATAAATAGTTCACGGCGTCTCCGTTAACACGTTAGTACTCGGGTAGTACTTTGGCCATAATATCTGGGAGGCGGATGGATCGATCCTAGTTCAGTTCAGATCAGTTCAGTTCCGGGGGATGGAATCATGTGTGTATGCCCCACACACCATCTCATTGGTGCATAGTCTAGCTAGCTATGTACTTATCAGTTCAGTTTTGGCTCTGGGTACTCCTTATATGACATGACTTATTTTGTTTGTATATACGCGTCGTGTAGATCAGTTCAGTTCAGTATTACATGTTCAGTTTAGTATCAGTATTATATGTTTAAAATCAGATTTCTATTTCAGTATAATATGATCCGTTCAGTATTCAGATATAAGTATTTTATGCTTGGTATCATTACTATTGTTCTTTCCGTCACTGAGCAACTTTTGGCTCAGCCGTATTTTCTTTCGTGGTGTTTTTCTTATTTGATTGTAGGTAATCAGGGTAATCCAAGAAATCAGTGAAGAGTGGTTGAAGATCAAGATTTTATTTTACTTAAATTGATGTAATGAACAACTTAATTAGGTTCTTTCGGATTATGGAGTTTGTTTGAATTTGTTTCTTTTGACAATCTCTTTAATATCGTGGATTTGGTTTTTATTTGATATCTGTAATAGTGACACGTCAGCCTTTCCGGGTTGGGGTGTTACAGTTATGGTATCAGAGCAAAGGCTCTTTCTTGTAGAAAACTTAAACATTAAAAATAAACTCGTGAGGTAATGGGTAGACGTTGGGTTAGGATCTAATTTTTGTCTCCAATCTAAATTCCAGTGTTCACACTTACATCTTCATTTCAGATGGCTCCTAAGAGACGTGTGAACAACCGCAATAACTCAAATGGCCTCCAGCTGATACTCCTCTTGAAACCCTCGTTGCTAATGCTGTAAACGCTGCTATTTCTGGAATACTCCCTAACCTGATGACTCAGACTGCTCAAACAGTCATCCAGCAGATGCAACAGGCAAATTCGGAGGGAAACAACACAGGACCTCCACCCGGTGTAAATAACTCAGAGTCACTTTCTGGCGGGAACAACACAGGAGCACCTTCCGGTGATAATACACCACCACCCCGTGATAGTATTCATATCTGGTTGGAACGTTTTCAGAAGCAAAGGCCTAAGTCTTTCAGTACTTCCAATGATCCGGTCGAGGTGCAAAACTGGATCAGTCATATTGAGAAATTGTTTGAGGTACTTGGTGTTGAGGACGTATACAAAGTAAGGTTGGCTACATACAAGTTAGAAGATGATGCTCACAGATGGTGGACGACTGTGAAACAAGCTAGAGGAGGAAACGAATATGCAGCTACACTTCCTTGGGATAAATTCCGAGGAATGTTTTATGAGGAATACTTCGCTGCTGCTGACCGTACTGAGTATCGTAGACAGTATGCTAATATTAGACAGAGGGATGACGAGCATATAACAGATTTCAAGACACGATTTACGCGGTTAGTGAGTTTTCTTGGTGCATCTGCAGGCTCACCGCAAGAGCAGACAGAAAATTTTCAGTGGGCCATATGTGAAAGAGATCGAAAGTTTATATTGAATAATCGGTTTAAAGATATTAATGAAGTGGTTGATGATGTTAAAAACTTATATAATGATAAGAAGAATGGAAGGAAGTCGTATGATGATAACCGCAAGCGGCCTAGAGAGAATGACAGGGATCAGTCTTCTTCTCATACGAATAAGAATCAGTCTTCACCACCACGAGACCGTCGAAACCGTTTTGATCGCAACAACAACAATAACTCTCGATCATGGAAGAATCGAAACCAGAACCAGAAATCAACTCATAATCAGACTCAGCAGGCTCCTATTCGTGCTCAACCACCAAATCAGCAGCACCCTAATCAGGATCGGAATGCTATCCCTCAGTGTAACACATGCGGGAAACTTCATAAGGGAGCTTGTCGTCTGGCTGGAGGATTATGTTTCAGATGCAGACGTGCAGGACACATGATTAGGGATTGCCCTCAGCGCGACCCTCGTAATAACGCTGGAGGGAATCAAGCTAAACCTGCAACTGGAGGACGAGTTTTTGCACTCACTGCAAATGAAGCGGCTAACGTACCAGGTATATTTCTGACACCCTTAGTTAGCAACGTATTATATACATATATATGTCTTATCCGATACTAATAATAAATGCCCTAGGTATGATCTCCGGTACCCTTTGCATAGGAAAGCGGGATATTTATGTCTTATTTGATACGGGCGCTACGCATTCTGTTGTATCTCTTTTGTTTGCTAAGTACTTAAGGACTGCACCGACTGCATTAGAGAACGCTTTGGCTATTACGACTCCATTAGGGGAGTCGACTATCATCTTGTATGTCTATAGAGATTGTCCGATTAGAATCGAGTCTATTATTCGTAAAGCTGATTTGTTTCCTATGCAAATGAGTGACTTTGATGTCATACTTGGTATGGACTGGTTAACTCGACATCACGTTACTATAGAATGCCAGACTCGTCGTGTTTTATTTGGAAATCCTCAATGCCCTGAACTCGTTTATCAAGGGACTCAGCCTCGGAAATCGTTGAAAATCATCTCTACGTTTAAGGCTCAGAAACTCTTATCGCACGGTTGCATGGGCTTCCTAGCTTCAGTGAAAGCTACATCTTCTGAAAAGCCAAACATATCTGATTATCCGATTGTATGTGATTTTCCTGACGTGCTTCCTGAGGAGTTACCCGGACTTCCACCAGATCGCGAAGTAGAATTCACTATTGATCTTGTTCCAGGTGCTGAGCCGATTTCTAAGGCACCGTATCGTATGGCACCTATGGAGCTTAAGGAGTTAAAGGAGCAGTTACAGGAGTTACTAGATTTGGGATTTATAAGACCAAGCGATTGCCTTGGGGCGCACCGGTCCTATTCGTGAAGAAGAAAGATGGTTCTTTGAGACTCTGCATTGACTACAGAGAACTCAACAAGATCACTATCCGTAATCGTTACCCTCTGCCTCGTATTGATGATTTATTTGATCAGCTTCAGGGTGCAAAGTGTTTCTCTAAAATCGATCTGAGGTCTGGTTACCATCAGTTAAAGATCAAGGAGTCTCACATCCCTAAATCTGCCTTCCGTACTCGGTATGGTCACTATGAGTTCCTGGTTATGCCGTTCGGGTTAACTAATGCCCCGGCCGTATACATGGACCTAATGAACCGAGTCTTTTGCAAGTTCCTCGATAAGTTCGTCATTGTATTTATCGACGACATCTTAATTTATTCTAAAAGTAAGGAGGAGCATGAGAATCATCTTCGTATCGTGCTCGAAACACTACGTGAAAAGAAGCCTTATGCCAAATTTTCAAAGTGTGAATTTTGGCTGAGCAAGGTAGCCTTTTTGGGTCATGTCGTTTCTACGGATGGTATTATGATGGACCCTGCTAAAATAGAGTAAAGTTGGTTTGTAAAAATTGCAATTACTTAAATTTACTTAAAATAGAGTAAAGTGGGTATCGAACACAGGGAGTTGTGGAATATGTGTTAACTCAATCAAATTGCAATTACTTAAATATAACTAAAATGACAAATAAGTAAAGTTCAATAGTCTGTTGATTTGTTCAAGTAGCTTAAAACAAGAAAACAAAGTGAATTGGTTTGTAAAAATCAGTAATGAGAGAGATGTTTCCCTTTGGTATCCGGATTTTAACAAATGATAATATTGGTATTAATTGGGAAGAACCACATAGACATGATTCATGATTGTGTGCTTATGTGTGATCAAAGTGGACTAAGTACTTGTATGAGCAAGGTTATCTCTCGATAATCAGTATCACTCTTGAATTACCCAACCCTTCCACTAAATCAAGATTTGCCTATGGCATCAAGAACGTATGGCTAAAGTTAAGCAATCCATGAATGACCCATTACACATAATACACAATCATCATGACAAAACAATCACAAGATCAATTTCATCATCCCATAAATAGAAAACACCAACATGATCAAAGTTACAAATCCTTCAAACCAAAAGGAAACACACAAGAAGACTAGCCACTCATAGTTTTATGCATGAAAACAAGATTCAAGATACAATTCATAACAATCAAAATGAAATAGCAAGGATTAAAGTACCACAAGATCTTGTTCTTCAACACATCTAAGAAGATCAACAAAAGCTTAGCCAAAGAAAACTTCAATTCTCATCACCCGAATGATTCTTGTTCAAAAGAGATTGGCCTCCATTCCCTTGTCTTTCAATGCTTTTAAACAAAGAATTGCCAGCCAAAAGTTCCAAACATTCTCCCAAAAATCGTCACCTTTCCATATTTTGAGCAAAAGGCACCTCCACTTGTGATTTTAATAAGTGAATCCACTTGCCAGGAAGTTGCCTCTACCGTAACTTACGGTAGCCACCGTAAGTTACGGTAGCCACAAGACTTGCACGGTGGAAACCTTCTGTGATACGGTGGAAAAATTCAGGATTTGGGGTCTACCGTACCTTACGGTGGCTAGTGTAAGATACAGTGGAGCCCTGAACATTTGTTTCTTCTTTTCTTCTTTCCACACACGTCCACTCCGTTCCACGCTCGCAACGTTTTCTCCATTTTTAGCTCCCAACATATCTGAAACATAAGCAACTGTAGTTATCTAATTCAAGATAATTACACGATTAAATGAGAGAATGTTACGCGTTTTAACATCATAAAAGGGTTGTTCCTTGAACCACCCGTCACATCCCCACACTTAACCGTTGCTTGTCCCAAGCAACATATCAAATCAATTTCAAACAAGCGATCAATGTAACCCAAGCATAAACATGTAAGACTTTTTACTAACCCTTTCGTAACAACCAAAATGACACACCCCTCGCTATGTCCCTCCTCTCGGCGACAAGCACTAGCGTCCATGAGCTAGACACACAAAAGGCAAACGGCGGTTGCACAACTATAAGCTTGTACCTAAATCGACCCTTCTCTTAACAATTGCCAAACATGAATGCATATCAAAAGGGACTTTAAGGTTGTAACGTGGCTAGGTGTATGGGTAGGAAATGGAATATATATGAAGAAGCGAAAACTTAACCTGGTCTTTTATTACACAATATCATAACCACTAACTACCAAACCTAATACTATGAACAAGGTACTCAACTTCAATTCCTTTTTTTTTCTTTTCTTAATTTTTCTCTTTCTTTTTCTTCGTTCATTTTTCTCCCCTTTTTTTTCAAATTTTTTATATATATATATATTTCTTTAATAACAATAAAAAAAAACACAAAATCTTCACGCAAACATTCAACATAGCATTGAAGATGATTACAACTACTAAACAACTACTAGCACTATAAGACCAGGTCAAGTTGGGTAAATTTTGAAGTAACTAGCTAAGGGGTAACAAACGATAGGCTTTTAGGCACAACATGGGCAACTAAATGTCCAAACCCCCGCCCCTCTCGCAACCAAGCTCATATATATAATTTATGAGGTCCAACCTCCCAAATCCCACACTCGCACACATCAAAGACGAGGCTACTTAATTGCCCTTATTCCTTTCACATTCACATCCAACTTAAAGTCTCAGATCGTATTCAAGCACAAGTTCTAATGCACCCCCACCTGTTGCCATCTCATAAAGAAATGTGTTATTTATCTACAAGTGTGGCTTCAACTCTCACCAAGAATAAGACTGTTTAAAGGTTGCCGATGCATCATTCGGAGTTAATCCAAGGTCTTCAAATTCTCACAATGTTTTGCTTGAATTTTTTTTTTTAAAAACTTCAAAATTTCTCCCCATCCCCACACTTGAGATACATTGTCCCCAATGTATGGTTTTGAAAGGAACAAAATAAACAAAACAAAAGACTCACAAAATTGAAAATATTATTTTTGTTTTTGTTTTTATGACACTAACACCTCTATAATTCAACCCTGACACATAAACATTAACATATCATAAGCTCCACCCTACCACCCAACCGAACTACTCAAAAGAAAACAAGAAACAAACTATACAAGAGAAGATGCAACCTGAATAGCTTGACTTATGGTGGCCTTATGGGATGTTTCAACTCTTGCCGGGAAACTTGACACAACTTCCCGCATCCCCACACTTGTGAAACAAGTGTACTGCATCCAGTCTTCTTACCTTCACTATCCATCTCAGTTTGTTCAACCGTCTTCTCCACCTTCTTTTTCTTCGCTCTTCTTTTTCTCTTTCTCTTCTTTTCTTTAGCTGCAACCTCTTTCACTTCCTTTAACATGTCAACAGCAAAACATGCTTCCTTGATGGAAGGGTTAGTAACAATAGAAAACATATTTAAGTTCAAAACCTTCTCACCAAACTTCATGTTCACCATTCCTAGCTCACAATCTTGGACTGCCTGTGCAGTAGCTAGAAACGGCCTACCCAAGATGACTGAATGTGGTGCATTCTCAATAGAAGAAGTGTAATTCAGTACCAGAAAATCCACTGGGTAGTAGCAATCTCTCACCTTTACAATGACATCTGTTAGCATACCCCTGGGCCTAATGGGTGTTTGGTTAGCCAACATTATTATGGTATCAACATATTTCAATGGACCAAAATCAAATTTGTCATATAAATGCCCGGGGAGGATGCTAACACATGCTCCTAGATCTAAAAGTGCCCGGTCAATTTTAAGGTCTCCTATATGAATTGGAATCAAGGGCACTCCTGGATCTGGGAGTTTTAGGGGTAATTTATCTAACAAAGGAACACTTACCTGAGATGTGAATTCCAAAGCATTAATGTGTACTTGTTTTGAGCTCTTGGAACTAGATTGGTGATTAGGATTCACCATAGTATCACTTGACAGCTCTCCTTTGTTCTTCTTCATGTTTGCTACTTCTGTTGCGAGTTGGCCCATTTGGATGCTCAAAGATTGAATGGCCTTGTCACGAATTTCGTCTTTTTGGGCCCGAGCATCATCCAACTGATTTCTCTTTTGCATCTCCTGTTGCATCATCATAAGAATATCCATAACTTCATTCCCGCTTGAAGTAACATGACCCGATGAACCACCTTGCTCATTACCCGATTGTTAGGATTGCCTTTGGAAACCTTGATTGTTTCCACCCCAGTAATTGCCTTGACTATTGAATAGTTGGCGAGGCACATAGTTACCTTGGGTATTTCCTTGAAAGTTCGGGTTGGATTGATTGGCCGGATTCCCATAACTGAAGTTGGGATGATTTCTCAAACCCGGATGATAGGTATTTGAATTCATGTTGTAATTTCTTCCACCAAACCCTTGACCTTGAATAGCATTCACTTCCTCCACTTGTTCAAAAGTTACCGTGCAAGAACCCACAGTATGCCCTAACTCATTACAATTTGTACAAACATTGTAAACTTGATTTGTAGCTTGTACATTACCATCATCCACCGCATGAACTGGAGCTCGTGTAATGACCGGTCGTGCTCGTCTTGATGATTGAGCCTTCCTCTTCGTTGTAACCGCCATTTGTTCCATAAATGCCCAATCGTCTTGCTCATAATTCGTACCAAATGTACCATTTGTGATAGACATTAAATCCCGGGCATCTTCAGAATGAAGCCCCTCGTGAAAAGCATTCAACAACTCCCATAACTCAATTCCATGATGAGGACAATTCTTGATCATCATGTTAAACCGCTCAAACACCTCATGGAACATTTCACCTTGTTGCTGTTGGAAGCTTCTCAAGCTTCTCCTAGCATCATTAGTCTTTTGAGCTGTGAAAAACTCTTCCAAAAACCTTTGTTGCATTTCAGCCCATGTATAAATTGAAGCGGATGGCAAAGTATAGAACCACCTCTTTGCCTTATCCTCCAATGAAAACTGAAATAACACCAACT
This sequence comes from Flaveria linearis, assembly GCA_024085815.1. Lineage (NCBI taxonomy): Eukaryota > Viridiplantae > Streptophyta > Magnoliopsida > Asterales > Asteraceae > Flaveria > Flaveria linearis. Next base: position 27,505,711 of record CM044012.1, on the reverse strand, counting down.
TGACATCATCCGCAAAAATCCTTGTCCACCAATTGTGTTACAAATTGAGTCATAAGCTTCCAAATGAAAATAAGGTTCTTCCGTTGCTAACCCCTTGTACTTTGGCAAACTTTGAAGTGAATTTGTTCGGACTTCAAACGTTCTCCCTTGATTGTTTTGAGGAATGACCACTGGTGAAGGATTATTTATGATGATTGGATGAAAGTGTGCCTCAATACCCCTAGCAGCGTCCCAATTATGCCTTCGTGGAACACCCAACCTAACTCTTGGTCGCTGAGGACCTATTGGTCTTTGAACTTGTGGTCCTGGAGGCATGAATTGCTGAAACGGTGGTTGAAAGATTGCTCCCCCATGTCGTGGAGGAATCTGCTCTTGAAACTGTGGCCCATGTGGCCTCACTTGGGGTTGTATTTGTGGTGGTATAATTTGTTGTTGCACAACTTGTGGTTGTGGTCTCCCATATCCTCGCATAGCTTGTCCTTGACTATAAACATAATTTCCTTGATCAGTATCTCCTTCGTACGTGTACCCTTCTTCCTCATATCTCCTAATTTCATCACCATAACCACCATCAGCACCAGATCGTCCTACTCCCGATGTTTGTACAACTTGAGGTTGTTGGTCTTGTAGAACGCACAGAAAGATGATGGTGAACTCTAGGCAATCTTACAGAACGTGGAGATTGGTAAACAATCAGAATTCAGAGTAGATGAGCACGGAGTAATCTGGTGCGGTAAACGTTTATGTGTGCCTAATGATTCTTCTCTACGAGAATCGTTATTAGTTGAGGCACATAGTTCTCCGTTTTCTATTCATCCTGGATCTACTAAGATGTATCGGGACCTTCGTCAGAACTTTTGGTGGAATGGAATGAAAGAGGATGTGGCTAAGTATGTTAGCCGTTGTCTTACTTGTCAGCAGGTCAAGATTGAGCATCAAAGAGCTAGTGGTTTGCTTCAGCCACTACCTATTCCAGTATGGAAATGGGATGATATTTCCATGGATTTTGTAACCGGGTTACCAAAAACATTCAAGAAGAATGATGCGATATGGGTTGTGGTAGACAGATTGTCAAAGTCGGCCCACTTTCTCCCAATTCAGCAAGGATTTTCGGTTAGCAAATTATCTGAAGTCTTCACACAAGAGATTGTTAGACTTCATGGCACTCCGGTGTCTATCGTCTCTGATCGAGACCCGAGGTTCACTTCTCGCTTTTGGAAGGGTTTGCAAGCTGCCTGGGGTACCAAGTTGAGGTTTAGTACGGCGTTCCATCCTCAGACTGACGGTCAGTCGGAGCGTACTATTCAGACACTTGAGGACATGCTTCGAGCATGTGCCTTAGAGTGGACTGGGAACTGGGATGAGTATTTGTGTTTGGTCGAGTTTGCTTACAACAACAGTTGGCAAGCTAGCATTGGCATGGCTCCTTTCGAATTATTGTATGGTCATAAATGTAGAGCACCTATTTGTTGGGAAGAAGTCGGTGAAAGAGTCATCGAAGGACCCGAGTTAGTTCAAATCACGAATGAGAAAGTTGCTCTTGCTAGGGAAAAGTTAAAGGAAGCTCAAAGTAGACAGAAAAGTTATGCAGACCGACACCGTCGACTTTTGGAGTTTAAGGTCGGTGACAAAGTGTTCCTGAAGGTTTCGCCTTGCAAAGGCGTACGACGTTTTAGTCTTAAGGGGAAACTTAGTCCACGGTTTATCCGACCCTTTGAAATCCTAGAAAGAGTTGGTGAGGTTTCGTATCGTTTGGCTTTACCACCTCAACTATCACATGTGCATAATGTCTTCCATGTATCTCTTTTAAGGGGATACAATTATCATCCTATTCACGTGGTTAACTATCCACTTCACTTGATTCGTGAGGATTTATCATTCGAAGAAGAACCAGAAGCTATCCTTGACCGACAAGAACGCATTATGCGTAGGAAAACTATCCCTTTTGTTAAGGTATTATGGAAAAACCATTCCGAACGCGAAGCTACATGGGAGATAGAAGATGAAATCCGTTCTCAATATCCGTATCTATTTACCTTTTAGTTATTATCTTCTATATGTTTCTGTTATCAGTTAGGAAGTTATCATGTATCTGTTTCTGGAACATCACATTAGTCATCTCTTATACGATTTTGTCTGCCGAATCGATTCCGTTTCAGCAATTGAATAATTGCGAGTGATTTTGTTCACTTGTTGATATTTTAACTACTCCGTGTACGTTATGCCATATCTTTGTTCAAGCTGTACCTAGTAATTTCGTGGACGAAATTTTTTTTAAGGGGGGTAGAATTATAATACCTATAAAAAAATAATAATAATAATAATAATAAAAGTTCAGGGGGCATTTGTGTTAATTTGAAAACTTAAATTAATAAGTTTTGGCATGAAATGAAACAACCTCAAAACCACAGGGACCAATTGCGTAAAATTTAAAACCCCCTTTCTGTTTCTCTCTCCCCGTCGCTGCCGGTGCTCCGGCCACCGCCGGTCGGCTCCGGTGACCCCCCAAACGAACATTTGATTCGATTTCAGTCTAATCCATTGTTCCCGACACCTTCGAGTGGGGATTCGAACATTGTACCCCACATCAATTTGATGATTAGAGTCGGTTAGTGGGATTTAAACTTTTGGTTGCTTTTCCCCTCTATTGTCGCGCACTCAGCCAACAATAATTCAATTAACTTAGTATATACAATCATCTATCAATTCTTAAACGAATGCTGCTTTCAATTTCGATTAAAACAAACCCAAACACCCCGTCGATCACCATCATAAGCCGCGACCTGCAACTTGCTTAAAACCCATTCTCCGATCGATTTTAACTAAAATTGATAAAGGGCTTTTACTCTAGATCAACATACGAAGCTTCCTATCAATTAATTTGAATTCCATCAAGGTTTGCTCACCCATCGATCACAACCGTGGCCGCGACCTGTTCTTCATCGGGTTCATCATCGAATCGACTTCAAAACAGGTAATTAAAACTACCAACATACTCGATTCTAGACTAGGAATGAAAGCCCCATCATTAATTTGGCTATTAACATCGTTGTGATGCTCAATTGAAGCGAAATTGTTTCTAGGGTTCATACGGTTTAGAATTTGGGGATTTTGGATTCGGGATTGGTTAGCAGGTAATTGAACACACCTATTAGCTCGATTATGGATGGGGACTAAAAGCCCTATGAATTTGAACATTAACATCATCGAATTGGGGTTCAATTTGGATTGATTCGATCTAGGGCTTTTATGTGAAATTGGGGTTGATTGAAACTAAGTTTTAAAACCAATTGGAACCAATCTTAACTGCGGCTGAGGTCTTTAGTTCAGTGGTATGTGTGAGAGTTGGTGAGTTTGAGGTCACGGGTTCAAACCCGAGCCCCTGCCATATTTTTTATAGCCTTTTTAACCTTTTAAAAATATGTAAAAAATTACTAAAAAATTATAAAAATTCTTTTATGAACTCTGTTTATTTTTTTAAATCATCAACCTTATTTCTGTAATTTTCTTCAAGTTTAAACCTTTATAAAACAATATAACAAAGGCTTGTGGTTTAGTTATTTTTATGGATTTCTGTTAAATAAATGGTAAAAATCTGATTAAATATAAAACTTCTTTTATAAAAGCACCTAATTAAAATCTGTAAGTTAGTTTATTAAAACCTTAACAATTCTTATATATATATATTGTTAACGAACGTTGTAAATAGTTATTTTGTTTAAAAATAAGCTTTAAATAGTCGATATAGTCCCGTATATTATAGCCAACTTACAGAGGCCATAACTTCTTCATAACAGATCCAAATTAGTTAAACCTTATGTCCATGACGAAGTTCGTCGAAAGGCGAATCTGTTGATATATAAAACATCGAAAAACTCATTCGTTTAAACCTCTAAACAGTCTTTTTCGTAACAGCTAGCAGTTCTACGCAGCTGTAAAGATCCACGTTTTTCTCATATTTTGGTAATCCAAATCAGAAACTTTTCTAAATGAAAGTTGTTAAAAAACCACTAATCTAGTAAACTGGAGATTTGTAGTATTTTTAAATGTCGTTTAGTATTTTTAACGAGTGCGAAAAGACAGGGGCAGAACTGGAATTTTTTAGATTATAATTTGGGTTACGTTATCGTAGGTTCTCGCGGCGTTAACCGAGCCTAGACCTTGTTTCTGATTATTATCATTCTTGTATAAGGTACGGATTCTTGGTTACCTTTATCATAGTATAAATTCTGTTCTGTTACTTTGTAGTACAGATTTTGATACCATGTTTCCGTTAATATGACTCGTTTGGCCTTTGATATTTTACTAGTCGCCTAACATTATTTGTTATGCTATGACTCGTTCGACTTGTTAATTTTACTTGTTGAAGGCTTACATCATGCAATATATATTTTATAAGTTTGTGCTCATTATTGTATGTTCCTATAAATGCTCTATTGATACGTTATATGTTGGTAGTTGTACTACCATTTGATTGATACTCTGTTACCCGAGCTCTCCGACATGTCATTGTGGCGTCAATGATGTGACACTTTTCGTGACGGTGTGTAATAAATAGTTCACGGCGTCTCCGTTAACACGTTAGTACTCAGGTAGTACTTTGGCTATAATATCTGGGAGGCGGATGGATCGATCCTAGTTCAGTTCAGATCAGTTCAGTTCCGGGGGATGGAATCATGTGTGTACGCCCCACACACCATCTCATTGGTGCATAGTCTAGCTAGCTATGTACTTATCAGTTCAGTTTTGGCTCTGGGTACTCCTTATATTACACGACTTATTTTGTTTGTATATACGCGTCGTGTAGATCAGTTCAGTTCAGTATTACATGTTCAGTTTAGTATCAGTATTATATGTTTAGAATCAGATTTCTGTTTCAGTATCATATGATCCGTTCAGTATTCAGATATAAGTATTTTAGGCTTCGTATCATTACTATTGTTCTTTCCGTCACTGAGCAACTTTTGGCTCAGCCATATTTTCTTTCGTGGTGTTTTTCTTATTTGATTGTAGGTAATCAGGGTAATTCGGGAAATCAGTGAAGAGTGGTTGAAGATCAAGATTTTATTTTACTTAAATTGATGTAATGAACAACTTATTAGGTTCTCTCGGATTATGGAGTTTGTTTGAATTTGTTTCTTTTGACAATCTCTTTAATATCGTGGATTTGGTTTTTGATTTGATATCTGTAATAGTGACACGTCAGCCTCTCTGGGTTGGGGTGTTACAGTAATACTTTCAGTAGTTTCTTTTCTTCAGTAGTTTGTAATAAGTTAGAACACTTAGCATTTTGTAAGAAGATGTCAGCTGTTTGACATCTTCAATAGTTTATGTGTTCTTTCAGTAGTTTGTTAATAACCGTTTGATGTCACTATCAAGTGACATCAGCATACGTCATTTTGCCTATAAAAGGTAGATGACCTAATTGTAATCCTTGCCGAAACGTGTGAGTAATAGAAAATACCTTTTTGGGCAGAATTATTCTCTCTCTCTCTCTCTATATTTGTACTGTTACATGCAAAATCCTTGTGTTCTTGCTTGTTATTGCTAATTCTCGTGCTAAATCCGTTGCGAATACAACCTAATTGATCAAACTAGAGGCTGAGATCATGTCACAATGCCTACTTGCAACTTTTGCACATGGATCTTTTTGGTCCTGTCAGAGTGATGAGCATGGCAAAGAAGAAATATTGTCTGGTAATTGTGGATGATTACTCCAGATTTGTATGGACTTTCTTCTTGCACTCCAAAGATGAAGCTGCAAAAGCTATTATGAACTTTATGTTATATGTGGAGATGCAGTATTCCCTTCCAGTCAAGTGTGTGAGCAGTGACAATGGCACAGTGTTTAGAAATCACACACTTGATGACTTCTATCTGTCTAAGGGAATCAAAAGGCAGTTTAGCATTCCAAGAACTCCTGAACAAAATGGAGTGGTGGAGAGAAAGAACAGGACCCACATTGAAGCTGCCAGGTTAATGTTGGCTGACTCAGGATTGGCACTGACCTTTTGGGCTGAAGCTGTCAACACAGCTTGCTATGTGCAGAATAGAGTATTAGTGAATCAGAGGTTGATAAAGACTTATGAAGTACTTCATCATTTGGCTCCTTTGATTTCCTTCTTTAAAGCCTTTGGGTGTCCTTGTTTCATTCTCAACACAAGCAATCCACTCCAGAAGTTTGCATCAAAGGTGGATGCAGGGTATTTTGTTGGTTATTCATCAACTTGCAAGGCATACAGAGTTTTCAACTGCAGAACAAAGATGGTTGAAGAGACTTTGCATGTGAAGTTTAATGAATCTCCAAAGGACAAGATTCCATAAAACCCTATGGAGTTATTTGATCTGGACATACTGCAATATGTTCGTTATCAACCTCCAGCTGTTGTTCCTGTCAACAGTTCTCCACCGGGTGGTACTGATGATGATGTAGCCAGTACTCACCTTTTCAGGTTTAGTGACCATCTGCCTGAGTCCACTAAACCTGATGCTCCTGTAGCTTCAGTAGCTCCATCCACAACAAATGCTGATGAGATCTCTGAATCCTCTACTTCATTTGAGTTGCCATCTCCTACTTGGTTTCAAGAATCTGCATCACCATCTGTTGCTGCTGAAGGTCCTACAAACACTTGGACAGATCTGATAGTCTATCTAGAACTGAAGCATCACCCAATGTCTCAAATCATTGGTGATATCAATGCTGGAGTTTCAACCAGGAGTCAATTGTCGAACTTCTACTTCTATGCTCTCTTCATCAGTCAGCAAGAGCCAAAGAATTATCATGTTGCACTAAAGACAATGGATGGGTTGAAGCAATGCAACTTGAGCTTCTTCAATTCAAAAAGCAGCAAGTGTGGGAGCTTGTTCCTTTACCCCAAGGTAAGTGTGCAATAGGCACTAAATGGGTGTTTAGGAATAAAACAGATGAAAAGGGCCAAATTGTTAAGAACAAGGCCAGGCTGGTTGTACAGGGGTTTGCACAAGAGGAAGGCATCGATTATGATGAAACCTTTGCTCCTGTAGCCAGATTGGAGGCAATTAGATTGTTCTTAGCTTATGCTGCCTTTCACAATCTTAAGGTTTATCAAATGGATGTCAAAAGTGCCTTTTTATATGGTAAAATAAAAGAGGAAGTTTATGTGTGTCAACCACCAGGTTTTGAGGATAATAAACATCCTGATTGGGTGTATAAGCTTGATAAGGCTCTTTATGGGCTGAAACAAGCTCCTAGAGCCTGGTATGAAACATTATCTAACTTTCTTCTTCAAACTAATTTCACTAGAGGCTCCATTGATAAAACTTTATTTATAAAGAAAGTGGGACATCATAAGCTCCTTGTTCAAATTTATGTTGATGATATAATTTTTGCATCCTCTGATCCACAGTTGTGTGATGAATTCACTAAGCTCATGAAGCAAAAGTTTGAAATGAGTGCCATGGGGGAATTACAGTTCTTTCTGGGTTTGCAAATCAAACAAAGGGCTGATGGAATCTTTATACATCAGTCCAAATATACAAAAGATCTGTTGAATAAGTTTGATTTACAAAACAGTAAGCCATGTTCTACTCCCATGAGTAGCACCACACAACTGGATGTTGATCAAAAAGGTAAAGCAGTTGATGAAGCCCTTTACAGATGTATGATTGGGTCCTTGATGTACCTTACAGCTTCTAGACCAGACATTATGTTTACAACATGTGCATGTGCTAGATTTCAGGCTGCACCTAAAGAATCCCATTTGATTGCTGTCAAAAGGATCTTTAGATATTTGCAAGGTACCCAATCACTAGGTCTATAGTATTCTACTGGGCATTCTTATAAATTAGTTGCTTTTTCTGATAGTGACTATGCAGGGTGCAAAGTCACCAGAAAATCCACTTCTGGTGGTTGCCAATTCCTAGGCAATTGTTTAGTTTCTTGGCAGAGTAAGAAACAAACTTCAATTGCTACATCCACTGCTGAAGCTGAGTACATTGTTGTTGCAAGTTGTACATCTCAGGTACTCTGGCTTCAGAATCAATTTATGGATTATGGAGTTACAGAGACTAAGACTCCATTACTAATGGATAGTGCTTCAGCTCTTTGTATTGTTAAAAATCCAGTCCAGCACTCTAGGACCAAACATATTGAGATCAGATATCATTTTATTAGGGATTGCTATGAGAAAGGTCTGATTGATCCAAAGTTTGTGCCTAGTGCTGATAAGCTTGCAGGCATATTTACTAAGCCTCTAGATAGTGCCACATTTCAAAATTTGGTACTAAGGCTTGGTTTGCTGCAGCTAGAATAATTTGACTAATACTGATGCTCTCAGCTCACAAGTACTGATAAGCATTAGTATGCAAAAGTCAAAAATAAGTACTGATGAGTAATTTAGTCTTCAGCATTTTTCATAACTACTGGAGACTAAAATACTTCAAAGTACTGAAGTACATTATTTGCTGAAAACAACTGGTATAGTTACAACTACTGATGTGGTTATAACTACTGATGTATATTTTGTCAAACAAATAAGGATTGAAGAACAAGTTTTGTTCCCAAGTACTGATGGGTAATATTACACATAAGTACTGAAGACAAAATTTATTCACAAGCTCTGAAGAATAATTTATTTCATCAGATCTTATGAACATTTGTTCATAAGAGCTGAAGAATAAATATTCACAAGACCTGAAGGCCAATGAAACATCTGAAAGTCAGCCAAAGAGCTGATGAGTAGTTGTTGAGGTCAGAATGAAACAACTGAATTGACGACAACAGCTGATGAGTAAATTTCCTATTCAGCTGATTTCAACATCTGTTGTTTCATAACCAAACAACTGAAGGACAAAACCATGTCTTCAGTAGTTCTATACCTACTGATGACTAAAACCAAGTCATCAGTTGTTTACAACAACTGAAGCCAAAACCATGTCTTCAGTAGTTTACAACTACTGATGTCAGTAGTTTACAACTACTGATGACTAACACCAAGTCTTCAGTTGTTTACAACGTCAGAAGATGAAAACCATGTCTTAAGTAGTTCATAACTACTGATGACTAACAACAAGTCTTCAGTCGTTTGCAACATCTGAAGGACAAAACCAAGGTCTCAGTAGTTTCAACTACTGATGACTAACACCAAGTCCTCAGATGTTTAGAACCTCTGAAGGTTAAAACCATGTCATCAGTCGTTTCAACAACTGATGACTAATACCAAAACCATCAATCGTTTTCTTTCAGCCATTTCCATACCCTATAAATACCCAACCCTACCTTCAGAGTTTTTCATTCTCTCATAACCTAATATTTCAAAAACTCTGAAACCTCTATCATCCCATTAATAGCGACCATGCAACTCAAGCCCAGACACAATTGCGTTGCCTACCTTACCAAATCACCATTTTGGACCAAATTTCATAACGCCATAGATCTTATGGTCGATTCACCTTACTAAACGGCCTTTCTCTTAAATCCTACCATATATGCCGATTCCCTATCCCAGTTTTGGACGAACGTCACCCTGCATACTGGAGAGAACGACGCCGAGGTCTCTCTCCAGTCGTTCGTCAACAACCAGAAGGTGGTTATCAATCCAGCAATCATCCGCCAAACCCTAAAATTAGATGATGCCACCTTCCCAACCGAATATCCAAAAGGCACCACTGATCTTTCTTTTGCATACCATGACTATCAGGGTGACTTTCATGCCTCTACCCTGCTCAAGAAACATTTCCATGATGCCGAACGCCTTATATTCCACATGGTGAATGTTTGCTTAGCGCCAAAGACCTCCTCATGGGACCAAATGTCTTCCCGGTGGAAGCACGTATTATTCTCTATCTTTTAGAAACAAAACTTAAATTTTTCTGAAAATAATCTTTTTGGAACTTAAGGATATGGCCACAAAACCTTTTGCTAACCGCTAGATTTTATATCCACGGTTCATAATGGCCATAATAGAGAACCAGCTACACGCTGAGGGACTTGTTGGCCTTGTAGTCCCTGCCATGGCTGTATTGCCTGAGGTATACTCCAGGCACAACACTGACCAAACGTTGAAAAAGGCTGCCAAGCTGCACAAACCCACGCAGTCGGAACCCACAGCCTCCACGTCAAAATCCAAAGTCCCCACCAAACCCAAACAAAAGAAACCCAAAAAGGCTACTCATGAAAATGAGTCCCCTGAGGATGCCCCTACACAACAAAGGCAGGAAGTAATTGCTGGTTCGATTTCCCCAGCAATTACCATGACTCCACCAACCACAACCGCTCAGGTATCCTCTCCACAGGAGCCTGAAGCAACCACTTTCGGGGAACCCACACATCTGGAACCTTTCTCACTTGAGGAGGTTGCCATTGAAAAGCACCTATCTCCCCAGGTGCATACTGCTTCTACCCCATCTCCCACTGCAACCGCCCCTCAAAGCCCTACATTCATAATTGTAAAAGTGTTGACTCATCTTAACACTCCACCCTCTCCCCAGGAACCAATCACAACTGGGAAAACTCCAACCACAGAGAGGGTGGATACAAGTGTTGATGGGAGCCCCCAACACAGGGAATCTAATGTCTCATCTCCAAGTGTGGCAAAGGAGATAGGACAATCTGGTGAGGCTGCAACTTTCCCTGTATCAGCACATGAACAGGAAGAAGTTGGTACCATTTCTAAGTCCTCACCAGAGGCAAGTGCCGATGATGGATCCAATTCGGAGGCTGGAAGTCCCCAGAACCAAGAACAAGGGGCACATGTGATCACTGAGCCACACTCAGCACATGTACATCCTAATTCAATCAGGAGGTCAGGTGATTCAGTTACAACTGATGATGACCTGAGCTTTTTCTACGATGTAGTAGCTCAAAACACTATTCTTGAGGATGAGGTGAGTAGACTCAAAGAGCTACTCGCCAAAATGACTCAAGAACAAAGTCCATCTGCCACCATACACCCACAGATGGCACCTTCACCTGATGGTCTCACAAACACTCAGTCACTCCCACAAACTCAGCCACCTGCCCTTGCTTCTGGCACTAGTTCTCAGGGACAGAACCCCCCTGAGCAATTAGCTGCACTCTTTCAAAATTCCTTGCCTCTCATCACACCCATTATCACAGATATTATGATCAAAACATTTGATGAGAGGCTTCCCTCTACTATACAGCCTTTGGTGGAAGCTGTTGTGATGAAGAAGCTTTCTGACAGTCAACCCCTTGCAACCAATGCAACCAAAAAAGGGGAGACTTCAGTGAAAGCTAAGAGAAAGAGAGTGGAGGAGGAAGTGAAAGAGAAAGAAGTTAAGGATGAGGTAGTATATGAGAGGAAGTTGGTGGTGGAGACCGAGAAGGAGAAGGAGAAGGAGAAGGAGAAGGAGAAGGAGAAGGGAGCTGAATTGGAGAAAGTGGCTGAAAGTCAAAAAGACTTTCATGTCACATACAAGAAAAAGAAGGGAGAGAAGGAGAAAGACCTAGCTTTCCTTGTCAAGGAGGCTGATGCTGAACATAGCAGGTCAATGGATAACATCATTGATCAGTTGTTTAGGCAAGGCTTTGACACTGACACTGCTGAGCTAGATCAAGAAATAAGGAAGTTGGAGGTGAAAGGGATTGAGTACCGATGGTCTTGTTATAGCCAAGAGGTGAAAGAGAGACTTGAGGCTATGACAAGATTCATTTCGAAGTATCTAGGGAGATCAGTCCTGGAGATCAAGTCATGGACCAGGGATAGTATCTTGGCAATAACCACCATGTTCTGTTTGTCTGAGGTGTTTACAAAAGGACTAGTCATAGAAGCCCTGAGTGAAGCCAGTGCTGGGAATAGGACTGAGCTAGCAAAACAAACAAAAACTTCACTCATATCCAAACTACTAGCTCAGCCTTCCTAATTTCCCACACCAAAAACCAAACCACCACCCACAAAACCAACCCCCTCACCATCAAAACCCATAGCTGATGATGCACCCTTGAAGAGGAAGAGAAGGGTGTTGAGGCTAGAAGAAGAAGAAGAAGGGGATGACGAGGAAGAAGATAGACTGCCTCTCTCTCCAGTTCTATCTTTGCCTAAAGCCAAACCTTTACCCATCACTCCTGCCTCACAGATGGAAACTGTGAAGGTTGAAATTGAAGAAGTACAGCAGCATAAGCTACATGATGATGAGCTGTTGAAAAGAGTAGATAAATCTTATGCTGCTTCCTCATCAATCATTAACATGAGGAAACAAGCTCTGAGACTATTCACTTTAAGGCATACATATCAATATCAAAAGGATAAAGTGAGAATTTGGCCTGATCCCAGGGTGTCTCACAGGATCATTAAGAAAGACATTCCACTGAGATACAATGGCCAAGTAAAGAAGATTGTAGATGAGGTGATCACTTTAGCCATTGTAGTATCACCCTGGGAGATCATTGAAGATTTCAAGAAGGCCTATCAGGCTAACCTGCCACCACAAAAGATGTTGGAGAATAGGGTGGTTAAAAAGGGGTTAGTCTACAAGAGGCTTGAGAATATCAGGAAGGATGAGCTCTATCTATTGCTTGAGGGTAATCACCCGGATGAGTTTGCATACAGACAGATAACTACAGTAGAGCTCAAAAATAGGAAACATGCCAAATTCATCTCAGAGCTCTATGGGCCTGAAGGATTATTTGAAGGTGAGGCAGAGGATCTTACCATGGAGGAACAAGTAATGTTTTTAGAAGCCTATACTAGAGAATCCTACAGGCTCATAGTTGGGAAGTAGGTCTCATGGATAGGACAACAGCCCTGTGTCCAGTTCCCCAAGACAGGGTTCCCATCCATCCTTTGCCAATCAGATTCTTGAGACCTCTTCCCAGGCCAGTGCTTATATGGGTCAACTTCTGAACTGATCCAGAAGGAAATAGACCAATCATTCTGCCATAATAAGTGGGACCAACAATAAGCTTAGATGTTTTGGCTGCATTGGTTCAGGGGGAGTTTTTTGGACCAAAAGAACCAATGAGCCAGATCAGAAAAACGTCTAAGTCCCACAAGACATCACAACAACTGCTGAAAGCATCATCAGCCATTTGACAAGTACTGAAGACTTCAACAGCTGAAGACCAAAGTATTAAAGAACAACAGCTGAAGATCTCAAGTACTGAAGACTCAAAGTACTGAAGCCTCAAGTACTAAAGACTCAAAGTACTGAAGACTCAAGTATCGAAGACTCAAAGTACTGAAGACTATCAGATGAAGACTAAAGTACTGAAGATCAACAGCTGAAGTACAAAGACTGAAGACAAAGACTGAAGTCATCAGCTGATGAATTATCTGAAGTTAAAGTCTGAAGAACAAGTACTGAAGCTTCAGAGTTTGTCACAACAGCTGAAGAAGTATTCTTCAGTTGTTATGATGGTTTACCTTTTATCTTTTTCTTATCAGTAGTTGCCTTTTCTATTTCAGTAGTTTGTAAAACGACTGAAGAGTTTGTTCTTTAGTCGTTGTAGTTTTTCAGTAGTTTCCTTTCAGTACTTGTAATAGTTTTGACACTTAGCATTTTGTAAGAAGATGTCAGCTGTTTGACATCTTCAGTAGTTAAGTTCGTTTCAGTAGTTTGTTAAAATAACGGTTTGATGTCACTATCAAGTGACATCAGCTGACGTCATTCTTCCTATAAAAGGAGGATGACCTAATTGTAATCCTTGCCGAAGCGTGTGATCTAATAGAAAACACCTTTTTGCAGAATTCTCTCTCTCTCTATAACTTACTATTACATGCAAAATTTCTTGTGTTCTTGTTATAATTTCTAATTCTTGTGCTAAATCCGCTGCAAATACAACCTAATTGATCAAACTAGAGGCTGAGATCCTATCACTCAGCTTGATTCAGATGACGAGATTGCTGCCCAGATGATGCACGATGTCTTAAATACACCGAATCTGGATATCAGCAATATGACACCAACCAGTGGTACTTCGGGTTCTTCAACACCCACTCAGGACGAGACTGATGAATCATCAGATGATGACGAAGCAGCTGAGACTAACAATGAGGATAATGTCAATCAAGAAGAGAGCTCCTCAGCCGCTGAACAAGCATCGGGAAATCTGGATACTAAACCTGTTGTCACAAATCTTGATACTAAAGTTGTCATTCCTATGACACCTGTGACCAGGATCAGTGTGAATCATCCCCCTGACTCTATCATTGGGGATCTTCAATCCGGTGTGCAGACTAGAAATCAGATGTACTCTGCTGACTACGCTACAGTCATGGAAAAGGGATATGTCAATGACGGGGCTTTCTCATGTTTTGTTTCTCAAATCGAGCCTAAGTACGTCAGTGATGCCCTGAAGGATGAGGCCTGGGTCAACGCTATGCAAGAGGAGCTGCTACAGTTCAAGAAGCTGGGAGTGTGGACACTCGTTGACAGGCCCAAAGGAGTGACAGTGATTGGTACCAAATAGGTACTGAAGTGCAAGAAGGACGACCAAGGTGTTGTTATCAGAAACAAGCAGGGTTGGTTGTTCAAGGATTCAGACATGTCGAGGGAGTCGACTATAATGAAGTATTTGCACCAGTGGCACGAATGGAAGCTATTTGGATATTTTAACCTATGCATATTACATGAAGATCAAAGTTTATCAGCTGGATGTTAAGAGTGCATTCCTTCATGGGGAAATCTATGAAGAAGTCTACGTCAGTCAACCCGAGGGATTCGAAGATCCTTATCATCGGGACAGAGTCTATAAGTTGGACAAGGCTCTGTATGGGCTTCATCAGGCTCCTCGAGCTTGGTATGAGAAGCTATCCACCCATCTATTAAAACACGATTTTCGGAGGGGTGTTATCGACTGCATGTTGTTTATTAAAGAGAAAGATGGGGACTTACTAATGGTGCAGATCTATGTGGATGACATCATCTTCGGTTCGAGAAATGAAGAACTGTGCAAAGAGTTCGAATCTGTGATGAAGGCAGAGTTTGAAATGAGTGCCATGGGAGAATTGCAGTTCTTCCTGGGATTACAGGTGGAACACCAACCGGTATTTTTCTACATCAGACTAAGTATGTTGGAGACATTCTGAGTTGATTTGATAAGGAAAATTTCACTGTTTCCGGTACCCCTCTCGCCACAAATCATGATGTGACTCCTGATGAGAATGCGGATTTGGTGGATGCCACTATGTATCATGGGAAGATCGGATCTCTCATGTATCTCACTGCCTCGTGTCCAGATATTATGTATGCCACATGTCTTTGCTCCAGATATCAAGCGAAACCCAAAGTCAATCATCTAATTGGGGTGAAGAGGATTTTCCATTATCTGAAGGGTACCCCAACACTGGGATTGTGGTATCTTCATGATGATGACTTTGAGCTCACTGCGTACAGTGATTCTGACTATGGTGGTTGCAAGTTGAACTTCAAGTCTACATCGGCAGGGTGTCAGTTCTTTGGAAGGCGGTTAGTCACATGGCAATGCAAGAAGCAGACCTCGGTTGCATTGTCAACCTGTGAAGCTGAATATGTTGCTGCTGCAAGTTGCTGTTCTCAGATCATCTGGATCCAACAACAAATACGCGACTATGGTTTGCAATTTTCTCAAACACCTATCTTTGTTGATAATTCTGCTGCCATAGCTGTTACTAAAAATCCTGTTCAACACCCTAAAACAAAACACATCGGTATAAAGTATCATTTCATACGCGACTGCTATGAAAAACAATTAATTGATGTGATTAAAATAAACACGGATTTTCAACGCGCTGACCTCTACACCAAACCTTTTGACAAACCCAAATTTCTATATCTGTTAGAGGTCAACGGTGTGAAAAAAGAAAAGTGACATAACTTCAGAAGACACAGATGCCTAGTCCGACACGTGTTTAGTTTTTGTTATTTCTATTTTATTTTTTTTAGTTTCCTTGTCTTATAAAAATCCAAAAACACAAAAAGATTTTCTGTTTTAGAATTTTAGGGGGAGATTAGGTTATGTTCAGTATTTATTACTTAAAAAAAAGGAGGGGGAGGGAAGATAAGCTGAAAAAGCAAACACAAGGATAAGAATGTGATTCAACACTATGGAAAGTGATAGTACACAGACGTCAAGTTACTTGGAACACCAAAAAGATTTTCAATTTTTGTGAAATTGTAGTTTAATTCAATCACAGAAAAATATCAGTAAGAGAAGTCTAAGTCTAACAAATTGGGAAAATGATAGTACGCTTCTTGTTACTGTAATTACATGGAAAAAGTAGATCTAGGGTGGTGCTAGTTCATTATACGATGTGTCGGTAGATTCAACACAATAGATTAGTAGACATCATTGGTGAACTAAATTTAAAACTAATTCGTTCAACTGACTGTGGGTTACCATCTTATCACTGGTTAACACAATCAGTTATTTCCAATAAGGGGTGACGAGCAAATAAACGCCACGAAAAGTGTGCGGATGACCACAATAAGAGCAAAGCA
The DNA here is from genome assembly GCA_024085815.1 of Flaveria linearis. NCBI lineage: Eukaryota > Viridiplantae > Streptophyta > Magnoliopsida > Asterales > Asteraceae > Flaveria > Flaveria linearis. The sequence continues at coordinate 27,489,295 of CM044012.1, read as the reverse complement.
CCGAAAAAATAATAAACGCAATCAAGCTGATAACAAATGTTGTTGGTGTGTTATGTGCAAAAGAAAAAATAAAATATGCTCTAACAAGGAGATAGGTTGTGTGCCTCTCTGCTGTGCGATGGCACTGACCTGAGGATAAGCATAACCTAGATATTCTATAATTCATTGTTGTTTATCGCCTCTCTGCTGTGTGGTGGCACTAACCTGAGGCTTGGCTTCTCTTTGAAAGCTCTAAGAATAGTCTCTTCTTGTCAAAATACCCATAGACCACTCAAAAATCTCCTGAGGAATGTTGATTACCACATAAGGTTGGGATCCACAAATTTTGGTTGAAAGAAGGTAACCTAATACATCACCAATGTGTGTCAAAAGTCTGTGTACGGATTTAAGTGGACAAGTATACTGACAACCGTCGTGGCTACACCGCCTGATGTTCAAAATCAATGTGTGTTACCTGACATATCAAGCATGATTCCCAGTTAGAATGGAGAAGTCTCAGATGAACGAGAAACTGTGATATGTAAATATGTTAGGTTCAATCTCAACATATATAAAAGTTCCAAGTAATTTAGTCTATGCCTGTCTGATTCCATATGAATCTGTCTTAGAAATGATGTTAATGCTAATAGGCTTTTCTACCCAACCCTATCAAAAATCATAAAAATATGTTTATTTTGTTACTTAGTTTAGTCTTTCAAATTATTTGCAAAGTGTGTCAGTGTCGGACTGTGCTATGTTGTGAAGTCACTGGATCGATGAACATCCAAGCGTGTTCTTGACGGAAGGATAAAAAACCAAAAGACAAACAATAGTACGAACAAGAATCGAATGATTTCATTGATAAAACATAACGATTTTAAGCTCGTTACAACTTAAGAATCAAGACTTTTGGCAAGGGGAGATCGAGCATGATCTCCCCTCTCATCCGGCAGCACCTGGGCGCCAGGAACCCTATGAAAAACCCTTAGGTTTCTACACATTGAAACTGGTATATATAGGTCTCGGCCCATATTAGATGCGACTGGGCCCATTCATGCGATTGGACCATGCGTATGGTCCAATCGTACGACTGGACCATTCTTATGGTTCAGTCTTACGAATGCCCCAATCGCATCTCTCAGTCGCACGACTGGCCCATTAGCCTGGCTTAGTCGTACGATTGAGTCTCATTCGCATATGCTCCTGCGAATGACCCAGTTTCATGTGTTTACAACATATCAGGTGTATTACATTAAGCCTAGACTATTCGTCAAGCGACGGACACACTATATATGACAATATATGCTCCAACATATGTTATTCATTGCTGGTGAATGTCACAAAATGAACTTAACGTTTATCTTAAATCAATTGTTTCTGAAAAAGTAAAGGATCATGTATGAGATGATCGGGTGTTAAATGGATCATGTCTGAGGTGATCGGGTTGTTAAAAAGATCACGTCTGAGGTGATCGGGTGGATAAATGGATCATGTCTAAGATGATCGGGTTGATAAATGAATCACGTCTGAGGTGATCGGGTGGATAGATGGATCACGTCTGAGGTGATCGGGTAGATAAATGGATCACATCTAAGGTGATCAACAGGTCTTAGTCTAAAATTGATCTTGTCTGAGATGACCAAGTGCTCATAATGTTTTATCTACTGTTAAATGGAACTAAGTGTCGTATGGTAAAATGGTCAAAATGTCACAAGTATGGCACATTCGCACGACTGGACCATAAGTATGGACAAGTCGTATGATTGGAACATGCGAATGAGTCCAATCGCACGATTGGAGGTGACCGACTAATGTCAGACATCCGAATGAACCTCAATCGTACGATTGGAGGTGAACGATTGGGTGAATCGCACGACTGAAGCTCAGTCGCACGGCTAACTTATGCGACAAGGCTCAGTCGCATGGCTAACTCATGTGACTAGGCTGAGTCGCACGACTAACTCATGCGACTAGGCTCAGTCACTCGACTGGAGGTTGCCCTAGTATAAATACAAGTTGAATCGGCCTCAGTCTCCCTTCTCACCCAAATCGCCCACTATTCGTATGATACGTCGAACCTCTGCCAAAATTTCTTAGATTCACATTTACCATATATTCCTGCTTTCTGATGTTCTATATTGGTCATACAGGTAAAAATCGAGGTGGTTCATCAGTTAAACCGAAGATAGACATCAAGAATCACTCAAATTATGACCTAACAGTAACCGCGACTTAAATGAACAAATAAACCAACTAAATTGTCCTATAAGATCAAATTAATGATAAAAGATGTTTAGTCGTCCTACTCTGAGTGTAATGAGCCTAATCTTAATGTTTAACATTAAGTATTGCTCAAAACATGAATTTGAATGGACAAACAGTCGAATAGGCGACTAGACACTCTGATGAACTTCAATCGTACGACTGAGCTATCCGATTAGCTCATTCGTACGACTGAGATGAACGGTTGACTCAATCGCACGATTGAACCACGCGTATGAGCTCAGTCGCACGACTGAGGTAAACGCATGAGAAGACATGCGACTAAGTCCAATCGCATGAGTCAGTCGTACGAATGAACTTAATCGTATGACTAGATCTCAGTTGCACAGTTCAAGCGCACGACTAGATCTCAGTCGTTTGTTCAGTCGCACGACTAAACCAAATTTTAATGTTCATTAACTTAAATTAGCTATCTTCAACCTGTGCTAGTGTTTATTTGTTTTGTGTGAACAGATGACTAGTAGGTGGTCTATGAGTACTAAGCACAACATATGTGCTCATCTAGACCTGAATTCCCGCAACGCTGAAGATTTCACTAGGATTATCAGCTTTTATGACGCTCGAGGATCTTCCGAGCGATCTCAGCACAGTGTACCCCCTATAGATCGATACAGCAGGCGTTTTGGGAAAACGCTGTGGTTGACAGGTCCATGAAGCCTTACACTATTAGGATCTCTATCTTTGGACAACATATTGAGCTATCTGAGGAGGACATCCGGTCGGTACTTGAGTTTGGGGACGATGCAGCATGCCCAAATAGACTACATCCCCTTACCGTTTGAGGTTGTTTTATGAGGGCAAAGTACTCGGGGGACATCAACTCAAGTATGCTTAACAAAAGCAACTTGTACCCCCAATTCAAGTACCTTGCCCATGTGCTTCTACGTTGCATAGCTTCAAGGAAGGGAGGTGTTGACGCGCTATCAGACCAGATGCAGAATGCATTTGCCGTGTTGGTGCTGAACTTCATGTTCAGCTTCTTTAGGATGATCTTCACCTATCTGGTGGAGAACATCAAGGCCAAGGGGAAAGAGAGCTTCTGCATGTACCCAAGGTTCATCCAGATAATCATAGATCAGAAGCTCCCCCAGCTGCCGAAAGCTCAAGAGGATGCTGCAATCCTGGAGATCATGGACGACATAACATTGGGAAGGATGAAGGTATACTGGGGCAAGCAGGTTAAGCCCCGGTGAGGAGGTTGTTTGGGCATTTAGCCCAGGAGAACTATGTGGCGCCAGCAAGGCGTAAATGGTGCCACGATGACAGTGACTCCGATGTGGAGCACATAGTCCTCCCCGGTAATGATTCTGATGAAGATGACGGTGATGATGGTGGAGATACAGGTATTGAGACCACTACTGCCGATGTTACATCTCCACCATCCCCACAAGAGGGATTAGAGACAGCTGGATTTCATCAGGACTTTTAGCCTGATGAAGAGGAAGAATCAGACGAAGAGCCTCTCACCCGGACGGTGGGTAGCCGGGTGGTTGCCACAGAGCAAGGCATTAGGGCGGTTGGTGGACGCCCGGGAGGGTCTGGGGGTTCTAGTGTCGACCCATCATATCCCCATACTCTCCCAGTAGCCGAGGGGAGCCTCTGGGTCCAGGGGGACTCGGAGGAAACGGATGGCTCAGCCACATGGGCTGAAGCCCAAGCGAAGGAGGATTACCCTGCTAACAACCTCTTCAGCCACCACACTACCTCTTCAGCCACCACTACTACCACTACACCACCCACTACCACAACACCACCTACCACTACCATACCACCCTTCACAACCACTACTCTTACACCCCCACCCATTCATACACCTCCACCTATATTCACCACCACCACAGCTACCACTACCCCACACCGAGCCGGACCCTCATCAATTCCCTCCGGATCCTCTCTGCCCTTCAGTGGGGTAGAGGAATAGCTTGCAGCACTTAACCGAATGGTTCTGAAGCTGTTAGCTAAGACAGTTAGAGGAGCTTACTGCTGCTCAATCGCTGCAGATCTCTCAGCAGGCACAGCAGTTACAGGAGTAGACCCAGTAAATGAATACTCAGAGGCTAGAGCTCACCCAACTCCAGGAGCAAAATGTCACATCTTCTGAGAAGATTGAGGAGTTGGAGGATGCCAAGAAGACCATCCTGCTCAAACTTAAGGGCACTAAGGATGAGCCTCTGAAGATAAGAGAGGGAAATGGTGATGATGAAGAAAGTGATTATAAGGATGATGATTGTGATGAGGATGATAACGCTAGTGGAAATGATCAAGCTAAGGAGGGGCAAGATGATGATGATGATGATTCTGGTTCAAATGCTGCTGATCCTGGTCTGGAACAAAGTACAAAAAGAAGACAAGACCATGGATCTACAGCAGCCCCTCCATCATCACCTACTGCTGAAGCTCACAAGCAAATTCAAGACAAAAGTACAGATTAGATGTTTTATTATTCAACTTTTGTACTTAAATCATCTTTTGATGTTTATGTAATTAACGTAAATATTTATTATTTAATGTTTGATTATCTGGATTACACACTAATGATTGTTATGCTACATGTCTTAATCAAGCAGATCCAGCGTTTCAGCAAGATGAGCACGATGTTGCACCCCTCCAACAGATCAAGTCTCAACTCACAATGATTCTTGATCTGCAGGGGACCAACAGAAGGGTTGTGAGTTACACTCCTGAAGAAGAGGAAATAATTCACGGCCTAACTGATGAGCAGCTTGCTGAGATGTTTAAGCTCAATCCAGATGAGATCGTGAAGGATGCTCCAACCTTTGATGATGCTAGTGATGACGAGCTCAACGATGTTGAAGAGATAGAGATTGAAGACATCACTGATCAGCATTATTCGGAATACACTGACCGAGAGGGAAATGTGTTTCTAGATCTGGTTAACACTCTCGGCAGTGATGTTTTGGAGAAGCTCAGCGAGAAAGAGAAAGAAACTAAAGCATCATCTAGCCAAGCCCAAGCCTCAGACGCTGATGTTGATATCAAAAAGGCTGAATGGGCGGCTTGCTTTGCTGAGATCCGAGCCCAGTGTGACACTGCTAAGCAAAGTACCTACACCAAGCTCTACAAAGTAAAGAAGAACATGAAGGTGTTAGGGAAGATTATTGCATGGGCTCACTTTGAGGATCTTGGAGTTTATGTCCTAAAGAGAGAGAGGGGACTCGAGTACTTCAGATTCCCTCATGATCTGAAGACTCTCCCCGGGTTTGAGCTCAACCAGCTGGCACGACTAAAGTTGCTCTATACTAACCCGAAGAAGATGTCCGGCTGGTTTGAGGCTGCCCTGAAAAGGGAATACATGACTAGATGGGTAAACTTCAGACCTCAGCAGGCTACGAGGTACCTCAGAAGGTCTGAGGTGAGTCCTATCACAGGTCAACTGAAGATAGTCCTGAAGTGGCGACCTCCGCGCACGATGTCCAAAATTCCATTGAGGGAGATGACGCAGGACTTTACCCCACACTTTAAGTGGTGGTACTATGACTGGTGCTCTGGAGAGGTCATCATCGTTTTGCACAGGGAAGGAACAGTGGACATAATAAGGGTGTTCGACCTAATGTGGCTTATCAACTTGTCAGCTTCAGATGTCTAAACTCTGTACAAGAGGCCACTATTTTTTGATACCCAGGATATAGTGCAATCACTCCAGTTTCAGCATGTCATACATCTATGCTTTGCACTTAATATCCACGATGGGGTTTCGAAAGAGGAACGGGCTAAGAGATTTGAAGAGTTTACAAAGGGAGTCTAAGATTAGATAGAACTAGGTCCAAGGGGGAGTTTGTTGGTACTCATGTCCCTAGTTCTAGTTCTAGTGAGCTTAAATATAATTGACATTCATTGTGTTATGTAAGGCCCCGTTCCCGGGAACCTCACAGCTGGTCATCATCGCACTTAAAACACATCATTTTATAATCATTACAAAAAATCATGCAGCGGAAACTTTGAAATAACTTGTCATTTTACTATAAATATTTTGCCAGTTAATACAACGTTCATCAATTACAAAATATATATTGTTGTATTACATAACAAAAGCATTAAACAAAAAAATGCCATCCCAAAAGAGCTGAGTAGCCGCCTCGTGCCATCCTCAGCAACCTCACCTGCCAACTGGAAACACATAAAAAGTCAGCATTGCTGAGTGAGTTCTAGTTTTATAGTAAAACATACTTTTCTATAGTTAAAACCTTCCTTTACTATCGTGCGATCATGCATCATACACACACATAGATAATATCATAATTATCTTCTTTTCCTGTTCTTTTATTCATTCATTCTTTATCTTTAACTTTCATTCATTCTTTGTCTTTCATTCGTTCTTTATCTATCTTTAACTTTCACATTCTTTCCTCTTTAACCTTTTCCTTTCCCTCACCCGTAAACCTTATCTTTCTGTATCATGGTACTGGACCTAGGCCTATCATAGACCTTCTATAACGGTGCATCACACCTTCTATAACGGTGCATCACACCTCCTGGCTACAGTACCTAAGATAAAGTTTAGGGGCACTATCCCTATATACAATAGCTTTCTAGATCGTGGTGCTGGACCTAGGCCAATCATAGACCTTCTATATCGGCGCACCGCACCCTCCTGGCCACAGTACCTAGGATATGTAACAATGGTTCTATACAATGGGAGATCCCAGTGTCAGGATTTTACCTTCCTCGTAGCACACAGCCACGATTACTGAGGTCGCAAGACAGGGATTCCATTTCGAGTCTGTTGCAACAGCAAGGTTGCTCACCTCCTATATTTGCTTGCAAGACTTTATTACTCTCATTCTTTATTAATGCATGCATTCTTTCATCCAGTTCCTCTTTCATTATCTTTCACTTTATGTTACATAATCCTTTCTTTACATTTATTAATCATAACACGTAAAGCCACGGAAAGATAAGCATGTATCGAAACAAGGAACATCGACATTTACCAGTCATCAGTCATCACCATCTATCATGGCAACTTCATACTTAACATAACACACATCATGCATAACATGCAACACTATCATCATCGTGCGCAACATAACTTCTAAAGCCTCGACGGACATCTTACATGTACTTAAAGGAACTATCACATCATTACCCACCCCTTCTCTTTTCCCCAAAAGTCAGTAATAAAACTATGCCTCTCTTCGTACACAATAGCCCTATTTGGGCGATTGGGCACCCTTCAGTGGCCTCCATGCAACTGAACATCATGTGACTAGACCAATGTGAATGAACTCCTATGCGACTGAACCTCCAATCGTGCGAATGAACCCTCAATCGTGCGATTGGACACTATGCGAATGAACCTATGCGACTGAGCTCTCAGTTGTGCGAATGAACACCTATGCGACTGAGCACCCATGCGACTGGACTCTCTGCCGCATGAATCCCCATGCGACTGGACCCCCAGTCGTGCGACTGAACCTCAGTCGAGCGCCCAATCGTCCCTCAGTCGCCCGATTGGCCCTCCAGTCGCCTAGCCCTAGTTGGGCGCAGACTGCAGTTCATCCCGAACTGCAGTCGCGATATCCGACCTCCAAACCCTTCAAAACTCATTCTAAGCCCAAATCAACCCTCCTAAACCTTAGGGAATCATAGTATGACACCATTCAAGCATACACAAGTCCAAAATCATGCTCTAAACGCACTATACACAATCACACCCAAATGGGTCAAACACACACATTTCAAAAATGGGTTTCTATGTGTTCCAGCCCATAATCATTCAAAACGTGTAAAAGAGGGGTCCTAGAACTCCCACAAACTAGAAGAAGATGAAGAGCTTCATTTGGACTAGCTACACGATGAATTTTGAGCCTGAATCACCACTTTTCTCTTCTTTTTCTCTTCTTCCTCTCTTCTCTTCTGTCTATAGCTGAAAATGAGTGTGGGGAGGGGGAAATGGGCTGCCCTCTCCCTTAGTATGTCCCCATTTGCCCAACTTTCATGCATTGTCGGGTTTGGTCCCCCGACTTTTGACTTTATTCCTTTTTCTTCCTTCGTCGGCTTTAAAGAAAGTATCCGGGTGTTACAAGTCCACCCCCCTTATATAGGTTTTGTCCCCGAAACCTGTCATTCCTCGAACAAGCGTGGGTAATGCTGTCTCGTTTCCTCTTCAGTCTCCCACGTTCACTCGGATCCCTTTGTGTTCCTCCACTGTACATGAACAAGAGGAACCAATTTATTTCTCAGCCTCTTCTCTTTTCGATCGATGATCGCCACTGGTTGCTCCACATAGTTGAGTCGTTCGTCTACCTTGATATCCTCCAGTGGAACAATCATATCCTTTTCTGCCAAACACTTCCTTAGATGAGATATGTGGAATGTCGGGTGAATTCCACTTAACTCATCTGGTAACTCCAATCTATAGGCCACTTCTCCTACTCGAGCAATGATTCGAAAAGGGCCTATATACCTCGGGCTCAACTTGCCCCGCTTTCTGAACCGAATGATACCCTTCCAAGGTGAGACCTTCAACATAACCCGGTCACCCACCTGGAACTCAATCGTCCTGCGTCGTTTATCAGCATACAACTTCTGTCTATCCTTGGCTGCCTTCATGAAGGCCTTAATCTTTTCGAGCTTTTCAGTTGTAGCCTCGATCACCTCGACGCTCCTTAACTCTTTATGACCAATGTCACCCCAACATACGGGTGTCCTGCATCTCCTACCGTATAGCATCTCATAAGGTGGCATATCAATGTTGGCATGATAGCTGTTATTGTATGAGAATTCCGCTAACGGTAAGTGGTCATCCCAACTTTCCCTGAAATCGATCACACATGTCCGAAGAATGTCCTACAATGTCTGAATGGTCCTTTCTGTCTGACCATCAGTCTGGGGATGATAAGTCGTTCTAATATGTGATCTCATCCCCATAGCGTCGTGGAATTTCTTCTAGAATTTAGATGTAAACCGGGTGTCACGATCGAACACAATAGACACCGGCACACCGTGACAAGTCACAATCTCCTTAATGTAAAGATCCGCCAACCTCTCAGATGAATATGTCTCACGCATCGGTAGGAAGTGAGCACTCTTCGTCAAGCGGTCAACAATCACCCATATAGCATCATACCCTTTCGGAGTACGCTGCAGTTTCGTAATGAAACCCATGGTGATGTGCTCCCACTTCCATTCCGGAATATCCAAAGGTTGAATCTTCCCATACGGCTTCTGATGCTCGGCCTTCACTTGCAATCAAGTAAGGCACTTACTCACATACTCCACCACATCACGCTTTATACCTGGCCACCAATAATATTTCTTCATGTCTTGATACATCTTTGTAGCACCGGGATGAATGGAGTATCGAGTCTTGTGAGCCTCATCCATAATCTTCACCCGTAGATCCCCAACATGAGGAATCCACATCCGCCCGAATCGGGTCTTAACACCGAGTGTGTTTTCACCCAATTCCGCAACCAGACCTCTCATTCTTTCAGATTTAAGATGATCTTCTTTCAAAGCCTCACCTTGAAACTCTTTGACTTGTTTCATCACATCAGAGGTCATGATCAGCTGGTACGCCTTCACCCGAATCGGCTCGGGCCTTTCCTTCTGGCTAAGGGCATCTGCCACCATGTTGGCTTTGCCCGGATGGTAATTGATCTCATAATCATAATCTTTATGAGCTCCAACCATCGCCTCCGCCTCATATTCAAATTCTTCTGCTCGAAGAAATACTTCAAGCTCTTATGGTCGATGAATATGGTGCACTTCGTCCCATACAGATAGTGCCTCCAAATCTTTAGTGCAAAGACCACAGCTGCTAGCTCTAAGTCATGAGTAGGGTAATTAACCTCATAAACTTTCAACTGTCGGGATGCGTAGGCTATAACCTTTCCTCTTTGCATTAACACACACCCCAACCCTGAGTAGGAATCATCAGAATAAACCACCAGATCTTCATTTCCATCAGGTAATGACAGAACAGGAGCTTGAGTCAACCTCATCTTCAATTCTTCAAACGCCTTCTCTTGAGCTTGACCCCATACAAACTTTACATCCTTACGGGTCAACTTGGTTAGTGGAGAAGCGATTTTGGAAAAGTCTTGGATGAATTTTCTGTAGTAGCCCGCCAAACCCAAGAAACTATGGATCTCGGATGGTGTCTTTGGAGACTTCCATTGCATCACCACTTCCACCTTTAGAGGATCCACCATAATCCCTTCCAGATTCACCACGTGACCCAAGAATTGAACTTCGCGCAACCAAAACGCGCACTTGGAGAACTTGGCATACAACTTCTCCCTTCTCAACGTCTCCAACACTTCTCGAATATGACTGGCATGCTCTATCTCGCTCTTTGAATAAATCAGGATATCATCAATAAACACAATCACTGATTTATCCAATATTGGCCGACACACTCGGTTCATCAGATCCATAAAAGCAGCTGGCGCATTGGTCAAACCAAAGGACATGACAAGAAACTTGTAGTGACCATAACGTGTGCGAAAAGCTGTTTTAGGGATGTCCTGATCCTTCACCTTCAATTGATGATAACCAGATCGAAGATCTATCCTTGAAAACCAACTGCCTCCTTGAAGCTGATCAAACAAATCATCAATCCTCGGTAACGGGTACCGATTCTTTACTATTAACTTGTTCAGCTCATGGTAGTCTATACACATCCTCATACTACCGTCCTTCTTTTTCACGAATAAGACCGGATCACCCCAAGGAGAGATACTCGGTCTAATGAACCCTTTATCAAACAGCTCTTGCAACTACTCCATCAATTCTTTCATCTCTGTCGGTGCCAACCGATACGGTGCTTTGGCAATAGGTTGGGCACCTGGTATCAGATCAATCTGAAACTCAATCTCTCGGTCAGGTGGCACTCCTGGCAAGTCTTCTAGAAACACATCTGGAAAGTCACACACAACCGGTACATCAGTCAGTTGTGGTGTGGGCGTATCCACATCCTTCACATATGCCAAGTAGGCACTACATCCACGCCTCATGCACCTTCCCGCCACTGCCATCGAGATCACTTTCGGGATCATCGCGACCCGATCCCCATAAACAGTTACCAAACTCCCATCAGGCGCTATCAAACGAATCATCTTTATTCGACACACTATATTCGCCTCGAAGTCCGCTAACCAATCCATTCCAAGAACCAAGTCGAAACCGCCTAAGGTCATCACAAATGGTCTAACCGAAAATTTATGACCTTCTAATTCCACATCATAACCCTCTATCAACTCTAAAATCCTGCTAGACTTACCTATGGCAGTTTTGACATTAAATGGCGCATCAACACGTCTACTACTAACGGGCAGTTTAGCATAGAAAGCAGCAGAAATAAAACTTCTACTGGCACCCGAATCAAATAACACAGAAGCTAAAGTTCGGTTCACCAGAAACGTACAGGACACAACATCAGGGTCCGTCCTAGCCTCCGCCTGTGTCATGGTGAATGCCCTTGCGCTCGCCCTTGGTGCTTCACTCCCCGTCTTCTTCACTCCGAAACCTTCAGCCCTAGGCTTCTTACAATCCTTAGTTACGTGGCCCTCCACACCACAGTTATAGCATCGAACCGCTTGACAGTCCTTGGCTATATGCCCCGGCTTCCCACATCTGAAGCACACATTCAACCCCAGTCTGTACTCCCCACTATGCTCTCTCCCACACTTACTACACTTCTTCATGACCACAAGGCGGTCATCCACCCGTGCCTTCTTATTACTCGTCGAGGCATTACCCCGACCAAACCTCTTCCTGTTCCAGTTCCTATCACCACCACCCTTCCTACTACCTTCAGCCACCACCACTACAGCCCGTTCGTCATACAGTCTTCCCACCAAGTCCACCGCCGACCTAAACGTGCTCGGTCGGGCAGCGATCATATGCCTGCGAATATCCGCTGGCAAGCCCTGAATATACCTCTTGATCTTTCGCGACAGAGGTGTCACCTGATCCGGCACCAGACGTGCCATTTCGTTAAATTTGGTAGTGTACTGTTGATGCGTCATCGTTCCCGCCTCCAGCTGCCGGAACTCTCTCTCAACCTTATCCATCTCTCGATGGGGAGAGAACTCCTCAATGACCAACCTCTTCAGCTCTGACAATATCATCTTACCAATAGCCCTGCTGCCCTCGGCTTGGACTATATTGTCCCACCAGCACAGAGCCGAGTCCACGAAAGAGTGGGTAGAAAACTTTACCTTCTCATCCTCCTGGCACTCGCTGATGTTCAAGATAGCCTCCATTTCTCTCACCCACCGGTGAGCAGCAGCAGTAGTGCCGTTACCGTCAAAAGTAGGGTGCTTGCACCTTTGAAATGCTCTGTAGTTACAGCTTCGTGTTGACTCCTGCACAGGCTCCTCCTCCTCCTCCTTATTATCGGAGGGAATCGTCTCTGTCTCTGGTTGTTCCCGTCCTCCCGAGGACCAGTTCCTCTCTTGTCTTTCCCCTTCCCATACAGCCTTTATCACTTCGATCACCACAGATGGTAAGATCGTCTGCATGACCTGATGCACCTCTTCGACCACCGCCTCTTTCACCGAGGCCCTCACATTTGCACTCTCGTCACCACCCTCCGGATGAGGGGTCTCGTGTCCCTCAGGAACCACATTCTTAACTCTAGGTCTGCCTCTCTTGGGCCGCGATGCAGTACCAAGTACACCACATGAGGCTTTGGATGATCTACCACCGGCCATCCTCTAGCACACGCTGAAAGATTCAAACACTAACACGGTCATTCAAGGAAATAGCTAAGTTTATCTAAACCTACCCGCAACACATAAACACATAACATGCGCACATACTACCGGTTAACTTTAAGAATATACCTTATGGCACGCAGCTACTCAGACTGGCATCCCATCCCTTTCAGTCCCATTCTCATTTTAAGTTAAGAATTATTTTGAAAATTACCCGTTTCAGTTAAACTTTGGCTCTGATACCAACTTGTAAGGCCCCGTTCCTGGGCACCTCACAGCTGGTCATCATCGCACTAAAAACACATCATTTTATTCATGCAGCGGAAACTTTGAAGTAACTTGTCATTTTACTATAAATACTTTTGCCAGTTAATACAACGTTCATCAATTACAAAATATATATTGTTGTATTACATCACAAAAGCATTAAACAAAAGAATGCTATCCCAAAAGAGCTGAGTAGCCGCCTCGTGCCATCCTCAGCAACCTCACCTGCCAACTGGAAACATATAAAAAGTCAGTGTTGCTAAGTGAGTTCTAGTTTTATAATAAAACATACTTTTCTATAGTTAAAACCGTCCTTTACTATCGTGCGATCATGCATCATACATACACATAAATAATATCATTATTATCTTCTTTTCCCGTTCTTTCATTCATTCATTCTTTATCTTTAACTTTCATTCATTCTCTGTCTTTCATTCATTCTTTATCCATCTTTAACTTTCACATTCTTTCCTCTTTAATCCTTTCCTTTCCATCACCCATAAACCTTATCTTTCTGTATCGTGGTACTGGACCTAGGCCTATCATATACATTCTATGATGGTGCAACACACCTCCTGGCCACAGTACCTAAGATAAAGTTTAGGGGCACTATCACTATATACAATACCTTTCTGTATGGTAGTGATGGACCTAGGCCTATCATAGACCTTCTATATCGGAGCACCGCACCCTCCTGGCCATAGTACCTAGGATATGTAACAATGGTTCTGTACAATGGAAGATCCCAGTGTCAGGATTTTACCCTCCTCGTAGCACACAGCCACGATTACTGAGGTCGCAAGACAGGGATTCCATTTCGAGTATGTTGCAACAACAAGGTTGCTCACCTCCTATATTTGCTTGTAAGACTTTATTACTCTCATTCATTATTAATGCATGCTTTTGGTACACATGTCCCCAGTTCTAGTCTAGTGAGCTTAACTGTTATAGAACTTCTTCTTGTAACAAATATGTAACGTTTGATTATTATAATGAGAATCTCTTCCTTTATGTTTATTGGTTGTTTACATGTTATATCTATTCATATCAGTTGTTAGTACACGCATATATGACAATGTTATATAGGTTTACGGTTGTTAGACATAGGTTTGAACCATCAAAGGTTCAAGAATGTGTTTAACTAAGTTATCTGTTTCAGTCGCACGACTGGACCATGCAAATGGGCCAGTCACACGAATGAATCAGGTGATTGAGTCAATTGTACGATTGACTCATAAGACTGACTCAGTCGTCCGAATGAACCAATTATATGACTCAGTCACACGACTGAGCCAGTCGCTCGGCTCAGTCGTACGAATGATAGTTGTAACCTATAAATACCACTTAATTCGTGAAAAACATAACACTTCGAATACTTGCAACCCTAGTCGAGCCAGAACGTCCAGTTCGTCCATTCCAAGTTCATAGAACGTCCCAGATCATTCTTAGTCCATTCTTAACATTTTCTAATCGTTAGGATTGATCTTGATTACGTTCTCCCTGATTGGATCACCAATCAAATAGGATTCCGCACAATTTGATCCGGTATAACGAAGAATCAGTTCGTACTCCGTACGTACACGGTCCTAACAAGTGGTATCAGAGCCTTGGCTCTTGATTCTTCGTTGATTCAATCGTTTTTGTGAAAAACTCTACATTTTTACGCAAAAAGATCCAATCTTTCTACTAAAAATCAATTCTTTACGTGTGCATGTTCTGAAAAATCAATATTTTTCGACTTACAGTCGTCTAGGGTGTCAAAACTTGTGTTTTAGGTCAAAAGTTGCGTAAAACCTCGATTTCAGCAGTCTCAGTCGCACGATTATCTCAATCGTACGACTGAAGTCCAGTCGCCAGGTCATTCGCCCGATTGAGTCAGTCGCCATGTCAAATCGCCCGATTGAGTCAGTCGCCCATTTCAGTCGCCCAGTTGAGTCTGTCGTTTTGTCCAGACGCCCAATTGAGTTCAATCGCACGATTGTGTCTCAGTCGCCTGTTCAATCGCACAATTGAGTGTTGGAGCATATATAGTCATATATAGTGTGTCCGTCGCTTGACGAATAGTCTAGGATTAATGTTATACACCTTGTAAACACATGAAACTGGGTCATTCGCAGGAGCATATGCGAATGAGACTCAGTCGTACGACTGAGCCATGCTAATGGACAAGTCGTGCGACTGAGAGATGCGATTGGGGCATTCGTAAGACTGAGCCATAAGAATGGTCCAGTCGTGCGATTGAACCATACGCATGGTCCAATCGCATGAATGGGCCCAGTCGCATCTAATATGGGCCGAGGCCTATATATACCAGTTTCAATGTGTAGAAACCTGAGGGTTTTAGAGAGTGTGCCCGGCGCCTAGGTGCTGCCGGATGAGAGGGGAGATCATGCTCGATCTCCCCTTGCCAAAAGTCTTGATTCTTAAGTTGTAACGAGCTTAAAATCGTTATGTTTTATCAATAAAATCATTCGATTATTGTTCGTACTATTGTTTGTCTTTTGGTTTTTATCCTTCCGTCAAGAACACGCTCGGATGTTCATCGATCCAGTGACTTCACAATTGGTATCAGAGCCGGTTACTGCTAGAATGATCTAACAATCATTCTAGCAACCCGAGCTCTTGATTTCTGGATCAAATTTCAGATCTTGACGTTAAACCCACTTCGTGTTCTTCGTGTTCTTCGTGTTTTGCTCAAATCTCATTGTGTGTGATGTTTATTTGTTAAAACCGGACTCGGAATCTTCTTCAGATCATAAAAACGAATCCAATGATACAAATTTTGTGTTGTATCTCGTCCAAATCATCGGATTAGGGTTTTTCAGCCTTGTGGCGGCTGCAGATCTGGTTTTCTGCGTTCAGACCCGTTTATGCGATTGGGCCATGCGACTGGACCTCATTCGCACGATTGAACCATTCGTATGGTCCATTCGTACGTCTAACCCAGTCGTATGTCCATTCGTACGAATGAACATTCATTCGCACGACTGACCCTCTCGTGTACTTCATTCGCACTACTGAACCATTCGGAGTGTCCATTCGCACGAATCACCCATTCGCACGTATGTCTTCATTCGTCTGTTTCAGTCGCACGAATGAGCTGTGTACCAGACCAAAAAAAAAAAAAAAAAAAAAAAAAAAAAAAAAAAGAGTCTGTAACAGCTTCTTGCACGAATTTTTCCCTAAACCATTTTTATCAGTCGGGAAGCCTTCTGAAAAATTTTGGTAAAATAAATTTTTTTTGGGAAAATCATTGGGTCATTTTCGGATCATTTTCGGGTCAATAGTGAAGATTCTTCTGGAGAGTCTATGCAAGAGTTAAGGATGAGCAAAGCCCATTTACCCTGAGTTTCTTATGTCAAACAAGTTCGATGGATACCCCATTATTTGTTGGACTTCCAGAATAGGTGAATGTTGTCAGAACACGAAAGAGAGAAGAGAAGATATCAGCTGTCGGTGTTGATTTTGTGGGGTAGTCAGGAGCATCTGACTATTTATGGGCCAATCAAGTTATATTTATATCCGCACAGAGAGGATTCTCATTCTTAGGGGGAATCCATGGATAGAGAAATTACAGACGCAATCAGAAAGTGATGATGTGAGCAGGTTTCTGATGATGAATCTACGTGCATACTGATTTGTTTGATATTGTCAGCTGTGGATTGGAACCTTCAACCTTTTGCCCAATACACCGTATGAAGACGTTAGGAGAGCATAACGTTTATATATTGGGATATGCTGAACGTGAGGGGGAATTTCTAGAGTTGGAAATATTAAACAGGTTAGACTGTGTGAAGATTGAAGCAATGGAAAACTGGTCATGTCATTATCTGGAAAAATCAGTCATTTGGGGAATCTTACTGCTATGATGGTGTTCTGCAAAGTAAACGAAAGCTATTGTGCCTAAATTCATTTTCAGGGATATTGTGGTAACCTGACGGATCGGCAATGTTGGCTAATATGGTTGTTCGTTTGATTCTATTGGAAACCAGAGCAAAGATTGACTGAAGATTGTAAGAGGTGTTTATCTACTATTCGCAAGCAACGTCCAAGGGGGAATTTGTTGGAGCATATATAGTCATATATAGTGTGTCCGTCGCTTGACGAATAGTCTAGGATTAATGTTATACACCTTGTAAACACATGAAACTGGGTCATTCGCAGGAGCATATGCGAATGAGACTCAGTCGTACGACTGAGCCATGCTAATGGACAAGTCGTGCGACTGAGAGATGCGATTGGGGCATTCGTAAGACTGAGCCATAAGAATGGTCCAGTCGTGCGATTGAACCATACGCATGGTCCAATCGCATGAATGGGCCAAGTCGCATCTAATATGGGCCGAGGCCTATATATACCAGTTTCAATGTGTAGAAACCTGAGGGTTTTAGAGAGTGTGCCCGGCGCCTAGGTGCTGCCGGATGAGAGGGGAGATCATGCTCGATCTCCCCTTGCCAAAAGTCTTGATTCTTAAGTTGTAACGAGCTTAAAATCGTTATGTTTTATCAATAAAATCATTCGATTATTGTTCGTACTATTGTTTGTCTTTTGGTTTTTATCCTTCCGTCAAGAACACGCTCGGATGTTCATCGATCCAGTGACTTCACATTGAGTTCAATCGCATACTGTTAGTGTCAACCGCATCCCAGTCGTTCTCCCCATTCGCATTAACAGTTTGTTTTCAAGTTTAAGTCAACCTTCATTATGGACTCCGAAAAATTCGCATTCTCAACAGGGAAAGACTCAAGGATCCAGAACCTACTGCTTCTGGAGAATGAGATTTGTAACCACAATAAGCCACCTAAGCTTCTATCTATTGATGAGTTCCCGCAGTGGAAGCAGAGATTTGAGATTCATCTCAATGGTGTGGACACTAATCTCTGGAATTCTATTGAAACTGGTTACACCATGCCAGTTGGTGCTGATGGTTTGCCATTAACGTTCAGTGGAATGACTGATGCTCAAAAGACTGCCTATAATGCTGAAAAGAAGGCTTACGCGATGCTCACCCAGTCTATTCCTAAAGAGATCTTCCATCAGTATTCGGATCAGAAACAAAGTAAAAAATTCTGGAAAGCTCTCGAGAAAAGATATGAAGGGAGCTCAACTCTGAAATCTTTGAAGGCCAAAGCACTCAAAAAGGAGTTTGACAATTTTTCTGCTATTGGGAACGAGAGCTTGGATGACATTATTGACCACTTCTATCATCTAATGAGTGAACTTCACACTCATGGGGTAACGACGTCTAAAGAAGAAAAGGTCTCTAGTTTGGCTGAAGGTCTTCCAGAAAAATGGGATTCATTTATTTCCACCTTGAAACACAATTCAGTTCTCGAGACTTTGGATATAAATGACTTTATTCTGAAACTACGAGAGGAAGAGGTTAGACATAAGTATAAGGCGAAGAAGGGTTCATATGCTCAGGATCCTACTCTCTACAATGTGACTCCAACTCCTAACGCAAAGTCTTCCAATGCACCTCTGCAGACTGCTTTTGTTTCTAATACATCTGGTCAAAGCTCAACGTCTGGGGGTGAGTCATCTGTCTCATCAGGGGTTCAACACAGTCTTACTGAAGCTCATTCGGCGAAGTTAATAACTGAGAACCTGGGTTAAGTCACTGTGGAAGCGGCCAAGGAACACATGGACCTACTTGCTGCAGTGGTTCATTCCTATGATGGTTTGGTTGCAAGGAAGATAGGGAACTGCCACTTAGCTAATGAAGATTATGAGCAGGTGGATGAAAATGAGTTGGAGAGGATGGATATTATGTGGGCTCTCGCGAGTGTTGTGCGACAAGCAAAGAAGTTTGTGAAGAAGACAGGGCAGAATCTCGTGGCTACAAAAGATACTACCTTTGGGTTTGACAAGTCCAAAGTCACTTGTTTCAACTGCGGGGAGAAAGGACACTTAAAGAGGGAATGTGTGAAGCCTAATGATAAGAAGACAGTTGCAGCAGGGAGTGATTCCAAGGCTATGGTGGCACAAGGTGATGAAGGACAGGACTGGTCCTTCCGTTTCTTATCTGATGGTGAAGCCAACATTGCTTCTGTTGAAGACCTGAATGAAGACTCAGCAAGTGAGGGGGAGAACTCAGCTGAGCCTGACACTGCTGAATTGGATGATGACATAGCTGATGTTGATCAGCTTGTGGAGAATGAACTGAAAGCTGAATCTGAAGCACAATCTGAACCCCAAAATGCTTTCATGGTTGGAACATCTACATCAGCACAGGTAGAATCAAAGGATGAGTTATTTACTAAACATGCTTGTGTTGATTGTGAAAAATTTAGGGAAAGCATTGACCTGAAATTTGCTAGGTTATTAGATCATAATGATAACTTAGTAAATGACCTAAAATTGTGCACAGAGGCAAACAGAATCTTAAAACAAAATGAAAACAGTTATAAAGAAAAGGTTGAAGCTTTAAAGAAACAGTTAAAGGAAACTGAAGTTGTTGCTTTTAACCAAGAAAATGATATCAAGTTTTATTTAAAGACAATAGAAGAAACTAAGAAGGAACGAGCAGTTTTACAAGTTGAAAATGAGTCTTTGAAACAAAGACTCCACAGTCTAGCTAGTTCCTCACATATTTTGAAAAACTTGGTTAAAGAACGCAACAACGGGGAGGGTTTGGGATACAAAGATGTGCCACCACCACATGAGACCTTTTTGAACATCAAACAACGTCCAATTAATGATAAACCCATAAAGGATCTTGTGGTGACAACTCCTCTAGTCAGTGATCCGGATACAGCAGTTAACTCTGCCCTTTCGGTTCCTGACCAGACAGCTTCTACATCAGGCACAACCAGCACACAAATCACTGGCAAACAAGTGGAAGAGAATGTTCAAGCATCTCTTAGGTTGGGTAAAAAATCAACTTCCACACAACCTAAGATTTTCATAAACACTCAAGCTAAACCAGTGAAGCAAGATAATCACTAGTTTCTAAGACAAAACACAAATAATGTTAAACAAGTTAAATTTGTCAAAGGAGGTGAAAGCCTTAAAAGTGATAATAAAAAGAAAGAATCTGAAGTTTATTCACCGCCTCATAAGAGATCTCCTAGCCCTGATGAATGGAGGTCCTGCTATACTTGTGGACAGCGCGGTCATATTTCGACAAATTGTCCTCGCTATCAGACTCCAAGACTCAAGGTTGAGCTGAACAACAAAGTTAATCTAGATTCAAAACAGCGATCTAAAACTCCGGTAAGATCGAAAACACCTATTAGGTCTAAAACACCTTCAAGGTCGTTTTCGTCTCCTCCATGCCAAAGGCAAAACAGACAAGTCACTGACAAGTCTGTGATGCCAGCGGAAAAACCTGTTTCTGAATCTAAACCATATGCTCAAACCGTAAATCAGTCTAAGGTTTAGCACAAACAATCCTTTCACAGGGATGGGTTGTGGAAAGCCAAAACGACTGATGAGTCTGAAAGCAAGGACAAGCTGAAAGTTGAGATTCCACCCAATGATAAAGGCCAGTGGGTCGAATTCACGATGGTTGATTCCTCTGGGAAACCCAAGCCAGTCAAGGCTTGGGTCCCCCTCCTTAACTGATTATTTTCTCTTATGTGCAGGTTGTCCGCTATAGTGCGTCTACAAATACATGGATCGTAGATAGCGGAGCTTCCAGGCACATGACGGGAAATAGGTCTCTCCTTTTCAATGTCAAACAAATTAAAGGGGGACATGTTTCCTTTGCTGGAAACAAAGGAGGATACATTACCCCTCAGGGAGAAGTAGGTAATGAAAAGGTAAGGTTCGATAAAGTCAACTTTGTTCAGCAGTTAGAAAACAATCTGCTTTCTGTGTCTCAGATTTGCGACAAGGGATTCAAAGTCATGTTTGATAATCGCAAATGTTACATTCTGAAGAAAGAAATGGATATTCCAGAGGAGCAGGTATTAATGTCAGCATCTAGATATAATGACTTGTATGTTCTAGATATGTCTAATGCTTCTACTAGTTCTTCTACTGTTCAATGTTTCTTATCTAAAGCTCCAGAGAAGGACTCCATTTCGTGGCACAGAAGAATGGGACATATTAATCATAGGAAGATGAATCATCTGATTCATAACAACTTAGTTGATGGAGTTCCTGTCAAGAACTTCAAGCTTCCTGATTTCTGTGTCTCATGCAAGAAAGGAAAGCAAACCAGGAAATCTCACAAGACCAAGAATGTCCATTCTATTGAGATTCCCCTGGAGCTACTGCACATGGATCTATTCGGTCCAGTTAGCACGAAGAGTATCGCAGGAGACTGGTACTGCTTCGTAGTCACTAATGACTACTCACGATTCTCGTGGGTGATGTTTCTGAAAGCAAAGTCAGAAACCTTTGAGGCATTCAAAGTGCTGGTCACCACTCTGGAATCACTTTACAAACTGAAGGTGAGAAAGATTTGCTCAGATAATGGAACCGAGTTTAAGAATCAGTGGATGGATGCTTTCTACAAAGAAAAGGGAATTGTTCATCAATTCACCTCTGCATATACAGCACAGATGAATGGAGTTGCTGAGCGAAAGAACAGGAGTCTGATCGAGAGCGCCAGGACTATGTTGGCAGATTCAAAACTACCAGTGCAGTTCTGGAACGAAGCTGTCGCCAATGCCTGCTACACACTCAATCGTGTGTCAGTAGTGAAAAGGCATGGGAAGACTTGCTATGAGTTACTACAGAAGCGTAAGCCTAACCTGGAGTATCTGGAACCTTTCGGTGCTCCTTGTACGCTTCTGAAGAAAACTCAAGAAGGCAAGTTCAATGAAAAGGTAGATCAGGGGATCTTTTTGGGATACAGTATACCTAACAAACGAGTTTACAACAACTCTACTGGTCAGGTAGAAGTATGGTGCAATGTTGATGTTCAACGTTTCACTATCCCCCCTGCTGGAAAAGGTCCATCGTCATTCTTCGACTACAATGGCTTTTTCAAATCATTCAATCTTCCTCAGATAGATTCAGATGATGATATTGCTACTCAGATGATGCACGATGTTCTCAATTCACCAAATCTGGATACTAGCAATGCAACACCTGCAAGTGGTTCATCAGGATCTGCCACAGCTGATCAGGATGATAGTGAGCACTCATCAGAGGATGAAGAAGCAACTGAACCAGTACAGTCACCAAATGTTGATCATGAAGGAAGTTCTTCAGCTACTACACCCGCATCTGAAAATACAGATACTGAACCTCCAGTCACAACTATGGACTTTGAAGTTGTTGTTCCTACAACTCCCATGACTAGGATCAGTACAAGTCATCCGCCAGATGCTATCATCAGTGATCTCCACTCCGGCGTGCAGACTAGAAGTAGATTGTACACTGCTGATTACGCTGAAGTAATGGAAAAGGGCTACGTGAATGATGGAGCTTACAAATGTTTTGTTTCTTAAATTGAACCCAAACACGTAAGTGATGCCCTTAAGGATGAAGCCTGGGTAAATGCTATGCAAGAGGAGTTGCTACAGTTCAAGAAACTTAGAGTGTGGACTGTTGTTGACCGACCCAAAGGAGTCAAGGTAATTGGTACCAAATGGGTACTAAAGTGCAAGAAGCATGACCAGGGTGTTGTTATCAGAAACAAGGCACGGTTGGTTGTTCAAGGCTTCAGACAAGTCGAAGGAATCGACTACAATGAAGTCTTTGCTCCCGTAGCTAGAATGGAAGCTATTCGCATCTTTCTAGCCTACGCCTCTTACATGAAGATCAAAGTTTTTCAACTAGATGTTAAGAGTGCATTCTTGCATGGGGAAATCCGTGAAGAGGTATATGTCAGTCAACTCGAAGGATTCGAAGATCCTTATCATCGGGACAGAGTCTACAAGTTAGACAAGGCTCTGTATGGGCTACATCAGGCTCCTCGAGCTTGGTATGAAAAGCTCTCCACCCATCTGTTGAAACACGGTTTCGTAGGGGCGTAATTGACTGTACATTGTTCATCAAAGAGAAGGATGGTGATTTGCTTTTGGTCCAGATCTATGTGGGTGACATAATTTTCGGTTCATGAAACGAAGAGTATGTAAAGAGTTTGAATCTGTGATGAAGGCTGAGTTTGAGATGAGTGCCATGGGAGAAATGAAGTTCTTCTTAGGATTACAGGTGGACCAAACACCTACCAGCATCTTTCTGCATCAAACTAAGTATGTCGGTGACATTCTTAGTCGCTTTGATATGGAAAATGTCACTGCAGCCGGTACCCCTCTCGCCACAAATCACGATGTGGCTCCTGATGAGAATGAGGATTTGGTGGATGCCACCATGTATCGTGGGATGATCGGATCTCTCATGTACCTCACTGCCTCACGTCCAGATATCATGTATGCCACATGTTTATGTTCCCGATATCAAGCAAAACCTAAAGTCAATCATCTGATTAGAGTCAAGAGAATTTTTCGTTATCTGAAGGGTACTCCAACACTGGGGTTGTGGTATCCTCATGATGATGACTTTGAGCTAACGGCGTATAGTGACTCGGATTATGGAGGCTGCAAAATGAATTACAAGTCTACATCAGCAGGATGTCAATTTTTCGGGAGAAGATTGGTAACTTGGCAGTGCAAGAAGCAGACATCAGTTGCTCTGTCTACCTATGAAGCTGAATACGTTGCCGGCGCCAGCTGCTGCTCTCAAATCATTTGGATTCAACAGCAAATGCGGGATTACGGTTTGCATTTCACTTCTACTCCTATCTATGTTGATAATTCTGCTGCAATTGCAGTAACTAAAAATCCGGTTCAACATCCTAAGACCAAACACATAGGCATAAAGTATCATTTCATACGCGACTGTTATGAAAAACACTTAATTGATGTGGTCAAAATTAACACGGATTTTCAACGCGCTGACCTCTACACCAAACCATTTGATAAACCCAGATTTTTCTATCTGCTAGAGGTCAACGGGGTTAAAAAGAAAAGTGTCCTTATATTAGAAGACACAGAAACATAGTCCGACACCTGTTTTCTTTATTTTTAGTATTTCTTTTAGTTTATTTTAATTTTTTTAATTTCCTTGTCGTTATAAAAATCCAAAAACACAAAAAGATTTTCTGTTTTAGAATTTTAGGGGGAGATTAGGTTCAATTCAGTATTTATTTACTTAAAAAAAAGGGGGAAGGCGAGTAAAGCTGAAAAGGCATAGACGACAAAACTGGAAATGTGTCTCGATAAAAATTGGAAAATGATAGTACACAGGCATCAAGTTACTTGGAACACCAAAATGATTTTCTGATCAGATATGCTAATTAAATCACGGAAAATGTATAAATCAGAGAAGTCTAAGTCTAACAAATTGGGAAAATGATAGTACGTTTGATTGTTACTGTAATTACACAGAGAAAGTTGATCTAGGGAGGTGCTAGTTCACTATATGATGTGTCGGTAGATTCAACACAATAGACAAGCAGACGTCATTGGTAAACTTAATCTAAACTAAATGGTTCAATCAACTGTGGGTTCCCATCTTATCACTGCTTAACACAATCAGCTATTTCCGATAAGGGATAACGAGCAAATAAATGCCACCAAAGGTGTGCAAATGACCACAAAAGGAGCAAAGCACGAAAAAATGAATACAAGCGCAATCAAGCTAATAACTTATGTTGTTGGTACGTTATGTTCAAAATAAAATATGAAATGCTCTAACAAGGAGATAGGTTGTGTGCCTCTCTGCTGTGCGATGGCACTGACTTGAGGATAAGCATAACCTACATATTCTAGATTTCATTGTTGTTTGCCGCCTCTCTGCTGTGCGATGGCACTGACCTGAGGATTGGCTTCTCTTTCAAAGATCTAAGAATAGTCTCTTCTTGTAAAAATTCCTATAGACCGCTCGAAAGTCCTTTAAGGAATGTTGATTACCATATAAGTGTGGGATACACAAATGTTGTTTGAAATAATATAACATAATTCATTACCAATGCGTGTCAAAAGTCTGTATATGAATTTAAGTGGACAAGTATACTGACAATCGTCGTGAATGCACCGTCTGAAGTTGACGATCAAAGTGTGTTACTAATCATATCAAACATGATTCCCAGTTAGTACTTAGAAGTCTTTAATCAGAACAAACTATGATATGTCATCATGAAAGGTGTAATTAGCTCAAAATGTTCCAAGTAATGGTGTATATGCCTGTCTGATTCCAAATGAGTCTGTTCCTGGTATAATGTCAATGCTAATAGGCTACACAAACCTGCCCTAACAAAAATCACAAAAAGATGTTCCTTTTGTTCGTAGTTTAAATTTTTTTTATTTATTAGTATAAGTGTGTCAATGTCGGACTGTGTATATTGTTACTTGTGAATGTCACTAAACGAGCTTAATGTTTACCTAAATAAATTATTTCTGAAAGGATAAAAGTATCACGTCTGAGGTGATAAGTTGGATAAATGGATCACGTCTGAGGTGATCGGATGGATAAATGAATCACGTCTGAGGTGATCAAAATGTAGTTTATTAAAATGGTCATGTCTGAGATGATCCACATGTTCATAATGTTTTATCTACTGGTAAATGGGACTGAGGGTCGTTATGGTAATATGGTAAAAAGATGATAAGGATAGCCCAGTCGCACAACTGAACCATAAATATGGTCCAGTCGGACGATTGGAACACACTAATGAGTCAAATCGTGTGAATGGAAAGTGCGAATGAATCCAATCGAACGATTGGAGGTGACAGACTGTAACAGTCGTTTTGGATGAACCTCCATCGCCCGATTGGAGATGAACGATTAGGTAGATTGAACGACCGAGACTCAGTCGCAAGACTGACCTAGACGACTAGGCTCAGTCGCACGACTGATCTAAGCAACTAGGCTCGGTCGCCCGACTGAGATTTGACCTAGTATAAATACAGGCCGAATCAAAATCAGTCGCTCATTCACCCAAATCGCCCCCTCTATACGCACGACCTAAAGAACCGCTACCAAAATTTCTTTTGATTCATTTTTACCTCCTATTGGTGTGTTCTAACACTCATTTGTGTTTAAACAGGTAATATTCGTGGTGTTTCATCGTTGAAACCGATCAATGACATCGAGAATCACGTGAATTCTGACTCAACAGTAACCGAAAGTTTAACGACCAAATAGACAATCAAAACTAATCTAAACGTTCAAACAAAAGTTAAAATATGCTTAATCGGTCATTTCTGAGTATAATGAGCCAAATTTCGACGTTTAACATCAAGTATGGATCAAAACATAAATTTGAATTGATAAACCGTCGAGTAGGCGACTGGACACACTGATGAACTCCAATCGCCCGACTAAGAAGACGACTAGTCTCAGTCGCCCGACTGAGATGGACGAATGATTCAATCGCACGATTATGTCCATTCGCTTGACTTAGTCGCCCGTATTAATCAATTCACTCATATAAAGCTCAGTTGTTCTACTCAGTCGCACGACTATGTTCATTCGGTTGCTCAGTCACCCGACTTAACCAAAGTGTAAAACTCATTGACTTTAATTTGCTGTCTTCTGCATGTACTGACGTTTACTTACATTGTGACAGATGGCAAGTCGTTGGATCATAAGCACGAAGCACAACATCTGTGCCCATCTTGATCTGACCTCCAGGAATGCAGCGGAGTTCGCGGGCATAATTTCATTCTTACGGAGATCGAGGATCTTCAGGGCGATATCTACACCCTGCACTCCATACCGCTCATTACAGCAGGCATTCTGGGAGAATGCTGCTGTAGATAGATCTGTCGAGCCCTATCGGATCAGGAGCTCCATCCTTGGTCATGCTATAGAGATCACAAAGGAGGACCTAAGGACAGTCCTCGAGTTTGGAGATGATGGTGACTGTCCTACTCGTTTACCCCCGATGACTGTTAGAGGGTGTTTCCTATGGGCAAAGTACACTGGGGACATCAACACATGGATGCTCAATAAGAGCAATCTCTGCCCCCAGTTCAAGTATCTCGCCCACGTCATGCTCAGATGTATTGCCTCAAGGAAAGGAGGCTTCAATGAACTCTCTGAGCAGATGCAGAACGCCTATGTTGCGTTAGTGCTGAACCATCCGTTCAGCTTCTCCCGGATGATCTTCACTTACCTAGTGGAGAACATAGAGGTGAAGGGCAGAGAGGGCTTCCGCATGTACCCTCGCTTCTTGCAAATGATCTTTGACCAGAAGCTTCCTATGTTACTAAATGAGAAGGAGGATGCAGTTGTGCTTAAGGTGACGGATGATACCACCTTGGGCAGGATGAAGGTTTACAGGGGGAAGCAGGTAAAACCCTCTGTCAGGCGGTTATTTGGCCATCTGGCCAAGGAAAATTATGTGGCGCCGGCAAAAAGGAGATGGCGCCACGAGGACAGTGATTCTGATGTAGAGCAGGTGGCTCTACCCTCCGATGATTCTGACGATGATGACCACGGTACTGATCAGGGAGGAGATGGTCAAGGAGGACCTGAACCAGCTCCAATCTACCCTGACTTCCACATGCAGAGGAGGAGGATTCTGATGAGGTGCCACTAACCCGGACTGTGGGCAGTCAGGTAGTGGCCACTGAGGAGGAATTACGGGCGGTTGGTGGACGCCCAGGAGAGTCGGGGAGCTCTTTGGCAGACCCATCTTATACCCCAGACACTCCCATCAGCCAAGGGGAGCTTCAGGATCCAAGGGATCCAGGATAAAGAGAATGGCTCAGCACCACGGGAAGAAGCCCAAACGCCGAAAGCTTACTCTGCTTACTTCCACCACTTCCACCACCACTACACAAACCACCTCAGTCTCTACCACAGCCACCACATCCACTCCATCCCAAACACCTCAAGCCACCACCACTATCCCTATATCTCACACACCCACATCAACCACCACCACCACTGTACCCCCTACAACATCATTCCCATACTCACCCATCTTCACCACAGCCACCACAACCACCACTACTCACCAAACCGGACCCTCATCTGCTCCAACTAGTTGCTACATTTCATGGTTCTTAAATGCGAACCATAACCTTTACCCTTGATACCTCACTCGGTGCTCCTTCAACTATCACATATTGGTCTACGTGACTACATTTGAAGCATTTAATTAGTAACCTTTGGCTGCAAGTGTACCATACTTAACACAAAGGACAACTTAGCAAAGTTTGCTGAGAAGTTGGATGATGCTATCTTTGTTGGATACTCTTCTAGCTCCAAAGCTTATCGAGTATACAACATCAAGAATCAACAATTTGAGGAGTCATCCAATATAGTTGTTAATGAGCACAATCCTTGTGTTAGGGGGAATGAACCTGAGTATATCTTTGATTTAGAATTGTTTCCAAACAATTATACCACATGTCTCAGTGGCAGAGCAGCTTGCAGCACTCAACAGCATGGTGCTCCAGCTGCTAGCTTCTGATAAGGCCAAGACTGCTCAGATTTAGCAGTTAACAGAGCAGTGTTCCTCCCAGACAGCTGAGATTCATCAGTTAAGGGAGTTGACTTCATCTCAAGCTCAGCTGATCGCTGCACAGACTGATCAGATCACTGGTCTATTAGAGCACAAGATTGAGACGGACAGGAAGTTGGAGGAGTTACAGGCTGAAAACAAGTCTATCTTGCTAAAGCTGAAAGGAACTCAGAGTGAGCCTCTCAAGATTGGGGAAGGGGACGATGATGAGGAGGACGATGGTGATGAGGATGAGAGTGATGATGACGATGAAGATAGTGGTGATGATCAAGCCAAGGAGGGGCAAGATGATGATGATGATGATTCTGCTTCAACTGATGCTGCTTCTGGTCAGGAACGACGTTCAGAAAGAAGGCAAGACCATGGATCTATAGCAAATCCTCCATCATCACCTACTACAGAAACTCACGAGCAGATACAAGACAAAAGTATTGATTAAATGTTTTATTTTTAATATTTTGTACTTGATTCATCTTTTGATATATATGAAACTCTTGTAAATATTTAATGATTAATGCCTAACTACCTTGAGTTTATACTAATGATTGCTACTCTACATGTTGTTATTAAACAGATAAGGGTTTTCAGCAAGATGAGCATGATGTTGCTCCCCTCCAACAGATCAAGTCTCAACTCACAATGATTCTTGATCTGCAGGGGATCGTCAGAAGGTCCGTGAGTTATACTCCTGAAGAAGGAGAAATAATTCACGACCTTACTGATGAGCAGCTTGCTGAAATATTTCGTCTGAATCCAGACGAAATTGTTAAGGATGCTCCAACTTTTGATGATGCTGATGATGACAAGCTTAACGATGTTGAAGAAATCGAAATTGAAGACATCACAGATCAGCACTATCCAGAATACACTGATCAAAAGGGAAACGTGGTTCCAGATTTGGTAAACAACCTTGACAGTGACATTCTGGATAAACTCAGTAATAAGGAGAAGGGAGCAGAAGCCTCAACAAGCCAAGCCCAAGCCTCGGATGCTGAAGTTGATATTCGAAAAGCTGAATGGGCGGCTTGCTTAGTCGAGGTCCGAGCCCAACGCGCTACAGCAACTCAGAGTACCTACACCAAACTATACAAAGTAAAGAAGAATATGAAGGTGTCAGGGAAGATCATAGCTTGGGCTTATTTTAATGACCTTGGCGTATATGCGATAAAAAGGGAGAAGGGAATTGAATACTTCAGATTCCCTCATGATCTGAAGACTCTCCCAGGTTTTGAGCTCAACCAGTTGGCCCGACTAAAGCTTCTTTATGCTGATCCTAAGAAGATGTCTGGCTTGTTTGAGGCTGCCTTGAAAAGGGAGTACAGGACTAGATGGGTAAACTTCAAGCCTCAGCAGGCTACGAGGTACCTCAGAAGGTCTGAGGTGAGTCCCATCACTGGTCAGCCGAAGATAGTCCTGAAGTGGCGACCTCCGCACATAATGTCCCGAATTCCACTGAGGGAGATGCCACAGGACTTTACCCCACACTTTAAGTGGTGGTACTATGACTGGCGCTCAGGAGAGGCCGTCATTGTTCTGGAAAGGGAAGACACAATGGACACAATAAGGGTGTTTGACCCTATGTGGCTTATCAACTTGTCAGCGTCATATGTTTATACGCTGTACAAGTGGCCACTGTTTTTTTACACGCAGGATATAGTGCAAGCACTACAGTTTTAGCATATCATACGTCTATGCTTTGCACTTAATATCCATGCTGGGGTTTCTAAAGAGGAGAGACTGAAGAGATTTGAAGAGTTCAAGAAAGAAGTCAAAGTCTAGATTGAACTAGGTCCAAGGGGGAGTTTGTTGGTACACATGTCCCCAGTTCTAGTCTAGTGAGCTTAACTGTTATAGAACTTCTTCTTGTAACAAATATGTAACATTTGATTATTATAATGCGAATCTCTTCCTTTATGTTTAATGGTTGTTTACATGTTATATCTATTCATATCAATTGTTAGTACACGTATATATGACAATGTTATATAGGTTTACGGTTGTTAGACATAGGTTTGAACCATCAAAGGTTCAAGAATGTGTTTAACTAAGTTATCTGTTTCAGTCGCACGACTGGACCATGCGAATGGGCCAGTCACACGAATGAATCACGTGATTGAGTCAATCATACGATTGAGTCATAAGACTGACTCAGTCGTCCGAATGAACCAATCATATGACTCAGTCGCACGACTGAGCCAGTCGCTCGGCTCAGTCGTACGAATGATAGCTGTAACCTATAAATACCACTTAATTCGTGGAAAAACATAACACTTCGAATACTTGCAACCCTAGTCGAGCCAGAACGTCCAGTTCGTCCATTCCAAGTTCATAGAACGTCCCAAATCATTCCTAGTCCATTCTTAACGTTTTCTAATCGTTAGGATTGATCTTGATTACGTTCTCCCTGATTGGATCACCAATCAAATAGGATTCCGCACCATTTGATCTGGTATAACAAAGAATCAGTTAGTACTTCATAATACTTTCACTTTATGTTACATAATACTTCATTACATTTATTAATCATAACACGTAAAGCCACGGAAAGATAAGCACGTATCGAAACAAGGAACATTGACATTTACCAGTCATCAGTCATCACCATCTATCATGGCAACTTTACTTAAAATAACACACATGATGCATAACATGCAACACTATCATCATCGTGCCCAACATAACTTCTAAAGCCTCGACAGCCATCTTACATATACTTACGGGAACTATCACATCATTACCTACCCCTGCTCTTTTCCCTGAATGTCAGTAATTAAACTATGCCTCTCTTCATACACAACAGCCCTATTTGGGTGATTGGGCACCCTTCAGTCGCATGGCCTCCATGCAACTGAACATAATGCGACTAGACCAATGTGAATGAACTCCTATGTGACCGAACCTCCAATCATGCGAATGGACCCTCAATCGTGCGATTGGACACTATGCGAATGAACCTATGCGGCTGAGCTCTCAGTTGTGCGAATGAACACCTATGCGACTGAGCACCCATGCGACTGGACTCTCAGTCGCATGACTCCCCATGCGACTGGACCCCCAGTCATGCGACTGAACCTCAGTCGTGTGATTGGAGCCTAATCATCGCTCAGTCGCCCGATTGGCCCTCTAGTCGCCTAGCCCTAGCTGGGCGCTGACTGCAATCCATCCCGAACTGCAGTCACGATATCCGACCTCCAAACCCTTCCAAACTCATTCTTAGCCCAAATCAACCCTCCTAAACCTTAGGGAATCATACTATGACACCATTCAAACATACACAAATACAAAATCACGCTCTAAATGCACTATACACAATCACACCCAAATGAGTCAAACACACACATTTCAAAAACGGGTTTCTATGTGTTCCATCCCCAAAATCATTCAAAACGTGTAAAAGAGGGGTCCTAGAACACACACAAACTAGAAGAAGATGAAGATCTTCGTTTGGACTAGCTACACGGCGAATTTCAAGTCCGAATCACCACTTTTCTCTTCTTTTTCTCTTCTTCCTCTCTTCTTTCTCTCTTCTCTTCTCTCTATAGCTGAAAATGAGTGTGGGGAGGGGGAAATGGGCTGCCCTCTCCCTTAATATGTCCCTATTTGCCCAACTTTCATGCGTTGGCGGATTTGGTCCCCCGACTTTAGACTTTATTCCTTTTTCTTCCTTCGTCGGCTTTAAAGAAAATATCCGGGTGTTACATGTTACACATATGTAATGTTTGATCAATGTAATGAAAACTCTTTGATGGTTGATTGTGTATTGGTTGTTTAATGTTTTATATATTTATATCACTATATATTACACACTTATAAGAACATGTTATATAGGTATACAGTGGTTAGACATAGTTCTGAATTGTTAAAGGTTCAAGAATGTGTTTAACTAAGTCTTATGTTTTAGTCGCACGACTGGACCATGCGAATGGTCCAATCGCATGACTGAACCAGGTGATTGAGTCAATCGCACGATTGAGTCATAAGACTGACTCAGTCGTACGAATGAACCAATCGCACGACTCAGTCGTACGAATCAAAGCTGTAACCTATAAATACCACTTAATTCGTGGAAAATAAAAGACTTCGAGAATTCACGACCCTAGTCGTCTAAGTTCGTCCAGATCGTCCCTTCCGAGTTCATAGAACTTTTCTGATCATTCCTACCTTATTCTTAACGTATTCTAATAGTTAGGATTGATCGGATTAACGTTTTCCCTGATTGGATCGCCAATTAAATAGAATTCCGCGCTATTTGATTCGGTTTCACGTTGAATCAGTTAGTACTCCGTACCTACACGGTCCAAACATATATATATATATATATATATATATATATATATATATATATATATATATATATATATATATATATATATATATATATATATATATATATATATAGGATCAGGATCATTACAGAACTATTTTTTATTTTTAGAACCAAAAGAACCATTGACTTACATAAATGTAAATTATAAACCATTGGTTTACATAGATGTAAGTTAAACCTGGTGATATATAGTTGTTTTTTATAGTTTATTGTTCATGTCTGATATACACATATGTAAAACAGGTCAAGTATTACCAGACTTAATATACATTTATGTAAATCATTGTTTCTGAAGTTCTGAAAATAAAAAGTGATTCTGTAATGATCCTAACCCTGTATATATATATATATATATATATATATATATATATATATATATATATATATATATATATATATATATATATATACTAGTAGAAAACCCGCGCGATGCAGCGGTGAAGACAAGTTACAACGCGGTACTCGCTTTTATCAGTTTATCAATCTTTTTTTATATATTGTAGTACTTCTTTTGATTCTCTTATTCACATATTAGTACGGGAAAACTATGTCATAAATATTACAGATCTTAATTAAATAATAATAAACACATATATACGAAAATATAAGTAATAAACATAGTAACTAAAAAATTAATAAAACGCTCGCTAACTACCTGCATTATGATGAGACTAATAGTTGTCATAAGCTTCCATCTCAAATAGTCTATCTACATGCTTCGATCATCATTATTCATCCAAATTGATACCGGAAATTTCTTGCATCTCTTTATGGAATTTAAGTTTCTTTTGATGTAATATGAAATTTAACTTTATAATTATGGGAACTACAAACTTTATGATGAGAACCTGATTAGTATTTAAACGGCTAGCATTCTAGCATCTTGAAATATGCTTACGAAACCTATGTCTCCAAAAATTTTCATTCGTCAAATGAATGGAAATCATAGGGCAGCAGTTGTCTAGCATTTCATGTAAATCATGTGTGGCCAAAATTATACTTGAATTGCTTTAGTGAGTAACAACAATCCAAAGCAACAAAATTACAACTATATCACTTCGCAACCCTACATTACATAACCTGCTGCAAACAAAACCAAAAGATTAATTTATGATTCAACAGAAGCAATAAATAGCAAAAAATAAATAAATTTATATTTGAAGAGTGAGCAAAGGCAACTCCAATCAATTTATATTTGAAGAATGCAAGTGACAAGGCAGCTCCAATTGTGAAATTACACTCCAAAAGGCATTCTTTTCAATTTCTTATCAACTCTATTAGACATTCTTCGATCCTCTTCCCTCACAAATCTACACGCTCAAAAGGCAGAACTCATTCGAATTTAAAGATATATGTAGATCTAAGTAGAACATATCAAAATCCACTACTATTTCAAATTCAGAGAAAACCTGTTATGCATCTTTTCTAAAACACTTCCCATGTTACATACCTCATTTCTCATGAGTGAAAGTTTGCATAATCATAGTAATCTAAGTCATTTCCATAATTATAAAAAAAATGTCTTCATGCTAGTCATCATAAATATTAAGATAAATCATATAGGTTGTAAAGTCTTAAGGTTATATATTCCTTGCTATTTAACCAAATAATTCTACATACAGCCTTCAAGGATCATATTACAGTGGCATTAAGCAACATCTATTTGTTTGTACAATATAGGTTATGTATTTCAACATATATTATCTGTGACAACTCGGAAAATTTCATGATACAAATCTAGTAATTGTGTGATTATACAAATTTGTTTTATATTTTTATTAGTATTTAATAATAATATTATTAAAAATAAAAATATAAATAACAATAATAATAATAATAACAATAACAATAATAATATTGTTAAAAAATAAAAATAATAGTAACAATAATAATGATAATAATAGTATTGTTATTAATAATAATTTATAAAAATTTATTAAATTCGGATTTAATAAGTCCAGGGGGCAGTTTTGCCAATTTTGAAACTTAATTTAAAACTTTAAGACATAAAATAATAACAATCGAAATTGCAGGGGGCCATTGTGTAAATATTAAATTTTCAACTGCTTTCTCTCTCCCCTCTCGCGATTTTCCGGCAACACACCGGCCGACCGCCGGCGGCTCTCCGGCGAGACCAAAAGCCGATTTTAGGCCACGAATTCGACCCCACAAAGCACCAAATCGAATGTGGGACAAAAGACAACAATTGTGCGTGCTTAAATTATGGAAAAGCAACCGGGAATTTGTTGATACATGTGTACCTAGATTCTGAGCTGAATGAAATATCTCTGTAATGTCTTGATTATATGTAATTGAATATTGATTAATGAAATACATTTAGTTGTTTATAGTATAATGTTTATATATTTCATTAATGGGTCGTGTAATGACTAATTATATAGGTTTGTGGTTGTTTGAATTGGTATGCATAATGTTGTAATGATTAACACATTCAAACTTAACATGATGAAGTTATCATGCGAATGGGCCATGCCAATGGACCATACGCATGAATAACTTCATGCGAATGGCTCAGTCATACGACTGAACCATGAGACTGGATCAGTCGGATGACTGAAGCATGAGATTGAACCAGTCGTACGATTGAAGGCTCAGTCGTGCGTAGGGATCAACCGCATAGCTCAATCGCACGACTGAACCATGCGAATGGTTCAGTCGCCCGAATGAGAAACCCTACCTATAAATACCACCTAGTTCGTGGAAAAATGCAACACTTCGAATATTCATAACCCTAGTTGACCCAGAGCGCAATCTCATTGCGATCTCGTTCCCTTTTTTCTTTCATTTATACCGGAACCGTTGAATTCATTAGATAGATGCCGATTCCTGTCTCGAAAAAGTGTTTTCTCCTCTTTGTCTTTGAACTGATTTTAAGAGATGCAACCGGAACAGAATTGATAAAACAGTCCTAGAAACAGAATTATACCATTTAGGCTTACTCTGCTTTGGGGGACCTTTTGAATAACAGTCAAGAAGATCTTATGAAAATGGAACATTTTCGCATAGAAGATGTCAAACAAATTTTAGGGATAGGAAAAAACAAACTAGAATTTGTAACTTGCTATCCTCTTATGCAAGATTTCACTACAATCAATATAGGAAATAAGATAGAAATATTTATAAACTTTCAAATCTTCGACCTCCCCTCTACGAACCGTTTATGAACCCCGCTTTTTAGAAATTATCCTTTCCCTTCCCCCTTCTTTATCATTTTTTCATCCATTCCAACTTCACAGAACGTTCCTGATCATTGCTAATCAATTCTTAACGTTTTCTAATCGTTAGTTTTGATCCGGATTACGTTCTCCCTGATTGGATCGCCAATCAAATAGGATTCCGCACTATTTGATCTGGTATAACTTAGAATCAGTTAGTACTCCGTACGTACACGGTCCTAACAAGTGGTATCAGAGCATAGGCTCTTGATTCTTCATTGATTCAATCGTTTTTATGAAAAAGTCTAAGTTTTTACGCGAAAAGATCCATTCTTTCTGCTAAAAATCGAGTCTTTACGTGTGCATGTTCTGAAAAATTAGTGTTTTTCGAGTTTCAGCCGTCTAGGGTGCAAAAACTTGCATTCTAGGTCAAAGTTTGCGAAAAATCTCGTTTTCAGCCGACCCAGTCGCACGATTATCTCAATCGTACGACTGAACCCAGTCGCCCAGTTCACTCGGCCGATTGAGTGAGTCGTGTAGCCAGTCGCCCGATTGAGTCAATCGCCAACTCCAGTCGCCCAGCTGAGTCGTTCGGTCTGTTCAGTCGCCTAAGTATCTCAGTCGCATGTTCAATCGTACGTTTGAGTCCAATCGCATACAGCTAGTGTTAGTCGTATCCCAGTCGTACAGCCTAATCGCATTAGCAGTTTAATTCACAAGTTAAATTAATAAAAGAATGGACTCAGAAAATTATGCCATGTCAGCTGGAAAGGATTCGAGGATACAGAACTTGTTGTTGCTGGAGAATGAGATAGGAAGCCATAACAAGCCACCCAAACTATTGACTATAGAGGACTTTCCACAATGGAGACAACGTTTTGAGATTTATCTTAATGGCGTGGATACTAACTTATGGAACTCTATTGTGGTTGGTTATAAAATACCCGTGGGAGCTGATGGTGTTCCTTTGACATTGAGTGGACTCACCGATACACAGAAGGTTGCCTACAATGCAGAGAAGAAGGCCTATGCTATTTTGACTCAGTCCATTCCCAAACCCATTTTTCACCAATACTCAGAGCACAAGCAAAGTAAAAAACTGATGGAAGTTCTTGAGAAGAGGTATGATGGAAATTCTAATTTAAAGGCACTGAAAGGTAAAGCGTTGAAGAATGAGTTTGATAACTTCTCAGCAATTGGGAATGAAAGCTTGGATGAAATCATCGATCGTTTCTATCATCTGATGAGTGAACTTCACACTCATGGTATTAAGACGTCAATGGAAGACAAAGTTTCAAGCTTGGCAGATGGTCTACCTGAAAAGTGGGATTCATTCATTTCCACTCTGCGATTCAACTCAGTTTTAGAAACCTTGGATATAAATGACTTTATTCTAAAACTGAAAGAGGAAGAAGTACTCCACAAGTACAAGGCAAAGAAGGGTTCTTATGCTCAAGATCCCTCACTCTACAATGTCACTCCTACTTCCACCCCTGCTGCAAAGTCATCTGGTGCACCTCTGCAAACAGCTTTCGTGTCCAATGCATCCCCAACTGCTGAACAAGGCTCATCATCTGCAAATGAGTCTCATGGTGCATCTGGAGTTATTCAAAGTCCCACTGTTACTCAGTCTGCAAAGTTGATGACAGATAATCTGGGAAAAGTAACAGTGGAGGTTGCTAAAGAGCATATGGATCTACTTGCTGCTGTTGTGCATTCTTATGATGGTCTAGTGGCGGGCAAGATTGGTAACTGCCACCTTGCTGATGAAGATTACGAGCAAGTAGATGAGAACGAGCTGGAAAGAATGGACATTATGTAGGCTCTTGCCAGTGCTGTCCGAAGAGCCAAGAAATTTGTGAAGAAGACAGGGCAGAATCTCGTGGCTACTAAAGATACAACCTTTGGTTTTGACAAGTCTAAAGTCACGTGCTTCAATTGTGGAGAAAAGGGTCATTTTAAAAGGGAGTGTTCGAAGCCTAAGAAGACTGGGAACGGGAATCCATTTTCCTCGTTCAACAGGCAAGATAAAGACAAGAAACCAACGTCCACGGGAAGTGATTCTAAAGCTATGGTAGCACAAGGAGATGAAGGACAAGACTGGTCCTTTCGATTTGTGTCTGATGAAGCTAACATAGCGTCTGTGGAGGACTTGAACGAAGACTCAGCAAGTGAAGGGGAAAGCTCAGCTGAGGTTGATACTGCTGATTTGGAAGAGACGTTTGATGCTGTTGATGAAATTGTCCAGAATGAGTTGAATTCAGAATCT
The DNA here is from genome assembly GCA_024085815.1 of Flaveria linearis. NCBI lineage: Eukaryota > Viridiplantae > Streptophyta > Magnoliopsida > Asterales > Asteraceae > Flaveria > Flaveria linearis. The sequence goes on along the minus strand of CM044012.1, from coordinate 27,450,876 downwards.
GAAACTCAACCTACGTCTCAGAATGCTTTCATGGCTGGCACGTCGACATCTACACAGGTACTATCTAAAGATGAATTATTTGATAAACATGCTTGTGTTGAATGTGATAAATTTAGGGAAAGCATTGATCTAAAATTTGCTAGGTTGTTAGAACACAACGATAACTTAGTAAATGACTTAAAACTATGCTCAGAAGCTAATCGTGTCTTAAAACAAAATGAGAGCAGTTATAAGGAGAAGTTAGATGCGTTGCAAAAGTAACTAAAGGAAACTGAAGTTGTTGCCTTTAACCAAGAAAATGACATTAAATACTACTTAAAGACCATTGAGGAGACTAAAAAGGACAAAGCGGTTTTACAAGTAGAAAATGTGTCTTTGAAACAAAAACTACATAGTTTAGCGAGTTCTTCGCATATTTTGAAAAACTTGGTTAGAGAACGCAACAATGGGGAGGGATTGGGTTACAAGGTAGTTCCACCACCACATGAGATCCTTTTGAACACAAAACAACGTCCAATTAATAACAATCAAATTAAGGATCATGTGGTGACAACTCCTCTGGTTAGTGATCCGGACACAGCAGTTAAGCCTGCTTCTCCGGATGATGATCAGAAAACCTTAGCATCAAGCAAGGTCAATGCTGAGAAACGGGTGGAAGCAAATGTCCAAACATCTCTTGGTTTGGAATCAAAATCAAATATTACTCAAACCAAGACATCTAAAACCACTCAAGTTAAACCAGTTAAAAGGGATAATATTCAACCTCCAAGACAAATTAATCAAAACATTAAACAAGTTAAGTTTGTTAAAGAGGGTAAATATCCAAAGACTGAGACCAAAATGCCCATTCCTGAGGTTTACTCCCCACCCCACAAGAGATCTCCTAGCCCTGATGAATGGAGATCCTGCTATACTTGTGGTAAGCGCGGTCATATTTCGACTAACTGTCCTCGCTATCAGACACCAAGAACTAAGGTTGAGCTACACGACAAAGTCAAAATAGATTCAAAACAGCGTTCTAAGACTCCAGTTAGATCGAAAACCCCTATTAGGTCTAAAATACCTTCTAAGTCTTTTTCGTCTCCACCTCGCCAAAGGCAAAACAGACAAGTCCTTGACAAGTCCATGATGCCAGAGGTAAAACCTGTTTCTGAATCTAAACCATATGCTCAAACCATAAATCAGTCTAAGGTTTACCACAAACAATCTTTTCACAGGGATGGTTTATGGAAAGCCAAGACAGCTGGTGTGTCTGAAAGCAAGGATAATCTGAAAGTTGAGATTCCACCCACTGATAAAGAACAGTGGGTCGAATTCATGATGGTTGATTCCTCTGGGAAACCCAAGCCAGTCAAGGCTTGGGTCCCCCTCCTTAACTGATGATTTTCTCATATGTGCAGGTTGTCCGCTATAGTGCGTCTACAAATACATGGATCGTAGATAGCGGAGCTTCTAGGCACATGAAGGGAAACAAGTCTCTCCTTTTCAATGTCAAACAAATTAAAGGGGGACACGTTTCATTTGCTGGTAATAAAGGAGGATACATTACCGCTCAGGGCGAAGTAGGTAATGAGAAGGTAAAGTTTGATAAAGTAAATTTTGTTCAACAACTAGAAAACGATTTACTTTCAGTGTCTCAGATATGTGACAAGGGCTTTAAAGTTATGTTTGACAACCGAAAATGTTACATACTGAATAAGGAGATGGAGATTCCAGAGAAACAGGTTTTGATGTCTGCATCCAGGTACAATGATTTATATGTATTGGATATGTCTAATGTTTCTACCTCTGAGTCTACAGCTCAATGTTTTCTATCAAAAGCGACAGAGAAGGAATCCATCTCATGGCACAGAAGGATGGGACACATCAATCACAGGAAGATGAACCATCTGATTCACAACAACCTAGTTGAAGGAGTTACAGTCAAGAACTTCCAACTTCCTGATTTTTGTGTCTCATGCAAGAAGGGAAAGCAGACCAGGAAATCTCACAAGACCAAGCACGTCAACTCAATTAAGATGCCTCTGGAGTTACTACACATGGATCTCTTTGGTCCAGTCAACACAAAGAGTATAGCAGGGGACTGGTACTGCTTTGTAGTCACAGATGACTACTCAAGATTCACCTGGGTGATGTTTCTGAAAAATAAATCAGAAACGTTTGAATCATTCAAGGTGCTCGTCATGACTTTGGAGTCACTCTACAACCTGAAGGTGAGGAAGATCCGTTCTGACAATGGCACAGAGTTCAAAAATCAGTGGATGGATGCTTTCTGCAAGGAAAAGGGAATTGTTCATCAGTTCACTTCCGCATACACGCCACAGATGAATGGAGTTGCAGAATGAAAGAATCGGAGCTTAATTGAGACTGCGCAAGCCATGTTAGCTGATTCAAAGCTCCCAGTTCAGTTCTGGAATGAGGCGGTTGCAAATGCCTGCTACACGCTTAATCGTGTGTTAGTAGTCAAAAGGCATGGCAAGACTTGTTATGAGCTACTTCAGAAGAGAAAGCCAAATTTGGAGTATCTGGAACCATTTGGAGCTCCATGTACATTGCTGAAAAAGACTCAGGATGGCAAGTTCAGCGAGAAAGCTGATCAAGGAATATTCTTAGGATACAGCATCCCAGACAAGCGAGTTTACAATAACTCGACAGGTCAGGTAGAGGTGTAGTGCAACTGGATGTTCAGAGATACATCACCCCTCCTGCTGGAAAAGGTCCATCATCATTCTTCGATTATGATGGCTTTTTCAAATCCTTCAATCTTCCACAATTTGATTCAGAGGATGAGGTTGCTACCCAGATGATGTATGATGTTCTTAACTCACCGAATCTAGATTCAAGCAACATCACACCTACTAATGGTGCCTCAAGTTCCTCAACTCCTGCTCATGATGAGAGTGATGATTCATCAAGTGATGAAGAAGCAGCTGATTCTAACCCTGCGCATACAGCTAATCAACAAAGTGAGTCATCAGCTGCTGAACCAGCTGTGGGAAATCCGGATACTGAACCAGTAGTCACCAATCTGGATTCTGAGGTTGTGGTTCCTACCACACCAGTGACTAGAATCAGTGTGAATCATCCCCCCACATCTATCATTGGGGACCTTCCATCCGGTGTGCAGACAAGAAATCAGCTGTACTCTGCTGATTATGCTGCAGTCATGGAGAAGGGTTATGTCAATGACGGGGCTTTCTCATGTTTTGTTTCACAAATCGAGCCTAAATATGTCTGTGACGCACTGAAAGATGAGGCCTGGGTCAATGCCATGCAAGAAAAGCTACTCAAGTTCAAGAAACTTGGAGTCTGGACACTAGTTGACAGGCTGAAAGGAGTCAAGGTAATTGGTACCAAATGGGTACTAAAGTGCAAGAAGGATGACCAGGGTGTTGTTATCAGAAACAAGGCACGGTTGGTTGTTCAAGGCTTCAGACAAGTCGAAGGAATCGACTACAATGAAGTCTTTGCTCCCGTAGCTAGAATGGAAGCTATACGTATCTTTCTAGCCTACGCCTCTTACATGAAGATCAAAGTTTATCAACTAGATGTTAAGAGTGCATTCTTGCATGGAGAAATCCGGGAAGAGGTATATGTCAGTCAACCCGAAGGATTCGAAGATCCTTATCATCGGGACAGAGTCTACAAGTTAGACAAGGCTCTGTATGGGCTACATCAGGCTCCTCGAGCTTGGTATGAAAAGCTCTCCACTCATTTGTTGAAACATGGTTTTCGCAGGGGTGTGATTGACTGTATATTGTTCATCAAAGAAAAGGATGGTGACTTGCTTATGGTGCAGATCTATATAGATGACATCATCTTTGGATCTAGAAATGAAGCTTTGTGCAAAGAGTTCGAATCTGTGATGAAGGCAGAGTTTGAAATGAGTGCAATGGGAGAAATGAAGTTCTTCCTAGGATTATAGGTGGATCAAACACCAACCGGCATTTTCTTACATCAGTCCAAGTATGTCGGCGATATTCTAAGTCGCTTTGACATGGAAAATGCGTCTGCTGCCGGTACCCCTCTTGCCACAAATCATGATATGGCTCCTGATGAGAATGGGGATTTGGTGGATGCCACTATGTATCGTGGGATGATCGGATCTCTCATGTATCTTACTGCCTCGCGTCCAGATATCATGTATGCCACTTGTTTATGTTCTAGATATCAAGCGAAGCCAAAAGTGAATCACTTGATTGGGGTGAAAAGGATTTTTCGTTATCTGAAGGGTACTCCAACACTGGGATTGTGGTATCCTCATGATGATGACTTCGAGCTTACTGCGTACAGCGATTCAGATTATGGTGGCTGCAAGATGAATTTCAAGTCTACATCAGCAGGGTGTCAGTTGTTTGGAAGACGGTTAGTCACGTGGCAATGCAAAAAGCAGACCTCGGTTGCTTTATCAACCTGTGAAGCTGAATATGTTGCTGCTGCAAGTTGCTGCTCTCAGATTATCTGGATTCAATAGCAAATGCGTGACTACGGTTTGAAATTTTCTAACACTCCTATTTATGTTGATAATTCTGCTGCCATAGCCGTCACTAAAAATCCTGTTCAACACCCAAAAACAAAACACATCGGGATTAAATATCATTTCATACGCGATTGCTATGAAAAACAATTAATTGATGTGATTAAAATTAACACGGATTTTCAGCGCGCTGACCTTTACACTAAACCGTTTGATAAACCAAGATTTTTATATCTGCTAGAGGTCAACGGCGTTAAAAAGAAAAGTGACGTGATTGCTGAAGAAGCAGATACATAGTCCGACTCGTGTCTATTCGTTTATTTTCTTTTTCTTTCATTTTATTTTATTTTTTAATTCCCATGTCGTATAAAATCCAAAAACACAAAAAGATTTTTTGTTTTAGAATTTTAGGGGGAGATTTATTTCAGTATGCATTTATTTAAAAAAAAGAAAAGGGGGGAAGGTGAGTAAACTTGAAAAGGCAAAGACAACAAAACAGGAAATGGTGACTCGACAAAATGGAAGATGATAGTACACAGGCATCGAGTTATTTGGAACAACAAAATGAGTTTGAGATCAAAAATGTTAATTAATTTACTGAAAATGTAAAACATCAGAGAAGTCTAAGTCTAACAAAATGGGAAAATGATAGTACGTTTGATTGTTACAGTAATTACACGGAGAAAGTTGATCTAGGGAGGTGCTAGTTCATTATATGATGTGTCAGTAGATTCAACATAGTAGACAAGTAGACTTCATTGGTAAACTTAATCTAAACTGAAAGGTTCAATCAACTGTGGGTTCCCATCTTATCACTGGTTAACACAATCAATTCTTCCGATAAGGGATAACGAGCAAATAAATGCCACCAAAGGTGTGCAAACGACCACAAAAAGAGCAAAAGCACGAAAAAATGAATACTAGCGTAATCAAGCTGATAACTTATGTTGTTGGTGCGCTATGTGCAAAAGAAAATATGAAATGCTCTAACAAGGATAAGCATAACCTACATATTCTAGACTTCATTGTTGTTTGCCGCCTCTCTGCTGTGCGATGGCACTGACATGAGTATTGGCTTCTCTTTGAAAGATCTAAGAATAGTCTCTTCTTGCACAAATACCTAAAGACCGCTCGAAAGTCTTTTAAGGAATGCTGATTACCATATAAGTGTGGGATACGCAAATGTTGTTTGAAATAATATAACATAATTCATTACCAATGTATGTCAAAAGTCCGTGTTTGAATTTAAGTGGACAAGTATACTGACAATCGTCTTGAAAGCACCGACTAAAGTTGACGATCGAAGTGTGTTACGTATCATATCAAACATGATTCCCAGTTAGTACTTGGAAGACTTAGATCAGAACAAACTGTGATATGTAATCATGAAACATGAAATCAACTCATAATGTTCCAAGTAATGGTGTATATGCTTGTCTGATTCCAAATGAGTCTGTTCCTGATATAATGTCAATGCTTATAGGCTACACGAACCTGCCCTAACAAAAATCACAAAAAGATGTTCATTTTTAATTCGTAGTTTAAATTTTATTTATTTCTTAGTATAATGAGTCATGTCGGACTGTGTATACTGTTATCTGCTAAATGTCACTGAATGTGCTAAATGTTTATCTAAACAGATTGTTTCTGAAAGGATAAAAGGATCACGTCTGAGGTGATCGGGTGGATAAATGGATCACGTCTGAGGTGATCGGGTGGTTAAATGGATCATGTCTGAGATGATCAAATGCACATAATGTTTTATCAACTGTTTAAGGAAAACTATGTGTCAGCAAACGAAATGATTAAGATGGCACAAGTATAGCCCAATCGCACTCCTTCATCATGAGTATGCTTATACGAATGGGCTATACGATTGAACTCAATCGTAAGATTGGACCATGCGAATGAGCCCAATCGGACGATTGAAAGTGACCGATTAGGTCAAACATGCGAATGGAGGTCAGTTGATCAAAAGGACCATGCGAATGAGTGAATCGTACGACCCAGTTTCAATCGCACGAATGAATCATGCGATTAGACTCGATCGTATGTCTTGATTTTGATTTGGCCGAATGAGCAAAGCGAATGAGTCCAGTCGGCCGATTGAACTGAGTCTGGCTATAAAAAGCCCCCTTAGTCGATCGCAGACATCATTCGCCCTAATATTCCCGATTCGCATCGATACTCTGCTGATTTTCCGTTTGATCTTTAATACTTGTGATAAACGCATTCTGACCATTTGTATTTGTTACACAGGTAATATGCGACACAAAGATGAATCAAAAACGTCAAATATGATGTGAAATCAGTCCGCATTTGCCCTAAAAGTTGCACCGTAACAAATCTTGATAATAGACTGCCTTAATCACAAACAATGTTAAAATCAATGGATTAGGTGGCTTAGTTACATGATTGCGAGTCTAATGGACATGAACTTAACGTTTAATTCAGCCATTTGATAAATCTGAGTTTGAAATGGAACAGTTTTCTACGATGCGACTGGTCTCCCAGTATGAACTTCAATCACCGATTGAGAGAGGCGACTCATTCAATCGGCCGAATGGATAATGCGAATGGATTGAGTTTGCCATACGACTGGTTTCACAGAATGAACTTCAATCGCCCGATTGAAAGAAGTGATTCATTCAATCGGCCGAATGAGTCATCCGAATGATATCATTCGGTCGGATAACTCAATCGCAGAACACATCATCCGACTAAACCCAGTCGCATTGTTCAATCGCACGATTGAACTACACTGGTTTCTGATTTAGTCAAACTCTGTTTTACACGTTTCTAACATGTGTTTGCTATGTGTTACAGGAATATGGCTAACCGTTGGCTAATTAATCCAAAGCACAACATCTCTGCTCACTTGGATTCCACCTCAAGGAATGGTGGTGAGTTTGTGGGCATTATAGACTTCTTGAGAAGATCTCGAATCTTCAAAGCCATATCTACTCCGTGTACTCCCTATCAGTCACTACATCAGTCGTTTTGGGAGGGAGCTTCAGTTGACAGATCAGTGGAGCCCTACTGTATTAGAAGTTCTATCTTCGGTAGGCAGATTGTGATAACAGCTGCAGATATAAGGAGGGTTTTAGACTTTGGAGATGATGATTCGCACCCACTCGAGATCCACCCTCTTACAGTTCGTGGATGCTTTCTGAGGATTGGATACTGTGGAGACATTAGCTCAGGTGTGCTGAACAAGAGAAACCTGAGCCCACAGTACAAGTACTTAGCACATGTCATCCTTAAGTGCATCGCGTCGAGAAGGGGTGGTTTCGATGACTTGTCGGACCAAATTCAGAATGCATATGTCGCATTGGTCCTCAATCACCCTTTCAGCTTCTCCAATATGATATTCATGTATCTGATAGAGAACCTTAAGGCCAAGGGGAAGGAGGGGTTCTGCATGTACCCTAGATTCTTACAGCTCATATTTGATGAGAAGCTGCCCGACCTTCCCAAAGAAAAGAGTGATGCTGTGCCTCTAGAGATTATGGATGACACCACCCTGGGTCGTATGAGGGTGTACAGAGGCAAGCAAGTCAAGCCAGTGATGAAGAGGTTAATAGGGCATCTGGCCCGGGCTGATTATGTAGACCCAGGAAGACGCAGGTGGCGTCATGAGGATAGTGATTCTGATTCTGAGATCATTGCTATACCATCAGATGATTCTGATGATGATGACGACCAGGATGGCGATGAGATGCCCGTTACATCTGGGGGCACCTCCACACATATAGCCCAGCCACCTCCTCACACTGACACTACTACTGCTGGGTTCGTACCTCACTTCTGTCCACCTGATGACGACGAGGACGAGAGTGAGGAAGAGGGGTTGACTCGTAGACATGGCAGCAAGGTAGTTGCCACTGAGAAAGGAATCAAAGTAGTTGGAGGATAGACTGGGACATCGGGGACTACACAAACAGAGTCAGATCCTGCACACTCCCCTGATGCACCCAGTACACAGACTAGTGCCCCGTTGTCTACGGGAAAGAGAAGAAAGACGATGGCAAGACCGTATGGGAAGCGGGGAAAGCGTCTGAGATTCACCACCACCACCTCTACCACAGCTAACCCAGTCACTACATCCACCACACCTCAAACCACCACCACTACTGCACCTCCACCTCACACTTACCCATCTACTACCACCACCACTATACCCCCCACTACAGCCATCCCATCTCCTCCCATCTACACCACAGTTACCACTACAACCACCATTCACCAAACCCAAACCTCATTTGCCCCTTTGAGCTCAGTTATACCTCCGGTCTCTGTGGCTGAGCAACTTGCTGCACTAAACAGCATGGTGCTCCAGTTGCTAGCCTCCGACAAGGCCAAGCCCAGATTCTACAGCTGCAAGAAGAAAGTTCTAAACAAACAGCTGAGATTGAGAGATTGAGGGAGTTGACATCCTCACAAGCCCAAGTGATCACTTCACAGACTGATCAGATCACAGGCTTGTTACAACACGAGGCTGAGACTGATGAGAGGATGGGAAAGCTGGAGGCGGCGCACAAGTCTCTATTGCTAAAGCTTAAAGGCAATCAGAATGAGCCCCTCAAGATTGGTGAAGGGGGCGATGAATAGGAGGACGATGATGAAGAGGATGAAGATGATGAGGATGATGAAACTGATGAAGGAAGTGATAGTGATGACAAGAAAGATGATGATGATGATGAAGGAGGAGAGGCTGCAGGAGAACAAAGTGATGAAGCAGCAGACGAGAGGCATACTAAACAACGTCAAGACCAAGGAACCTCTACGTCTGCCCCACCTAAAGATACTCCTGAAATTCAAGACAAAAGTACTGATTAGTTATTTATGTTTCTGTATTTAAAAGGCTTTTGTATTTGGAAAATTGTGTAACACTTGTGTAATTAATGTTTATATCTTTTGTCTTAATAATGATTGTGCTTGATTACTTACTAACAAATATTGTGTTGCATGTTTAAATCAAGCAGATCCAAACTTTCAAAGAGATGAATATGATGTCGAACCCCTACAACAGGTCAAGAGTCAATTAACAATGATTCTTGATCTACAGGGAATCGTAAGAAGATCAGTTGAGTATACCCCAGTAGAGGGAGAGATTATTCATAGCTTCACTAAGGAACAGTTGGCAGAAATGTTCAAACTCAACCCCGATGACATAGCGAAAGACGCTCCCGAAGTTCAAGTTGACAGTGAAGAAGAACTACATGATGTAGATGAGATTGAGATAGAGGATATAACAGACCAATGCTATCCAGAGTACACTGACACTGAAGGTCATGTCATTCCAAATCTGGATGACAATCTGGTCAGCGAGACGTTTGATACTCTGGATAAGATGGAAGAAGAGTCCGACAAACAAGAAGATACAGCCAGAGCCACTGAGGAGGAAGTCAAAGTGAGAAAGGCTGAATGGGCTTCTTGTTTTGCGGATCTTCGTGCCCAACGAAGTGCTCCAATGTCTGATGCCTACACCAAGCTCTACAGAGTAAAGAAACATCAAAAGGTGTCTGGCAAAATTATATCGTGGGCGTATTTTGATGACCTTAACGTTTATGCAGTTAAAAGAGAGAAATGTATCGAGTATTTTAGATTCCCACACGATCTAAAAACTCTACCTGGGTTTGAGCTCAACCAACTGGCAAAGCTAAAGCTTCTTTATGCTGATCCCAGAAAGATGTCAGGTTGGTTCGAAGCTGCGTTAAAGAAAGAGTACCACACCCGGTGGGTGAACTTCAGGCCTCAGCAACCTACGAGGTACATTCGAAGGTCTGAAGTTGATCTACGAACCAGGAAGCCAAAGATTGTGTTGAAGTGGCGTCCTCCGCGCACCATGTCGAAGATCCCTCTAAGGGAAATGCCTCAGGACATCACTTTGCATTTCAAATGGTGGTACTACGATTGGCGAACAGCTGAAGCGGTCATAGTGTTGAACAAAGATGGACAGATGGATGTCATCCGGGTATTTGACCCAATGTGGCTTACGAACTTGTCGGCTAATGATGTTTATACACTCTACAAGTGGCCACTGTTCTATGACTCGCAGGATATCGTACAAGCTCTCCAGTATCAGCACGTCATACGCCTCTGCTTTGTGTTTGAAATACATGCAGGCGTAACCAGAGAGGAGAAATTCAAGAAGTACGAAGAGGTTATGGGTAAAGCAAGACATTAGAGGAATCTAGGTCCAAGGGGGAGTTTGTTGATACATGTTTACCTAGATTCTGAGCTGAATGAAATATCTCTGTAATGTCTTGATTATATGTAATTGAATATTGATTAATGAAATACATTTAGTTGTTTATAGTATAATGTTTATATATTGCATTAATGGGTCGTGTAATGACTAATTATATAGGTTTGTGGTTGTTTGAATTGGTATGCATAATGTTGTAATGATTAACACATTCAAACTTAACATGATGAAGTTATCATGCGAATGGGCCATGCCAATGGACCATACGCATGAATAACTTCATGCGAATGGCTCAGTCATACGACTGAACCATGAGACTGGATCAGTCGGAAGACTGAAGTATGAGATTGAACCAGTCGTACGATTGAAGGCTCAGTCGTGCGTATGGAACAACCGCATAGCTCAATCGCACGACTGAACCATGCGAATGGTTCAGTCGCCCGAATGAGAAACCCTTACCTATAAATACCACCTAGTTCGTGGAAAAAAAGCAACACTTCGAATATTCATAACTCTAGTCGACCCAGAGCGCCCTGTTCGTCCATTCCAACTTCACAGAACGTTCCTGATCATTGCTAATCAATTCTTAACGTTTTCTAATCGTTAGTTTTGATCCGGATTACGTTCTCCCTGATTGGATCGCCAATCAAATAGGATTCCGTACTATTTGATCTGGTATAACTTAGAATCAGTTAGTACTCCATACGTACACGGTCCTAACAGAATTGTGATTAATGGTCCACAAATTACTTTCGGCCGACACCACTATGAACACGCACTAAAACATCACAATAATTCAGTTAAAGTAATTCAATCGATCGACTATAAGATTCCTAAACTAATGGTACATTGAATTGCACCTGAAACACATGAAATCACACTATTCGATTGTCATCTTCGTTCGGACCTGCAACTTATTCGATTTTCACCTTCTGAGTTCTATTTCACGACACCAATAGAGGGCTTTTGATCATTAGTATCATTGGAACCTTCCTGCGTAATTAATTGGATTATCATCAGCGTTTGATCGTTGTTTGGATTCCACATTAGTCGCGACCAGTTCTGCGATTGTTCTTGACATATCGAGCATCCAAACAGGTAATTGAAACTACCAACATACTCGATTTCTTATAGGGAATAAAAGCCCTATCGTTTCAATCGATTATAATATCGAATTGAGCTTCAATTTGATCGGATACAAATTAGGGTTCTTGGTGGAATTGGGGTTTTTGGAATTTAGGTTTAAAAGAATTAAAAGCTGAGTCTCACCGCGGCCTTGTGCCTAGGTTTACTGGTTTGTGTGTGTGATTGTGAACAGGAGGTCAAAGGTTCGAACCCTGCCCCCAACATTTATTTTTTAAGCCTTTTTGAGCCTTCTAAAAATACAGAAAAATTACTAAAAATTATAAAAATAATTTTTATAAACTATGTTTATTTTAGGGGTTATATAATTATTTTCTGGAAAATTATTTCTTTAGAAACCTTATTTATTTATTTATTTAATTATTACAAATGTTATAAAATATTATTTTTATAAGAATAAGACCCTAAAATAATAATTTAAATTATTAATTTATTATTTGTAAATATGGATAACATAATTAATAATTAGATAATTTATATTATTTATTGAACATAACCTATTATGTTATAATTATTAATTATTGAACATAATTAATAATTCGATAAATTATATTATGTTTATCATGTAAATATGTTATTATTTATTATTTATATGTCCAATTAAAATAACATTATCATTTGACTATAATGTCTAGATAATTTGTGTCTATTTATAAAATCTTATAAAATTAAATATAAATTTACATAGTTAAATAATGTTTATAATTTATTTAGAATATAATGATATGTTAAAATCATTATTAAACTAATCAAATTTTATGAAATATAAATCTTAAGTTATTAAAACAAAATAACTAAATTATTTAATTATATGTTTATAACAAATCCCCGAGAACCAAATCTTAGATCAATTGAATGCCAGGTTCAAGATCTAACTTAATTAGATTATGGATTTGTATTTGTTTGCTTATGTGAATTATAATTCCTTAGGAGGAATTTACTAGCTTGTCAACACCACACAAGGACTGAGGTGAGTTCATAACTATTCCCCTTTTTAATCATTTAAATATTTTGGGGCTGGAATACATGTTGTGATTTAAATTTCAAATTATTTTATGAGTTCATAACTATTCCCCTTTTTAATCATTTAAATATTTTGGGGCTGGAATACATGTTGTGATTTAAATTTCAAATTATTTTGGGAGTTCATAACTATTCCCCTTTTTAATCATTTAAATATTTTAGGGCTGGAATACATGTTGTGATTTAAATTTCAAATTATTTTGTGAGTTCATAACTATTCTCCTTTTTAATCATTTAAATATTTTGGGGCTGGAATACATGTTGTAATTAAAATTACAAATTATTTTCGTGTATTATGTTAAATAATAATTGAATCACATTTATGATTACATATGGTTATATTGAAAATCCTTCTCTGTAAACTAGACTATAAACTAGCAGGGATCTTTTGGATAGTACTATCGGGGAGTGACTTACCCCCACAAAAGTTTGGACATGTGGTCCTTACCAAGATGCATAAAGATCTTATTGTCATTCGGGATGACTTGTTCTGGTGTGAGAAGGCAGATGTGCACTATATTAAGTTTGCCATTATAGTTCCATTTACAACCCATATGAGGATAAATGTAAAGGAGGATTTCCTCCCTCTGATTTGATTATTATGATGATAATATAATATATACATGAAAAGGATATTAAACTGTGATACATGGACAAATCCTATGTGAAGGATTTGTTGGGCTTGTACATAGTGGGTATGTGGGATAGCGGGTTCACCTTATTAAAAAGGGTTCCGACAGGCTATTCATATACCGGTGAGTAAATTAAACTCACACTTTTTACAGTAAATCTTAATTGATGATAGTTGATGATTAATGATAAACTATGATACATGGGCAAATCCTATTTGAAGGATTTGTTGCGCTTGTACGTAGTAAGTATATGGGATAGCGGGTTCACCTTATAAAAGGGTTCCGACAGGCTATTCATATACCAAGTGACACCAGTGAGTAGTCACACTTTTACAGAAAATCCTATTTTGATGAAAACTAATGGTTTATCAATTATGTTTTACTTACCTATGAACTCACCAACCCTGTGTTGACACTTGATTTACATGTATTCTCAGGTATCTACTAGGAGCTTATGGACATGCACGTAGGATCATATAAGAGCTCAAGATACATATTGGTTATTGATAAGACATGTTTAGACGTATTGTTAAGAAACAATATATATATTTATTTCCGCTGCGTATAATATCTAATGCTCTGAATAATAATGGATTGATTATCTAAAACTTATCATATAGATAACTGCATCTCATGTGTAACTACTGTGTTCGATCCTGTTTGCTCACCCCTCCATGATAGATTCCAGACCCGGAATTTGAGGGTGTGACATTATCCACTACAAAGTAGTTTGTATAACTACTCCAAGAGCCATTTGTTTACTTTCAAAAAAATAAAAACAACAACATAATAATAGTATTAAACAAATGATCAAAGCACTCCATATGAGTTGAAAACCTTAAGCAGTAGATTGGATTTTATACATACTTACTGCTGAGAGGCAAATGTCCTTAGATTTGAGATTTTGAGGGCAACGGTAAGCATCATCATCATCATCTCTAGATCACTTCATCCTTTCAAAATTAGAAACATATAATGTAATTACACAACTAAAACCTCCGATTAATAACCAAAACACCCATTACAATACCATGCATATAAAAATCAATGACTAACAGGAGCTAGATCAAACCTAAAGACCAACAAAGATGATGAGAATCTTAAACTTGCACCTCATTTCAATAAATGAATCAAATTAAAGTTCAAAGTTCAAACAAACCATGGTTTTGATTAGTATTGTACCTTCAATCGGAAATTTAGCTTCCTCCTTAAGAAAATGTCTATTATGAAATGGTTCTAAAACATGATTTATGGCCTGAATTGTGATTTCTTCCTCTAACCTAAACATTGAAATTGTCATCAGAAACACATACTTCATCTTCATTGAATATATATGCTGCAACTATAATTACACCTCTAAATGTAACCAAATTATCATTAAAGTGACAAAATTCTATAGGAAGTATAATACCAACCAAATAAACTTTATAGCCTAACAATTGAACGATTTTGAACACTGAATTAGGCCTAGCTAGCCTCAACGTGTTTTGTGACATAGATTTGAGCTCAAGTGATTTTGGACCAAACCATTGACCAAAAATATTTGCAATCTCTTTTGTTGACTTTGAAAATTTTCCACACCCATGTTCCACCACATATGGCACATTCCCAACTTCCTGCAAAATGGTAAATTAATATTCAATTTTAACATGTGAAATATGTGTAAATAATTACAAATTATATTCATTATGATAATAATCTATTTTGTTTTTCATGAAATAATTTAAGAGGTTTAAGCAGTTGTATACATTTGAGCCATTAGAGGTAAAAATAACCCAAATCGACCTGTTTGCAGGTAAATTGGTTGATATTGCCACCTCTATGGATAAAGCATTTTCTTGTTCTATTATAGTTTATACCCAATAACTAAAGATGGAAAAAGTAGCAGAAAGAAAATCAACCTAAATAACAAAACTACCTGGCCAACAATATAATTGTTTAGAATTATAGGGAGCCCTCGGATCATAGCTTCTGCAATGGGTCCAACGCTAGCCTATAAGACATAAATAATCAACTAATAAATATTCACAATAATTCACCAGACATAAAGCAGTTTATTTGCAAGTTTTTTGTTGCGTCCACATATTACAAGCACCTGACCCATCGGCTCACCAAGATCTTCATCATATAGTGCATTCCCAAGAGCCTTAGTTGTAGCTTTAATAGGCCCCATCCCCTCTCCACCACCCATCAGCAACACAGCAAGGAGATTCTCATTCAAACCAAGCTCCTTCATCAGTTCAACCTATGCAAATACATACAATTAGTAGGAGTTTCATGATTTTAATGCAAAAACAATGGTCTAACATCAAGTTGTAAATTAAGGTCAAGATTTTATGATTTGACTCGTTAGAAACATTGAGTTTTGAGATGAAGATAATTTGAATATGTAAATTTGTTTTTGCATAAAATATAATTTCTTTTAAAAGTGTCAAAATACATATAGCCATATGCAATTATGCAGTTTGGTTTGGATACCTATTTTCTTAGAGTATTGCAATGAAACAGAACCACATAATGTGGATTGACAAGTTTACCAAACCAAAAACAAACCACATTGCACAGTTAACCTTTTTTTAGGTTTGGTTTGACAGTTATTCAATAACTCCAATAGAGGTGACAATTTTGATCCTTTTCCTTACAAAAGTAAAATGGGTGAAATAAAAAATTATATCTAAAAGGAAAGGAGTCAATGGGTCAAAAATATCGAAAGTCATACAAAAATGTATTTTTTACATAATACATCCTAAATCATTAAATTAAGGAAAAAGATTATTATGGAAGTGATATAGTTTTTGTAATCACGTTCGACACAATATGTATGAAAAACATTTAAAATATAGAACACAAATTGTTTTGGGTTAGATCAATACGTACCCAAAGTTACCCGTTTTAACCCAAACCCCTGCATTATTTAGAGCCATCACCCAACCAAACTCCTACTGTTTCTGATAGAGATGCTACCTTGGGTCGAACAGGCTTAACGAAAGAGGGTCGAACGGGGAGACCATAAACTTTTATCTAAGAAAACTATAGACCAGCTTTTGAGGCCCATTTAGCCATTTCTTCTGTCGGGCAATAGCATCTTGTTACAAGCTTATGAAACCTATCCAATTCACAACAAAAATTAGCACAACCTTAACACTCAAAACTGCATGTTAAGCAAAAACTTTAGGATGCTAAACGTACCACGTAGGATGGGAAGTGCTTAAATCTGTCACAACTGTAGTAAACACAATCTTATCTAAAAGACCCTTTGATCGCAAGATACGAAGTAGGACATGTTGCATTAAAGGATGCACACTGATGATAATATCAGGCTGGTACTTCATTAGACCCTTTGCAACCTCTCTGTCACCATACACATAGATGATACGAATGTTATTCATGTTAAAAATGATAATTAAAATAGTTATGATGGTGATTTCCAAACCATGAACATACAAATTATCTAGATAAAAGCATCATATAAAAAACATCTAGACAAAAACAACAAAAAGTTATCAATTTAGAATCTTTACCGCGCTATAAATATGGAGGTGGCTGCGAAATTCGACTGGTGAACAAGACGAGGAGCAGAAGCATAATATGTCATCCTCCACAAGGATCCATGTTTAACCAAAAAGTTATAACTTCTTGGCAACTGTTTAAACGACTATGGCGTGTGATCTGCCCAAAGATTAGTCACCTGAAAACACACACATTCAATCAAATTCCAATCTGATTACACCAACTTACAGAACAAGAATTCAACAAACCAACCTCATATTCATCACCAAACTTCTCATTAAAAGCCCATTTAATAGCTTCAGCAGAAGCTCTATGACCACCACATGTGTCAGTCATCAAAATCAACACATTTTTCTTACCATTTCACTCAAAACCACTAAATGCCACTGTTTCATCCTCCAAAACACCACCATTTTGTCCTCCTAACACACTCTCTGAACTAACCTTGACCGAATCGAACCCGAGTGGAATCTTCTCACAATGAAACCTAACAAACTTGTTAAACTCATTAAAGAAATTATTTATGCTAGAACCACCTCTACTTCCTAAAGCCAAAGAACCCATAATCTTCAACGATCTCCTCCTCAATTATAATCCACAACAGATGACGAGAATATAAAAGATGTGATACCTTACAAAGCAGAATGTGTTAAAACTTGGGCATGTATGAAAGCAAGGAAATCCGTATACCCCTGATTGACAATGGCAAATGAAAAACCATAATTACACTCACAATCAATTATAATCCATAGCAGATGACAAAAATAAGAGGCCAAATCAAGAAACGTAGATAGAATCAAAACAAATGAAACACTAAAATAGAAACATCACCTTGAAAGAGGCAGAGAGGATTAACCGCTGGTGAGTTTGCGTTTCAATAGAATGTACGTGGTCGTCTTTTGCGTCGATTGGCGTACGTATATACTTGCATATTGGGAGTTCCTCATTATTGCTGCCATTGAAGACCTAACAATGAATGCAATTGATTTCGGGAGACGGGAAACGGCGAAGGTAACCCACTGGTGACTGAAACGGCTTGTGAGACGGGAAACGACGGAGGTAACACCTATGGTACCTCAGTCGGCCATAACGGGTGGATGATTCAGTGGTTAGGGTGAAGGAGGGGCAACAAAAGGGCGCGTCTTACAGTTTGTGTAAAATTACAAGTTTACCCATTGTTCCTGCATTATAAGGTAGTAAAGATATATATATATATATATATATATATATATATATATATATATATATATATATATATATATATAGAGGAGGGATTAAATGAAAACCACATTTATAATTGAAAACCATGAAAACCACTTTCAACCAATCATAGATTTTTAATATATATTTTTTTATTTTATTAAAAAAGGGTATTTTTGTAATCTTGCAATTAACATATTTATGGTATTTATATATTTGACTAAATCCCTTCCTTTTCTCACTCTCAATTTCAGTTTGTTATATCAAAGCATCATATTTTCTACAAAATATCTCAACAACACACACAACTTCTTATTCTTCATCTTCATCTTCATCTTCATCTTCATCTTCATCTTCATCTCCGATCACCACCAACACACCTCCGATCAACCAGAAACCAACATGACGAACCACATCGTCGTAGTACCCTACCCCGGCAGAGGCCACATTAACCCTCTCTTACACCTCTGCACCTCCCTCAAATCCCGATTCAACCACCGCAACCTCACCACCCTCTTCACCATCGTCGTCACCGAGGAGTGGCTAGGGTTTCTCCATCCAGATCTGGACCACGGTGACGTCACGTTCGCCACCATCCCTAACGTCATCCCCTCGAAGCTCCACCGTGGCTCCGACATGCTGACATTCCTCACCGCCGTACAGACGAAGATGGAAGATCCGTTTGTGGAGGTGCTTGATCGGATTGAAGGTCCGGTGAAGCTGATTGTGGCGGATGAAACTATGATGTGGCCGTTTGTGGTGGCGAATCAGAGGAATATTCCGGTGGCGGCGTATTCGCCGATGAGTGGTGCGATGTCTCTGCTTTTGCATTGTGTTGATCTGCTTGAGTCGCGTGATCATCTCGAGTGATCTGCTTGAGTCCGTTTGTGGAGGTGCTTGGTCGCTGGCTGCAGATCGAGAGGCGAGAGATCGAGAGG
This sequence comes from Flaveria linearis, assembly GCA_024085815.1. NCBI lineage: Eukaryota > Viridiplantae > Streptophyta > Magnoliopsida > Asterales > Asteraceae > Flaveria > Flaveria linearis. Next base: position 27,431,742 of record CM044012.1, on the reverse strand, counting down.
TCCTTCGCAGACCGAGAGGCGAGAGATCGAGAGGTCCTTCGCAGACCAAGGTATTGGATTTTGTTAGGGTTCTTTCAAAGTTGATTGATTGATTGATTGATTTCGGTTGTTATGAGAATTGATTATGAGTTCTTTTTGATTGACAGAAAAAGAAGGAAGAAGAGAAAGCTAGAGAGAAGGAATTGAATGATTTGTGAAGATCGTTGTTGTTCAACCTAAAGTACATATATGTACCTTAGTATTAGTTGTTGATGAATGATTTGTTTAACTGTTACATATATGTACCTTAGTATTAGTTGTTTGATGAATGATTTACGTATGTTTATTAACTGTTACATATATGTACCAAAGCTTCTTTAGCATATAACCAAAATCCTAATCGCACCATTACACAAACAAAGACTTATTAAATGTTACATATATGTACCAAAGCTTCTTTATCATATTAACTGTTACATATATGTACCAAAGCCTCTTTAGCATATTAACTGTTACATATATGTACCAAAGCTTTTTTAGCATATTAACTGGTATGTATCATTAAAGTTTTAAAACATTTTAATATTTTTGAACAATTATCATATGTACACATATGTACCGTCGTTGTATTATCCAAATTTTTCAACTTAATTAAGTCTTTAGACTCTTAATAAACTTCTATTACTGTAAAAAATGTTCACCATACATCACTCAACCGTTCACATTATTTGGTACACATATGTACCATCGTTGTATTAGGAGAGAAGAGAGAGAAATAAAAATTAGGAAAGTAAAGAGTAATTAAGAGAGAGGAAAGAGAAACGAAAATTATGGAAAGTTAAATATATTTATTTTTTGTTTTTCCTAAAATACCCTTTTATATTAAAACTTGTCTTAAAAACTTCACAATAATTACAATCTTGCCACTAGTAATTAATAACCATTGATCTACATAATCAATGGTTAAGATTTAGTTTGCAAGGTTTTCATTTATAACTAGGTTTTCATTGGATCCCCCCCTATATATATATACATATATATACACATATATACGTATATATACATATATATATACACACACACATATACGTATATATACGTATGTATATATACACACATATATACGTATATATATGTATATATATGTATATATATACGTATATACATATATACGTATATATATATACGTATGTATACATATATACGTATATACATATATACGTATGTATATATATATACGTATATATATATACGTATATATATACGTATATATGTATATACGTATATATACGTATATATATACGTATATATGTATATACTTATATATATATATATAATTAGAGATATTTAATACGAAATAAAAGGAAATAAAATATAGTCAAATCTTACAGATCGGTCTAATTTTCGTACGACCGTTTTCTGTTTCTTTTTTGGTAAAAGTGTAAAACAATAAACCAAACTGTTTGTTACAATTTGGGTGGGTTTAAAACAATCAACCGAAAGTTAATAAAAAACCCGACCATGAAACCAAATTAATGACTGGTTTGTATAGTTTCACAGTTTCAAACTTAACTATAAACACTATTACTTTTAAACCCTAAAATTTATTATCTATATTGATCCAAAGATTTCTTCCTCTTATTTTACTTCTATAGTTCTATATGAAAATTTCATTTTTCTTCATGTTCATTCATGTTTGTTTTTCTTTCCTTCTCTTCACAATCCTTGAACTTCTAATTTCATTATCTACAACGACCCCTATGATTTTGGAAATATAAAAATATATAAATGTCTTTTATTACCGACGACCCAAAAAAATATAAAATACAAAAGTTTTACAAATATAACCGATACGTTAATTATAACAAAAAATAGCAAATATAAACTTACTAAAACATGATTTTGGACAATCTTTCTACTGTAGTCATGAGTTTTAACCCATCTGTTTGTTATCTAATAAGTCGATTCTCCTAACACTAAAGCCTAACTTTTATTACAAAACTGGCCAATACACATAACACATTACACTATTACTCATTGGTAAAGTCGCTGATGTTTTTCTCTTTTTTGGGTTCCACCATGTTACGTTTTTATAACTGTTTTGTGATTTTCTTCACAGCTGTATCGGTGATTTTCTTTCACTTGGTTGTTGCTGATGCGGGTTCAAATCACGGTAGTTTTTTTTTTTTTTTTTGCCTCTCTGCCTTGAACACGTGTTTGCTAACGGGTTCTTTCACCCTTGCCTCTTCATTTCATGTTTACTCACTGCTTTACTTATCCTTCTAGACCTATTGTCCTTCCCCTTTTACGAATCACTTCCGCGATTTTCACGATCAGTAAGCGCACTCGGATTTTACATGTGTTTTCGTATGCCGTTTTGCGATGCAAGACATGAGATTACCTCTTTGCTGTATGTGCCGTTCTTATTCCTCTCGAATTTAACTTCTCCATTTCTGATTTCTTGCCGGTGTGTTGTGTTCTGTATGTACGGTTGTTAGTGATCGAACTATAAGAAAACAATTGAATAAAATTAGTTTGATCTGAGTTAGGAGACAAACCTCATTGGTATATTCATGTGTCCATTAGAGTGAAGTTTCAATCATCATTCTGAGCTATAAATATGGTTTCTATACCTAAGAAATGGTTACAGATATGAAATCAGTATGATTGATGAGGCTTTAAAGACAGAATACAAACATAACAATACCTGACTACATGAGCCAGCATAAATCGTCTTGGGTCAAAATACTATAGATGCACTCATTGATTTTGAATCTATGGTTGTTGCTTACATAGTATAAGAGTCAAAGCTTACACCGAGTGAGTGATAAACGAATACATGTGCGTCATGTGTTCTTGATTAATCTATGTATACTAATAAAAAAGGTTTATAGGTGAAATGTGACGCAATGATAGAGCTTGTAAATATTAGTTTCTCGTTTCTTTCTCCTAATAAATAATTGCATTAATTACTAATAAAATACGATTTCTAAATAAATAATATTTTTTAAAAATAAGAAATTTTATTAAAACATCAAACTTTTTTAAAAATAAGAAATATTTTTAAACTTGTATTTTTGAAAAATAAATTTTCTAATGAAACAAAAATGATTAAAATTCCAACTTTTCAAAAGAAAATTTTTAAAAATAGCACTAAATTTTAAGAATTACTTTTAAAAAATTTATAAAATAAAAATAAAAATAAAAGTTTAAAAAATGATATCGTTGTTTATTATTTAAAGTATTTACTCATACATAATTTCAATAATATCATATCTTAAAGTATTATTTTATAATTTTATAAATTATCATTACTAACTATTTATTATTTATTTATATAATCTTCATATTATACTAGATACTAACTTAGTGTTTCCCATCCTAAACTTTTTTTTCTTTTTTTCTTTTTGTTTTTCTTTGACTTTAACTATTGTCAAATAATATATTTTGAGATGCTGACACTACAACGAAATTGGAGTAGCCGGTTTGACTCTTTTCTTCAACGCGTCAGGCGGTTCTATTCCCGGCTTCAACATTTTTATTTCTTTTTGGATTTTTTTTTTTGCTATATTTTTCTACTTCCACCCCAATAATGTTCACATATGCACCAACATTAACCACGTTAATGTTCTCATATGGCCCCTTCCTGACGTCGAACCCGCAGATTTTTCATTTGAATTTTTTTTTTAATTATTACGCCGCAACGTGTGATACATAAGTGTTTTAATATGTTTCTTTTGAACGTTAATATCCATATCAATACACATGTAATGAAGTGCGTAAACACTACGCTACGTGCGGTACGCCGCAGCGCGCGGGTAGAATTACTCGTTAAATTAAAGCACTAAAAAACCTTTAATCTTAAACTACCGATGGAGTGGTGGATAGAAACGTCATAGACTCGCAGATCGGCACGGAGTTGTAGAGCACACCTTCATTTTAAATTGTCAATTGTCTCTGTGATGAAAAAATTAATCGACAAGTTGGATGAAAATTAGCAACAATAATTATTATTTTACATTTACTATTGCCAATGGACCTGACCCATCCCTAATTGCATCGAAAGAATTTATTTATTTTAATACAGTCAATGGACCATCAAAAAGTTATCCGACCCTATAAAAAACTTTTCTAGTCGGCTAATATGTTGCCTTTTTCATGATCTTTAATTTATCATCCCTTTCTTGACAATCCATCATATAACACGCTCCATCACGTTCCAAGTAATTTAATCAAAACTTGACTATAGTAATTAGCCATGAAGTTAAATTGAGTGTGTTCTATTCTCCTTGTATAATCTAACCTTTCACATGATGTAGCCTGTCTCATCTTAAACATGTAAGATTACCAGACAAAAGTTCAAAGTACGGTTTTCTATATAATGGTGATGCTATAATCAACAATTGAAGGGCAACCCAAAAACCTACTTACGAGATACCCTCGTGAGTCTCTATGCTTAAAAGTGTGGAAAAATTGCTCAAGTCTCCACAAAATTGAAGTCTGAAAAATTTGTTGTTAAGCTTCCGACTATCTGGGAATGGAGATCAGAGCCGCAAACCCAAGAGCAGATAAATGAATTATTTGATCTTCTTCAACACATCTATAATTTTGATTGGCAAGGAGGTAACGATTGTTGGAGATGGACCGAAGAAAAAGACGGGTAATTCACAGTGTCTTCGGCCAAAAGACTTCTAGCAAGCTCTAACGCGGGAGACGACACTCTTGGGATTAAATAAAGAGGATGGGTACCGTTGAAGTGCAAAATTCTAGCTTAGAGGATTGCTCGGAACCGTATTCCTACTACGGCTGAACTCATCAAACGGGGAGTTCCTATACAACAAACCGATTGCAGATTCTGTCAGGAGGATATGGAAACTACGTCGCATCTTCTTACCGGGTGTCGCTACTCGAATGAGCTGTGGTATCGAGTTGAAAATTGGTGCAAGATAAGTCATTCCTTTTTGTTTGACATCCAGGACTTGCTGCAAATACCGGAATCTCATGAAGTGTCTAAAGATTCAAAGCACATCCTCCGTGGTATCTTGTATACGACCATTTGGATGATATGGAACGAAAGGAACGAACGAGTATTTAAGGATAAGAAGAGGCATCCGGTCCAGCTAGTGGAGAACATCAAGGCGACGGCTTATTTTTGGATCCGTAATAGATCTCGTTGGAAATTTAAGGATTGGAAAACTTGGTGTAATTTCCCTTTGGATTGATGTATCGTGTTTTTCACTTAGTCCTTGCTTTAAAGACTAGCGAGTTTTGTTAATGAAGTTTTCCTTTAAAAAAAAGCTTCCGACTATCTATATCACTTTAGCGGTACATCTTTTTATAATCTCTATAATGTTATTTTTCTAAGGAATCGCAAGTTTCAAAATAACACTTCTACATTATTTTCACCATTTAAAAAGCAAAATAAATATCTTGTATAAAAAGGGGCAAACAAACAAATTTATTTTTCAATCCCTCACAATTGAGTGAGATTATTTTAAAAAGTGTATTTTTGGTACAAAGTGTGAGAAGACACAACAAGACTAAAAAAGTCACAAAAAATTATATCCCACAATCTAAATCGAATTTCAAAAAAGTAATTCGGAGTCTCTATTTCTCTCGTCGTCATTTTTCAAAAAAAAATAAAAAAATAAAAAAAGGAAAATTTTATTGTATCGTTTTATGACACAATGACGTCATTATGTCTTCAATAATGACACAATAACGTCATTGTTTCTTTCATAAATGACACAATAAAAAATGTAAATTTTTATATTTTTTTATTTTTTGTTTAGTTTTTCTTAGCGAGGACGGCTAGAGGAACAAAAGCTTGAAATTAATTTTTGAAATTCGATTTAGATTGTGAGATATAATTTTTTATAACTTTTTTTGACTCATTGTGTATTCTCATACTTTATAGTAAAAATACACTTTGTATTTGAACCTATTTCCCTCACAATAGTCTATTTCATTATGCTTAACATTTATGCCTATCAAACGCTATCTATTTATTTTGTATAAAAAGGCTACAAAGTGAAAAATTATTTTATCTTGAAAATATATTTGGGGTGCAGCAACAACAAAACAAATTATATTTGACATGACTATAAAGAAAACAAACGTTAAAACATAAAACAAGTCAAAACGTACATAAAAGTCATCCCAAATACGTTTAAAAATACAAAACATGATTAAAATATTTACATCAAAACATAGAAAAATTTAAAATTATACCTTAAAAATTAATTATATTTGACATGACTCTAAACAAATATATATCGAAACGTAAACTAACTCAAAACTCACATAAAATCATCGCAAATACAATTTAAGATATAAAGCATGTTCAAATTATGTACTTTCATATCAATATTCAAATAATTGTTTTTACACTTTAGATTATTGTTTTTAAAGAAAATTTTCCATGCGGATCTGAAACAATTTTATCAACCAAAATCAGTATTTTGTATAATTACACTTTAAATCTTTGCATTAATTATTGATATCCCAAAAACCCAGATCAAGGACTCCACACAGCAAGGCGGGAGTGTTGCGGCGATCACCTTTTTGCCCCGATTTCAACCCACCTCCTTCCGATACAACAACAAAGACATGATTCCGGCAAGTCTTGATTTGTTAGCTAGTTGATGGATTTATTTAACTCCTTGATGAGAGCCTCGCAAAGAACTACGATGTGTCCAAAATTTGAGCTAACATGATTGAAATATCGAATCTCGAAGTTATGTGTTTGAAATTAAGAGAAAACTACGAGCAATGATTAGGAACTTGTCCTAAATAAGATGAGGGTGAAACTATAGAGTGATATATAAGAAGAATCCTTCCTCGGTGCTACCTTTAGAAGGAGGCACAAGTAGCGACCCTAATGGTGCGGAGCACTCTAACTCGCACATGTACACGTGTGAGTTGGCAATGGACTCTTGTGTTGTTTTGATGGAGGCTAATGGATACATATGTGAGCACTCTAACTCTTCTTTCTCAGCCCCAATAACAGTTTAAGAAATTAACCCTAGTAAAAATATTTAAAGAATTAGCTATTCGGTTAAGTAGGTCTATAGCAACGACAAAATGACACCTTATAGGGACGACAAGTCGTCGCTACAGACCATTTTGATCTATAGCAACGACTTGTCATCGCTATAGATTTTGTCCCAAAAATTTAGTTGTAATAAGTAAAAAAGTCGTCGGGATAGACTTCGTCGGCACAAAGTCGGCTATAGGAACTACATGTCGACCCTATAAGTGTCGTGGTTTTTGAATTAACGAATTAAAAAAATTATTAAATAGGTAAATACATGTCGTCGCTATAGTTAATATTTATATTTTTTAAATAAACAGATAACAGTCTATAGCGACGACATGTTGTCGTTATAGACTATATTTACTTTTTTTTTTAAATTTTATATATTGTTTACAGCGATGATATGTCGTCACTATTGATAAAATTTTAAATACATGCAACAAACATATAATCAGTGTAAATCACAGTCAAGTTTAACACACAAAAAATTCATATAACTTCAAATTAGTTTAAAGTTTCATAAAATCTAATAAAAATACACACTCTAATGGTCACCAGGTGGTCGTTGCTGCTGCCAGTAACGCATCATTTCCATCTGCTCTTGAAGCAGTCGTTGCATCTCTTGTATTTGTTGTCGTTGTTGTTGTTGGATTTGTTGTTGTTGTAGTATAATTTCTTTATTTTGTTGTTGTTGTCGTCTAAATTCTTGTCTAAGTTCTGCAACTTCTTCTTGCAAATGTTGTGTTGGAGGTTGTGAGCTAGGAAAATCAGGGGTGAGATGTCTCACCACGCGACCAACACCTCGTATATGTCCTCGCCTTTGACCTAAGGCACGCTCAATGCATTGAATCTCATTAACAGCAGGCGAGTCTTCATCGATCTCGCTAGAGGATCTCGCATACTCCTCTTTAATTCGTTCCTGCATTAAACATATTAAAAATATTAGTTCAAATGGGTCATTTTGTCCCAAACACACTTAAACATACTAGAATCACTTAAATGGGTCATTTTGACCTAAACACACTTCAACATACTAGAATCATACAAAAGTTAGTTCAAATGGGTTATTTTGACCCACATAGACTTAAACATACTAGAATCAAACAAAAGTGAGTTCAAATGGGTCATTTTGACTCAAACACACTTAAACATACTAGAATCACACAAAAGTTAGTTCAAATGGGTCATTTTGACCCAAACACACTTAAACGTACTAGAATCTTACAAAAGTTAGTTCAAATGTGTCATTTTGACCCAAACATACTTAAACATACTAGAATCAATCAAAAGTTAGTTCAAATGGGTCATGTTGACTCAAACACACTTAAACATACTAGAATATCACAAAAGTTGGTTCAAATTGGTCATTTTGACCCAAACACACTTAAACATACTAGAATCAATCAAAAGTTAGTTCAAATGGGTCATTATAAGTCAAACACATTTAAACATACTAGAATCACATAAAAGTTGATTCATGTCACACCCCCGCTGGTAGCGGAAACACGAGGATGCGACGGACGGGATCGTCATAACACATTGGGGGTCTAAGAGAATCACTATAAGGTGTTCTCCGTAAATGGGTCATGACGACGCCCGACACATATGAACAAGTGTCAAGATCAATCACTCCATTATGAATAACCAAATGAAATATGTTCACTAAAAGTTTCAACGAAACCAAATAGTCTAAAACACAATAAATAATCCAAGATCCAACAAGCACACCATCAAAACATCCAGACATAATTGGGCCAAAAGTGCCATAAATAAATAAGACCAAATAAAAGTCTAAAATAATCTAATGCTCACGAGAGAGCGGTCCCACCTAAGTCCACATCCATTCCACCTATGCATTGTTACCTGAAAAGACATGCTCATAAAGGTCAACAAACGTTGGTGAGTTCACAGGTTTAAAGTACAAAACATGTCGTGTATCCATGTAAAACAGAAAAGAGAGTGTGTGAGTAAGAGAACATAGTAGCCATAGAATCCATACAAGTCAATAGTCATGCCCATGTCCACAACCGGATTATATTCACCCAAGGGCTCGCATGTGACAACCCTAAAAATCCTGTATAAATATTACGTCGAAATTTTATTATATTACGTTACAATCACGATTTATATTATGTCTAGTATGTATATATTATGGATATACATATGCATGTTTGCATGCATGCATATATATTAGTTACTCACGTATGAATGTATGTTTATATACCCAAAACTCACTTGTATAGGTATATATATACAAAATTTTACGTATGCATGTTTACATACATACATGTACATAGAAAATTTTTGGAATGCAAGTATATATGTTTGGTATGTATGTATATATATAAAGCTCACTTATATATATATTTATGAGTATATATATGTATATATATGTACACATTAAAACTCAACTAAACTAAATCAAAAACTCTAAAACTAAAAACCTAAAACCTAAAACTAAAAACCCAAACCACCCTCGATCCCTATACCCTTCTGTTAACACCACCTTATGCTAAACCACCACCACCCGAAAACTACTAACCCAAACCACCACCCTCGGTCACCTTATGTTAAACCATACCCGAAAACCACCATACCACCACCATGCCCCTCGGTTCCAAGCATTCACACTTTAAGTCAACTTCTAGTGCCACCCTTTCTCCCTAAACCACCACCTAGACTACTAGATTGACTTAATAACCTTCCATTCACACCATAAACCTTCCATAGATTGCCACCTATCACCATGGACATCTTAGTTTGCAACTTATCTCTCGGAAGTTCCTCTAAATCGCCACTAGGGAACCTTAGTCACCAAGTCTCATAATTGTAACCTTGTGTTCCCACTAGTATTTTCTCCAAAAACCGCCACCTTGCCTTACAAAATACCGCCTCCCTAATCTAGGTTCTAGACCCTTGGTGAGTCACCACCCTAAAAACTGACTCATGCATTGTTAAAGCTCTCGGGTCTCTTGAACATTCCCACATAAACTTCACAATTATCTTAAACAACACCACCACCTTGCTCTTCCTTTTCGGTTATTGCATAAACAACCCACAACCGCAACCACCTCCACCCTCAACCACAACCGCCACCTACACCAACATCTTCACACCACATCGTCTGGCTTTCTTTACCTCTCGGTTCAACCAACAACAACCAAGCACCACTTTGTCTCTACCCCTCACTTTCGGGTTTCCAAACAAAATAACCACCACACCATCATCAACACCCCGTAACCATACCTCTACACCACCATCACCTACCATCATCATCCACCATCTCCAAGGCTTTCTCTCAGGTTCAAGCAGCAAGAGCATCATCAAGACCATCATCTCAAAGGTGGTAAAACATTCTAAAAACTTAAATATTACATGTGTGTTACTAAACACAAAAATAAGTTAGTTTTGGTACTAAAAATATCAAAACCAACCTTAAAAGCATTTTTGTTCATTAATCATAAGTAATGAGTTATAAGAACTCAAAAACTTATGATAAAAAGATATACTTTGAGTTTACAAAATTTAATTTTATAAATATTCAAGAAAATCTAGAAAAATATTAAACAACTGCAATTGTGGGAATAAACATTGAAAAATTCTCATACATATACTTAAATATGGTTCAGGAAACTTTGACAAATTGATAAGTACATAATTTATATAAGTTATTTTATAATGAAAAATAGAAGAAAATATCAAAAATAGAAATAAATTCGGGAAAATTCTGATAAAATCACGAGTTGATTCTTTTGAGGTATAAAAGCCTCTGAAATTATTTCAGAACTTTATTCCTTATTATAATTAAGATGTGAATTTTTATATGTTCCATAGTAAATAAATTAGAATAAATACTTAACATGAATAGTAAATTCTAATAAAATCATAGATGTAATATTAAATATTAAGCTATAGAATATATAATTTTCATAATTTTTGGATCAGTATAAGTATTTTTACTAAATCTTGAGACTATTGTGAAAATTAAAGAATCTGATCTAGTATGATTTCGTCTTTGATATAATTATATGATACTTTCTTTTATATAAGAAGCTGTCTGAAATATTTTGGGAATTTATGAAGAACAGTAGCTATTTTTAACCAATTATAGGAATATTATAAAATTTAGCGAAAATAATCTGTTTGGAGTTAAATACTATAAAAATTATGAGATGATACTGACTGTTGGAATAAAATTCTATGAATTTTTGGTGATTTATGAATAACCGTAGGTAATTTTTATGATTTATGTGGAATTTGTACTAATTTTGAGCAAATTATGTATAAATGATTTGTGGGAATTTTTTGTGATAACATTATTGGTAGAACTTCCAAAGAATACTTCCATCTAAGGTTCTAAAAAATTTAAAGAAAATATTATCTGATACTGTGAACTATTTTATAGGTTCAAGTTGGAAGACACGGTGAGTTCATAGCCCCATTTTCAACCGTTTGGTATTCAATAAAGTTTTGGGGGAAAAACTATACTGTTTGGGTTGATGTATTATTTTTGAAAATATTTTTGTTGCTTACTGTCATTTGCGATACAACCACTAGTTCGAATGAGGAACCGTCCGATAATGTTAGTAGCGCTAATTAGGAGACTATTTATACCAACCGGATGAGGGTTGCTACTATTTTCCTGCATCTAACCGAATAGGGGTTAGGATGTAATATTATCTGATTTTGTAAATTATTTTGTGACAGTATGATTATATTGTGAGCAGGTTTGGTTGTAATTAATACATCAACAAAATATTTGTCTGGCTATAAACCTATGTTCTCACCAACATTTTTGTTGACTGGTTTAAGTGTACTTTTTCAGGAAATGAGTAACTCATTTGATTTCAGCTTTGAAGTTCATAATGGATGGGGTGAAGTAGTTGGGAGGGTCTGCGTCACGCTGACCGTTAATATAGTTGACGGGAGCGTGTAGGTTGACGCTCATTTTCATAGGTTCTAGACATGCTGTGATCTAGTTGTAAACCAATTACATCTATTTTGTAACCTATGTAAAAGATGTAATTCCTCTATTATTAATAAAATCATGTCTATGTTATGTTTCTATATATTAAGATTGTGTTTATTTTTCTATAAACAATGCACTCTGATAAAAGCTAGTCACATTCCACCCGTATCGTTCACGCTTCCGCCGGATGTGACAGGTTGGTATCAGAGCCGTTGGTTATAGAGAATTAGTTATTTTTAAGAAAATAACTAGACTATAACCATAAGCTCAAATATATCATTTTATGATTTTATGTGAATTATGTGAAATTCTATGATTTTATGATTAAGATTCTAACAAAACCTTAATAATTATTTGACTAACTTTTTGTGAAACATTGTTAAGAAATTGTGCAGTATGAATTTAGATAGTTATCTCTATGAAACCGACCCTTCCGAAGGTTCATACCATAACAGCCCTAAAGAAATAACACCTGAACCGGAACCTCAGCAGGCTATGGATGTTTCCCCAACAGAAATGGAGAATAAGATAAAATTTTATGTTAGACGTGTACCAGTACACGTGGGAGGATATACAATTAAGACTCCTAGAAAAAAGATACTACGTGGACACAAACTTAAAGCTAAGCAATCTGAGGATCTAGAAAGACAACCTCCTGATTCTCCCAAAGATGAAGATAGAATTATTAAACCAGAGTTGGATCAGGTGAAGACAGCCTGACAAACTCTTAAGAAACTTAAGAAAATACAACTGGGAATCTGAAAAATTCAGAAGGACATCAAAAAGCTCAAGACACCCAAGAAAAGTATTTTCACCAGGATATGGAAATGGATTCGTAAAAACTAAAAGACTATAGTTTAACACTCTAGAATAAAAGAAATAAGAGCTTAATTGATATATGTACTTTTGTGACAACATGTTTATTTGATTTGGGTTAGATAATTTTTGTGTTAAGATATTTATTTGCAATACTAACATTGAAATTCAATATAGTGAATCATGCCGCCAAAAAGAAACACTCCGCCTGTCAGGAGAACAGCTCGAGTGGGACGACCCAGAACCCGACTTGGGGAAGAAACACCCGTGAACCCTAATACAACTGAGAATGATAGGATATCTCAGATAGTAGCCCAACAACTGGAAGCTACCCTACCTACCTTAATTACCCAACTCCAACAAAATCTGAATTTTGGAACTACCTCAAACCCACCAGCAGGGCCTGAAAACATGAATATGGAAGAACGACAGGAAGAAGAGATTCTAAATGGAATTTCAAAGGGATGCTCCTATAAAACTTTTATGTCCTGTGTACCTTGGGAATTTGATTGAAAAGGTGGAGCTGTACAAGCTTTAAGATGGATAGACGACATGAAAGGAGTCCTGGAAATCAGCAACTGTGCTGAAAACTTCAAGACACTGTTTGCTTCCCATTCCCTTAAAGGAGAAGCACAATCCTGGTGGAAAATGGAGGTACACACTAGGGGTAGAAACGTTATGAATAAGCTGAGTTGGGAAGAATTTAGAAATCTAGTGATAGAAAAATATTGCCCATATAATGAAATAGAAAAACTAGAGGCTGAATTCTTAGCACTAGAGATGAAAGGGGCTGCACACCGGGAATATACTGATAGGTATAATGAACTATCCAGATTAGTACCACATCTGATAACCCCGGAATCAAAAAGAATAGGAAGGTATATTTGGGGATTAGTGCCATAGATAAGAGGACTAGTGAAATCTGCTAGAACCAAAACCTTTCAGGAAGCAGTAATCCTGTCAGGAAGTCTGACAGATGAAATGATCAGGAATGGATCATTAGGTCATCAACAGGTAGGAGAGAAAAGGAAATGGACTGAAAACCACCCTGGAAGGAGATTTGGAGAAAGCTCTCAGAAAAGAGTAACCCGACCTCCACCAAGAAACTTTTTGGGAACAACTCAAGGGAAAAAAGTAGAAAAACCATCACAGTGTAATATCTGTCAAAGATATCATACAGGGAACTGTATGACAGTGGTTTGCTATAACTGCAAAAGGAAGGGACATATTTCTCGAGATTGCAAAAACTCTACCAACCCTAAAACCGTCTGTTTTCAGTGTGGAAGTGAAAATCATTTTCGTAATTAATGCCCACAACAAAAGGGCAAGGCTCCAGCTAACCAGAACAACCCCCGTGGAAGGGCATTTGTGATACAAGCTGACGAAGCCCGTCATGAACCAGAAGTAGTCACGGGTACGTTCCTTATCAATAACCAGTACGCTAAAGTATTATTTAATACAGGAGCAACTCGTAGTTTTGTTTCACATACTTTTAGACCATTACTTAGTTTAACATCTGAGAAATTACGTGACATCTATGTGATAGAATTAGCTGACGGTAAAGTAATTGAAGCTGACAAAATCGTTCCTAATTGCATCTTGAATTTAGATGAATACTGTTTTGATATAAATCTGATACCTATTAAGTTAGGAGGATTTGATATCATAGTCGTAATGGATTGGTTGAGTACAAATCATGCTGAAATCATTTGTGATAAGAAAATTATTAAGATTCCTTTGATTAAGGAAGACAAAACCCTCTGCATATATGGTGATAGACCAAACAACACTGTGAAACTGATTTCTTGTGAAAAAGCATAGAAATGCTTAAACAAGAATTGTTTAGCTTTCTTGACTCATATAGTTGATACAAAACTTGATAAGGAAAATTTGGAAAGTGTTCCTGTTATAAATGAATATGCTGATGTTTTTCCTGATGAACTACCTGGATTACCACCTCCTCGCCAGGTAGAATTTAAAATAGAATTGATACCAGGAACAGCCCCTATTGCCAAAGCACCTTATCGTTTAGCACCAACTGAGATGAAAGAACTCATGACTCAGTTACAGGAACTATTAGATAAAGGATTCATACGTCCTAGTGTATCACCTTAGGGAGCACCAGTTCTGTTTGTCAAAAAGAAAGATGGAACCTTTAGAATGTGTATTGATTATAGGGAACTTAATAAGGTTACCAGAAAGAATAGGTATCCACTCCCTAGAATTGATGATCTGTTTGACCAACTACAGGGATCTAGTTATTTCTCAAAAATAGACTTAAGATCTGGATATCATCAATTAAGGCTACAGGAAGATGACGTTTTTAAGACTGCATTCAGAACTAGATATGGCCATTATGAATTCCTTGTGATGCCATTTGGGCTAACCAATGCTCCAGCGGTATTTATGGATTTAATGAATAGAGTATGTAAACCTTACATAGATAAATTTGTTATAGTCTTCATTGATGACATTCTGATCTATTCTAAGAATAAGGTGATTTCATATGCATCCAGACAACTTAGAGGTAGTGAAAAGAATTATACCACCCATGACTTAGAATTAGGAGCTGTAATATTTGCACTAAAGATTTGGAGACAATTTGGGTTATAGTAGATAGATTAACTAAGTCAGCTCATTTCTTACCTATCCGAGAAGATTACAAGATTAAGAGATTAGCAAGAATCTACATAAAGGAAATTATATCTAGGCATGGAATACCTGTATCTATTATATCAGATAGAGATAGTAGATTTACTTCTAGGTTCTGGCAAACATTAAAAAAAAGCCTTAGGGACCCAAGTAAACTTAAGTACAACATATCATCCACAAACTGATGGATAAAGTGAAAGAACAATACAAATCCTGGAAGATATACTAAGGGCTTGTGCTACAGACTTTGGTGGAAATTGGGATAGTCACTTACCTCAAATAGAATTTTCATACAATAACAGTTACCACTCTAGTATTGGATTAGCTCCATTTGAAGCTTTATACGGAAGAAAATGTAGGTCACCTCTATGTTGGAATGAAATAGGTGATAGACAATTCATAGGTCCTGAACTAATCCAAGAAACCATAGATAAAATCACTGAGATCAAAAACAGCTTGAAAGCAGCTCATGATCGACAGAAAAGCTATGCAGACAAATGGAGAAAACCGTTGGAATTTCAAGTTGGAGACAGAGTCTACCTAAAAATATCACCCTCTAAAGGTATCTTTCGATTTGGAAAATCTAGTAAGCTGAACCCTAGATACATTGGTCCATTCAGGATCATTGATAGAATTGGTCCTGTAGCATATAAGTTGGAGTTACCACAGGAATTAAGTGAAGTACATAACACATTTCATGTGTCCAATCTCAAGAAATGCCTAACCCATGAAACCCTAGAAGTACCAATTCAAGAAATACAGATAGATAAGAAACTCCATTTTGTGGAAGAACCAATAGCCATTGTGGGCAAGGAAATAAAGAAGTTAAGAAGAAGTAAAATTCCCATAGTAAAAATTAAGTGGAATGCAAAAAGAGGACCAGAATACACCTGGAAAAGAGAAGATGAAATCAAGAAGAAGTACCCCCACTTGTTCAGAGGTAATAATTAATTAAGTTTTCTAATGAATTTCGGGACGAAATTCTTTTAACGGGGGGGAATGTGATAATCCTAAAAATCCTGTATAAATATTACGTCAAAATTTTATTATATTACGTTACAATCATGATTTATATTATGTCTAGTATGTATATATTATGGATATACATATGCATGTTTGCATGCATGCATAGATATTAGTTACTCACGTATGAATGTATGTTTATATACCCGAAACTCACTTGTATAGGTATATATATACAAAATTTTACGTATGCATGTTTACATACATACATGTACATAGAAAATTTTTGGAATGCAAGTATATATGTTTGGTATGTATGTATATATATATATAAAGCTCACTATATATATATATATATATATATTTATGAGTATATATATGTATATATATGTACACATTAAAACTCAACTAAACTAAATCAAAAACTCTAAAACTAAAAACCTAAAACCTAAAACTAAAAACCCAAACCACCCTCAATCCCTATACCCCTCGATTAACACCACCTTATGCTAAACCACCACCACCACCCGAAAACTACTAACCCAAACCACCACCCTCGGTCACCTTATGTTAAACCATACCCGAAAACCACCATACCACCACCATGCCCCTCGGTTCCAAGCATTCACACTTTAAGTCAACTTCTAGTGCCACCCTTTCTCCCTAAACCGCCACCTAGACTACTAGATTGACTTAATAACCTTCCATTCACACCATAAACCTTCCATAGATTGCCACCTATCACCATGGACATCTTAGTTTGCAACTTATCTCTCGGAAGTTCCTCTAAATCACCACTAGGGAACCTTAGTCACCAAGTCTCATAATTGCAACCTTGTGTTCCCACTAGTATTTTCTCCAAAAACCGCCACCTTGCCTTACAAAATACCACCTCCCTAAGCTAGGTTCTAGACCCTTGGTGAGTCACCACCCTAAAAACCGACTCATGCATTGTTAAAGCTCTCGGGTCTCTTGAAATTCCAACATAAACTTCACAATTCTCTTAAACAACACCACCACCTTGCTCTTCCTTCTCGGTTATTGCATAAACAACCCACAACCACAACCACCTCCACCCTCAAGCACAACCGCCACCTACACCACCATCTTCACACCACATCGTCTAGCTTTCTTTACCTCTCGGTTCAACCAACAACAACCAAGCACCACTTTGTCTCTACCCCTCACTTTCGGGTTTCCAAACAAAATATAACCACCACACCATCATCAACACCCCGTAACCATACCTCTACACCACCATCACCTACCATCATCATCCACCATCTCCAAGGCTTTCTTTTAGTTTCAAGCAACAAGAGCATCATCAAGACCATCATCTCAAAGGTGGTAAAACATTCTAAAAACTTAAATATTACATGTGTGTTACTAAACACAAAAATAAGTTAGTTTTGGTACTAAAAATACCAAAACCAACCTTAAAAGCATTTTAGTTCATTAATCATAAGTAATGAGTTATAAGAACTCAAAAACTTATGATAAAAAGATATATTTTGAGTTTACAAAATTTAATTTTGTAAATATTCAAGAAAATCTAGAAAAATATTAAACAACTGCAATTGTGGGAATAAACATTGAAAAATTCTCATACATATACTTAAATATGGTTCTGGAAACTTTGACAAAATTTTGATAAGTACATAATTTATATAAGTTATTTTATAATGAAAAATAGAAGAAAATATCAAAAATAGAAATAAATTCGGGAAAATTTTGATAATATCACAGGATGATTCTTTTGAGGTATAAAAGCCTCTGGAATTATTTTAGAATTTTATTCCTTATTATAATTAAGATGTGAATTTTTATATGTTCTGTAGTAAATAAATCAGAATCAATACTTAACGTGAATAGTAAATTCAGAAAAAATCATAGATGTAATATAAAATATGAAGATATAGAATATATAATTTTTATAATTTTTGGAGTAGTATAAGTATTTTTGCTAAATATTAAGACTATTGTGAAAATTATAGAATCTGATCTAGTATGATTTGGTCTTTGATATAATTATAGGATACTTGGTTTTATATAAGAAGCCGTCAGAAAAATTTTGGGAATTTATCAAGAACATAAGCTATTCTTAACCAATTATGGGAATATTATAAAATTTAGCGAAAATAATCTGTTTGGAGTTAAATACTATAAAAATTATGAGATGATACCGACTGTTGGAATAAAATTCTATGAATTTTTAGTGATTTATGGATAACCATAGGTAATTTTTATGATTTATGTTGGAATAAAAATTATGAGATGATACTGACTGTTGGAATAAAATTCTATAAAATAGTTCACAGTATAATATAATATTTTCTTCAATTTGTACTAATTTTGAGCAAATTATGTATAAATGATTTGTGGGAAATTTTTGTGATAACATTATTGGTAGAACTTCCAAAGGATACTTCCATCTTAGGTTCTAAAAATTTTAAAGAAAATATTGTCTGATATTGTGAACTATTTTATAGGTTCAAGTCAGAAGACACGGTGAGTTCATAGCCCCATTTTCAACCGTTTGGTATTCAATAAAGTTTTGGGGGAAAAGTATACTGTTTGGGTGGATGTATTATTTTTGAAAATATTTTTGTTGCTTACTGTCATTTGCGATACAACCATTAGTTCGAATGAGGAACCGTCCGATAATGTTAGTAGCGCTACTTAGGAGAATATTTGCACCAACCGGATGAGGGTTGCTACTATTTTCCTGCATCTAACCGAATGGGGGTTAGGATGTAATATTATCTGATTTTATGAATTATTTCGTGACAGTATGATTATGTTGTGAGCAGGTTTGGTTGTAATTAATACATCAACAAAATATTTGTCTGGCTATAAACCTATGTTTTCACCAACATTTTTGTTGACTGGTTTAAGTGTACTTTTTCAGGAAATGAGTAACTCATTTGATTTCAGCTTTGAAGTTCATAATGGATGGGGTGAAGTAGTTGGGAGGGTCTGCGTCACGCTGACCGTTAATATAGTTGACGGGAGCGTGTAGGTTGACGCTTATTTTGTAACCTATGTAAAAGATGTAATTCCTCTATTATTAATAAAAGCATGTCTATGTTATGTTTCTATATATTAAGATTGTGTTTATTTTTCTATAAACAATGCACTCTAATAAAAGCTAGTCACATTCCACCCGTATCGTTCATGCTTCCGCCGGGATGTGACATCGCACAAGGCCAAGTTGGTCTTAGCTAGCATACCAACAACAAGGGTGGGGTGTCAGCCCGTTAGTACTAACAATACCTCTCCATGACAGTCCAGTCCACATACAGTCCAAGTACAGATAACACATTTGTAAGAATTCTAGACTCAATCCTATGGTCTAAATCACACACAAGTGGATTATAACACGGCGTAGATCAAAACATTTGAGCAAGCTTTTACCCCAAGAAAAACATAGTTAAAAAAAGGAGCCGTGAAACACACCTCGGAATAGCAAATTCCCAAAGTCCAAAGCTCACACAACGAAGAGCGAGCACTAAAAGTACAATACACAAAAAGGGCTACCATAGCATAAAATGACAAATCATGGGTGTAATCCCTTTAGTCCAGCTCTTAACGCTAATCAAGGTTTTCCATTGTCACGTTTATTAGTTTAGTTCTTTTGTAAAGACATTTAATCAATTTGTATGCAAAACTTGTCTTAGTTTTGATTATTTAGTCCCAACCCTTACTTTTAAGTTTACCAAGATAATTCAGCTTACATATCTGATTACGCATCAGTCTCGTATAGGCTGTTTAGAGATCGAAACGATGACGAATCATCGCGTAAAAAGTGTCATATGAAAGAAGAGACTTTAAATTAAAATCCAAGAAAAGAATCATGTTCATTTGATAAAATATGAGGAAGTTATGGCTCGACGAATACAAGCTAATCTGCTGCCCAGATTCGTCAGTTTTGACCTTCTGTTTTGTTTGCTACGTTTGGAGGACCAACGGTGTCGAAACGACACAAGATCACTTGGGTTAGTTAGAGGACTCATAGAGCTACAGTTTAGACCCAGAGTTTGTACCAATTTAGTGTATTTTGACCAAGTTATGACGTGTGCAAGGTGACCCAAATTTCTGACAGCAAGCTGTCCAGTTTGTTAATTTTGTTCCTTTACGTCTCAAATTCCAATACAAGTTCATTAACATCCCGAGTATAAAAAAACACTTTTATATCCAGATTCTACTTGTTACAAACTTCAATTAAAAACTTAATTTACTTAGTTTTCAGTCCCAAACAGATTGTTAGTTCCTTAGTCTCCGGTTTGCAACGGTAATTGATAATTTCATTGTTTTGATCGTTCAACACGTTTAACCTTTCAAGAAACAATTTCAATGATTCTAAAGCATTTTTATAAGTCCAAGATTTCATTTAGGAGCAGGTCATTCAAGATTACAACCCAATATTGATAGATTTGAAGAATTATACAAATCCAAAGATTAGGGTTTTACCAAGTAGTGAATCCGACAATCGTAAAGCTTAGATCTTCACGATCTAGCACCCAAAACCAAGATTGACAGATTATTAGATGAAGATTTCGAATATAGATCATGATTATCATCTATTTTGAGTGAAACAAAGGTTTAACTTCATAAAAACGAGTTTTGCTTACCGTATCTTCGAAGATGAAGGTATCTTGCTTTGTTTGAGGATCTTGGGTGTTTGACTTGTCAAAAATCGATGGAAGCTTGAATGATTTCAGAAAATTTTGAAGTTTAGAGGAAAAGAGAGAGTTTGGTGGTAGAGGTGGCTAGGGTTTCATCTAAAGCCCTAGAGAATGTGCAAATGAGCCAAGGCAAAGGGGGAATACCCCCCTTTAGCCCTTGCGGCCGTAAATGGGGAGGGGAGGAGGGCCTTCGGGCCCTTGGTCCGTCCCGTGAAATTTGTCTCGTCTCGAACCGCGTGTCATCTAAATTTTATGTTTTCGAATTCCGCACGCGAAGACGGTTCCAACGAGCTATCACATGTCGTATACTTTGGATAATTTATGTTGTTTTGAGCCCACTTAGGTTTATTGCTAGGCCTTAGGCAAAGCCCATGGACGTAAGGTTACTTGTGTTACAATTAAATTTTGAGTTTTACATTATAGAGAAACCTTGATCGGACTCACCACACAGGACTTTATAAGATGACAAGCCCACTAGTCACATAAAGATAAAGACTCCAGGCCCATCATAAAGACATAGGCCCATTGGGCCAAAATCTCCGGCCCAACAACAAATGTACCATAAATCAAGACTAAGCCCAAATAGGGACAAAAGTCAAAGTCAACTGCCCCATTTTGGTGATGGATGTCACAGTATCCCCTAGTTGAAAGAATTTCGTCCCGAAATTCAACTGGTGTTATCAATTGCAATGTCATCCGCAAACAAGTGGGGAGTACTTAGTCCTTAATAAAACTTCCCACGTGAAGATAAGATTTAGGTTCGCACTTTGAATTCCATCTAGTATCTACGATAAGGATTTCCACTGCCTTTCCAAGTTTTAACTTCCTTAGCCACCATCCAAACTAGTACATAGGCAAATTGAAATTTGTCGCCCGCTAAAATTCCTAGGGTCACCCAACAAATCACAGATCAAAACCGTTCCGTAGTTTTAACCACACTTGCCAATCTACGTGGAAATTTGCTCCATCGGACAAGATAAACCATGTCATTCCAAGGCAACAACTCGCGAACCGGCTATAAGAACCAAATCTCTTGAGATGGCGTTTTAGGTTTTACAACATAATTTTTTTTAATATCTCCAAAGTATGATCGTTGTCCGATACCAAAAAACTAGATTCCAGTGTGGATTCCGATTTCACGTTCAAGATATCAATGGTGTTTATATATAGGGTGTACCGCAGCTAACCCACCCACTACTAACACCTTGATAGTGTACCAGTCCCCAACCGTATCTAATTATCAAATCAACCAACGTCATAGAACATGCCCAAAACAAGGGTTCCTTTGATTGTCAGTGTAAATCCGACGATCTTGTGCTGCCTTTATTTTGTCCTACGTCTAAAACACTAATCATTTGTCTCTTGAATGATTAATGGTTCAGTCATCTAACTTTACCTGATTTCTGCCCATTATATCTGTGACCGACACTTACATCTGTAAAGTGCCTCGAATGGTGCTAATATAATACTCCAATCGTAGGTATTGTTATAGGGAACTCAACCAATAGTAGGTGATTGTCCTAACTACTTCCAAAGTTGATGATACAAGGCCATAACATATCCTGGGACGTCTTAGTAGTTCACTGACTTAGACCATTTAGAGTAATAAGTTGTATTCATGTCCAAACACCTCCCCAACACCTTTTATAAGCTCTGCCAGAATCGTGGCACGAAGCAACTATCCCGATCGAAGACAATCGACAAAGATGCTCCATTTCTATCCATAATTTCATCAACATAAATTCAGCGTTTCTATCTTGTACCCCTCACTAATAGTCAGGAAATGGGTAGATATGGTCAATGATCCAAATCAAGTCATTCCCACTACTTGTTCATGAAGAAGTCTACACGAACTTTTTCCCACCTTCATTCCAAAATCTTAGGCTATTACAATAGTCTAGATGGCCTTTGATTCTACGCTTTGACCTTTGAACTAGTTGAAAGCTAGTACACATGGTCCGCCATGTACCTTTTCGTTCAACAACACCAAAACATGTTTTAACGACCATGGCACCTCTCGTTAGCACCAGGATGAACAATATACATAAACTTGTGTGCTTCATCCATCACCAATGTCTACACATTCTAATAAATAAAACCAAAATTTACTTTAGAACGTACAATCCTACATTGTCCTTTTGTACAGCTGTTTGTTCCAGACCTCTCAAGGCCTCATCCTTCACACTCGGTCTCCTAATTGATTCAATTCAAGTAACATCAATGTGGGATTTGCTACCTAAATGGACCGTCATCCCCAATGCCCTCACGCACGTAGGTTTGACTCTTTTCTTATGTCTCAACACAATGGAACTCATATTTGCCCTTCCCGGGTGACATCAGATTTCAAAGTCGTAGTCACTGAACAACTCAATCCAATATCTTAGTCTCATGTTCAATCCTTTTTTTGATGAAAAAAATGTGTTGAAAACTCTTATGGTCAGTATAGATGACACACTTGGAGAACTTAGCGTATAGTTTCTCCTTTTCCAATAATTCCAAGACTGTCCCTCCATGTTTCTCATGATCCTCCTTGTCCTCAAATAAGTCAGCATATCTTCAATGAACAATATGACAAATTCATTCAGACATGATTCATACATCCGATTCCTCAGTTCCATGAACACAGTAGGTGCCTCTATAGCCCCAAAATGCATAACTGTTAACTCATGATCTCTGTAACGAGTTCTAATGATTTCTTTGGTATGTTGTCCTCATGTTCTCTAAATTGATGATTCCCGAACGGAGATCAATATTCTCAAAGGTATGTCGATACGTCTAGCTGATCGAATAGGTCATTTACCATCGACAAAGGATAACAGTTCATCAGCGTTAGCGTATTCAGCTTTTGATAGTTCACGCACATCAAAGGATCTACCCTTCTCCTTGGCACAAAGCACTAATTCCCCATGGTGAGTGACCGGGTCGTAGAAAACCTTATCTACAACTCCTGAAGTTGATTAGACAATTTTTCCACCTTCAAAGGTGCTAAGCGATAAAGTGTCCGAGCAACATGCATCACATTAAGTACTAGGTTAATCTGAAAGTCCATCTGTTATGAAGGAGTCAATCAAGCCAAATCATTCTAGAACACTTCCTAAAATTTCTCATAAAATAGGTATGTCGTCTAGTTCTTCTTCTTCCGCCTTCATGCTTATGATCTACATCTTGTACTCTTCTAATCTCTTTCCATGCACGTCTAGTGTCTCATCATTCTATAACGGCATGCGAGTAGTCTTCTCACAGAAGATAATCTCGACCCTATTCCCTGATAATTGGTTCATTCCCGTGACCATGTCAAAACTTCCAAGTCAAAACCATATAAGATTTATTCTAAAGGCATGGCCCTCTACTAGCACAATATAGTCCTAAATTATCTCCCTAATATTTACATGACTTCCATTAGCCCATTTCATAACACGTATCCTCAAAAATTGAGGTCAAGTCCAACTTAGTTATAAAAGTCAAGGTCACTACGTCTGGGTCCTGTCGGGCATTTTGACACCAATCTCAAATGCCTTTCTATGAATAGGGTTTCTGCATTACCTTGCACTAGGTTAGCACAAGTTGCATGCCGTATTTTGAATTTTTTCTTTGTTTTTGATCAACCATTTCACCTTTAATCCCATTTAACCTCACATGTTCCTTTCAATGATGCTCCTGGCTTCCACACTCATAACGTCAACGTCAAACTCTTGCCAGTTTGACAACATTAATTGGCACAGTTGGGTTCACTAGCACCTTAAAGCCCTTGGCTAAGCGATCCAATTGTTTGAAATTAAAATACACATGACTGGCGTCATAGTCGGATGGTGCAGATTGCACTTGTTACACTCTGGATAAGTGCCGACAGTTCTTCATTTCCAACACGATAGCCAAATATCCTTTCACGACATTGTCCTTCTTGTCCATTTAAACACCATCTACTTACCCGATTCCCAAACATCCTTCTTCGTCTCACTAGCTCTCTCGACGCTCTAATACGAACCATCTCGTCTGCCAAAGTACATGTCTTCAGTATTTCACTCTAAATGGTTAAGGTTGCAACAACGACCATCCTTCCATGACTATGGAACCAACCCACTGATGGGCTCTCAACCTTTTTTTTTGATTTATGTGTCCTAATTATGGCACCAGCTTTGCCAGCTTATGGAATTCTTAGGTATGGGCATCATGGCCATATTCTACCATTGCATGATTCCAAGACACAAGATTAACATTTCTATCTAGACCACAAGGTAGTACTCCTTGGTTACCAATCCTTTAAACTCATTCACAGTCATGGCCATTACGATCCCCATACCTCGAACGAGTGTTTGGGCATTCTACTACGTTAGTTCTTCGCCCACCGATGAACAAGCAACACAGTTTACCTTTTGATTCTCGGCATAGATCTAGGTGTCCTCATCTGTTCTAATTTTCTCAATGCAACAGGTCAGGGTGTTGCTCTAACTTTCCCGTCATCCCACTTTGGCTTGCACATCATGAGTTCTATGTATGTATAACCAATCATGCCTCCAGTACCATTTCCTTCCACGTTATTAGTTCCACCATGTCCAACTCTAAACTGCTAGGATCATCACATAGCCCAGTTCAAGCACATCCTTAGTATACTGAAGATGATTATATATAGGGTTCCCCGCAGCGTTCCCACCACACCAACAATATACCAAGAACGATGCTTAAACTGGTTACATGACATCCACTTATTCCATCAAGCCTAATGCTAGAACATCCAAATGCCGAATGCCCCAAGTCTTAGGATCCTTCCGAACAAAGCAACATAGGTACAAAGAGCCTCACCTCTCTACTGCAATTCTTTAAAGGCCAAGTACATCTTGAACATGTAGTCAATTTCCACGATAATAGAAACAAAAGCGATTTCAACGTCCCATAGATACTGAGCTAAAATGTCAAGGTATGATTCCCATGAAGGTTCTAGATCAGTTTGTACTTATGGAAGCATAAAGGATATAGGTGTGTCTACACCATTGATTATAATAAGAAAATGATCTCCAATGTCCCATGTATAAAAAGGAAGTTTCGTACTAACTATGACTGTTATCTCATGAAAAGGTTTGCCAGATGTTGCATGCACTGCAAATTGCAATTACGTGTGCACCTGTAATGGTAATTTGCATTGCATGGTCACTACTAGCTCCTCCTACCAGAGTTAACATGTCTTGTTAAGTACAGAGTGTTATCTATGATTGGAGAATCAACGATATGATCACTAACCGAAGGTTAAGTTACTGAAGTTGTACAGAGGAATCGATTGAGAAAGCATTCCCTTAGGTAAGGGAAGGTCAAACAAGTCCATTTAGTATAGTTCGAGATCCCGTAAATTTTCCATCTAACCCGAATATGCCATGGCCCTTTTCTGTTGTTGTCAACTAAGCTAGCATGTCCAACTCCCAGTAGTCAACTCACAAGTTGTAAATAAGACCTCGTACAACATAGCCAACACCAGCAGACACATATAATAAAGGTTGGCTTAACGCCCAAAGTCCTATAAAAGAATCCTTAGACCCGCACTTATCAATCCCATCCAAATAACAATCAAGCGTATAAAGGGAGGACATCCTTACCTAATGCTTTCTCAAAGCACACACAGGTAAGACAATGACCAAAGTTCTCTAAATAGGAAGATCACACATAACACAGAAGGCAGGCAACATAGCACAACAGATAATACACATAAAACTTTCACATGTATAGCAGTGCACACT
Source organism: Flaveria linearis (assembly GCA_024085815.1). Lineage (NCBI taxonomy): Eukaryota > Viridiplantae > Streptophyta > Magnoliopsida > Asterales > Asteraceae > Flaveria > Flaveria linearis. The sequence goes on along the minus strand of CM044012.1, from coordinate 27,404,916 downwards.
TAATCCTATGATGCATACTACATGTGGGTACTTAGGTTATAGTCTAGGTCGAATAATTCACCTAATTCTCTATAACCAATGGCTCTGATACCAATCTGTCACACCCTCGCTGGTAGCGGAAACACGAGGATGCGACGGACGGGATCGTCATAACACATTGGGGGTCTAAGAGAATCACTATAAGGCGTTCTCCGTAAATGGGTCATGACGACGCCCGACACATATGAACAAGTGTCAAGATCGATCACTCCATTACGAATAACCAAATGAAATATGTTCACCAAAAGTTTCAACGAAACCAAAAAGTCCAAAACACAATAAATAATCCAAGATCCAACAAGCACACCATCAAAACATCCAGACAAAATTGGGCCAAAAGTGCCATAAATAAATAAGACCAAATAAAAGTCCAAAATAGTCTAATGCTCCCGAGAGAGCGGTCCCACCTAAGTCCACATCCATTCCACCTATGCATTGTTACCTGAAAAGACATGCTCATAAAGGTCAACATACGTTGGTGAGTTCACAGGTTTAAAGTACAAAACATGCCGTGTATCCATGTAAAATAGAAAATAGAGTGTGTGAGTAAGAGAACATAGTAGCCATAGAATCCATACAAGTCAATAGTCATGCCCCTGTCCACAACCAGATTATATTCACCCAAGGGCTCGCACAAGGCCAAGTTGGTCTTAGCTAGCATACCAACAACAAGGGTGGGGTGTCAGCCCGTTAGTACTAACAATACCTCTCCATGACAGTCCAGTCCACATACAGTCCAAGTACAGATAACACATTTGTAAGAACTCTAGACTCAATCCTATGGCCTAAATCACACACAAGTAAATTATAACACGGCGTAGATCAAAACATTTGAGCAAGCTTTTCCCCCAAGAAAAAATAGTAAAAAAAGGGGCCGTGAAACTCACCTCGGAATAGCAAATTCCCAAAGTCCAACGCTCACAAAACGAAGAGCAAGCACTAAAAGTACAATACACAAAAAGGGTTACCATAGCATAAAATGACCAATCATGGGTGTAATCCCTTTAGTCCAGCTCTTAACGCTAATCAAGGTTTTCCATTGTCACGTTTATTAGTTTAGTTCTTTTGTAAAGACATTTAATCAATTTGTATGCAAAACTTGTCTTAGTTTTGATTATTTAGTCCCAACCCTTACTTTTAAGTTTACCAAGATAATTCAGCTTACATATCTGATTACGCATCAGTCTCGTATAGGCTGTTTAGAGATCGAAACGATGACGAATCATCACGTAAAAAGTGTCATATGAAAGAAGAGACTTTAAATTAAAATCCAAGAAAAGAATCATGTTCATTTGATAAAATATGAGGAAGTTATGGCTCGACGAATACAAGCTAATCTGCTGCCCAGATTCGTCAATTTTGACCTTCTGTTTTGTTTGCTACGTTTGGAGGACCAAACGGTGTCGAAACGACACGAGATCATTGGGTTAGTAAGAGGAATCATAGAGCTACAGTTTAGACCCAGAGTTTGTACCAATTGGGCGTATTTTGACCAAGTTATGACGTGTGCAAGGTGACCCAAATTTCTGACAGCAAGCTGTCCAGTTTGTTAATTTTGTTCCTTTGCGTCTCAAATTCCAATACAAGTTCATTAACATCCCGAGTATAAAAAAAATTTTATATCCAGATTCTACTTGTTCCAAACTTCAATTAAACACTTAATTTACTTAATTTTCAGTCCCAAACAGATTGTTAGTTCCTTAGTCTCCGGTTTGCAACGGTAATTGATAATTTCATTGTTTTGATCGTTCAACACGTTTAACCTTTCAAGAAACAATTTCAATGATTCTAAAGCATTTTTATAAGTCCAAGATTTCATTTAGGAGCAGGTCATCCAAGATTACAACCCAATATTGATAGATTTGAAGAATTATACAAATCCAAAGATTAGGGTTTTACCAAGTAGTGAATCCGACAATAATAAAGCTTAGATCTTCACGATCTAGCACCCAAATCCAAGATTGAGAGATTATTAGATGAAGATTTTGAATATAGATGATGATTATCATCTATTTTGAGTGAAAAAAAGGTTTAACTTCATCAAAACGAGTTTTGCTTACCGTATCTTCGAAGATGAAGGTATCTTGCTTTGTTTGAGGATCTTGGGTGTTTGACTTGTCAAAAATGATGGAAGCTTGAATGGTTTCAGAAAATTTTGAAGTTTAGAGGAAAAGAGAGAGTTTGGTGGTAGAGGTGGCTAGGGTTTCATCTAAAGCCCTAGAGAATGTGCAAATGAGCTAAGGCAAAGGGGAAATACCCCCCTTTAGCCCTTGCGGCCGTAAATGGGGAGGGGAGGAGGGCCTTCGGGCCCTTGGTCCGTCCCGTGAAATTTGTCTCGTCTCGAACCGCGTGTCATCTAAATTTTATGTTTTCGAATTCCGCACGCGAAGACGGTTCCAACGAGCTATCACATGCCCTATACTTTTGATAATTTATATTGTTTTGAGCCCACTTAGGTTTATTGCTAGGCCTTAGGCAAAGCCCATGGACGTAAGGTTACTTGTGTTACGATTAAGTTTTGAGTTTTACATTATAGAGAAACCTTGATCGGACTCACTACACAGGACTTTATAAGATGACAAGTCCACTAGTCACATAAAGATAAAGACTCCAGGCCCATCATAAAGACATAGGCCCATTGGGCCAAAATCTCCGGCCCAACAACAAATGTACCATAAATCAAGACTAAGCCCAAATAGGGATAAAAGTCAAAGTCAACAGCCCCATTTTGGTGACGGATGCCACAGTTCAAATGGGTCATTTTAACCCAAACACACTTAAACATACTAGAAATCCTTAAAATGGGCCATTTTTACCCAAACACACTTAAAAATACTAGAATCGCTTAAAATGGGTAATTTTACCTCAAACACACTTAAACATGCTAGAATCAATCAAAAGTTAGTTCAAATGGCTCAATTTGACTCAAACACACTTAAACATACTAGAATCACACAAAAGTTACTTCAAATGGCTCATTTTGACCCAAACACACTTAAACATACTAGAATCATTTCAAATCGGTTATTTTGACCCAAACACACTTAAACATACTAGAATCACACAATGTTAGTTCAAACTTACCCAGTCTGATTTTGCACTTGCATTCACCCATCCTGTGCCTTCTTTGAAATGCATCTTCTGAAAGAGATCAATCAAACGACTCCCCTGTGAATAGTAAAAATTCTTAGAAATGAATCTTTTGACAATTAGTACTTATTTTTATACTAACAATTATACGTTTACCTCCATATGTCTCTTCTGTGCATACGATTGGCTCCCATGGAAACTCAAATAGTGTTGTTTACCGCTGTTTAATTTGTTTCCTTTTGATCTTCTTTTTCTTGCGGGTTGTGCTACATTAATATATGTAATTAAAAAGTTAGAAAACAGAGATTATGTTCAACATAAAGATGTATTTTTTAACTCTAACAAATAACTTACAAGATTCAACTTGTTGGGATCCTATTTGGATCCCCATGCGGAGCTAGATCCCTGCCATCCCCACCATGTCCTCGAGCAATATATGTTGACATGCTTCAACAAAAATAGATAATAAACATTAACAATATACCTATGTAAAGATAATAAACATTAATAATAAACACATGCAAAAATAAATATGTTGTAAATATATAATAATAAACATAAACAATAACCTAAACAAAAATAATAAGCATACTTTCAATCGGAATCATCACTACAATAAAGGGTGTCTACTAAATCATCTTCTTCGTCGTTTTCATTGTCATCATTTATATCATCTTCCTCATCAGAATTGTATTATCTTCATCTTCATCTTCTTCATTATCATCAATAAAATTTTCATCATCAATGAATTGTGCACTTGATTCACCAACATCTAATGTCGACTTCATGGGCAAGTAGCCTAAGTTGACAACCAATTTACCAAATCTATCTGATTACGCGTATTGTAAGACATTTGTGTAATTATCAATGAATTGTGCACTTGATTCACCAACTTCATAGCCTGAGTCGAAAACCAAGTTATAATCAGATAATTGGGTGTCGTGCAATTATCTCGTTAACAACACTCATGGTTGGATGATCCCAAAGTTTTCAATGGTGAACGTCTTCAACAACCCTCCAATTGTCGGTGGTTTGAGAAGGATCTTCAAGATAAAAACCTATTTAGTTTATGTGGCTAAAATGTACTGATCATCATTATACCATATGTCGATGACGTTGATAACAGTGATATTGTTTTGCTTGATTAACCTCTTACCGGATGTTTTGAATCATTACAATGAAATAACCATCTATAAAGTTAAACTCTAAGATCTCCTCTAGCTGACCATAAAATGGAGTATCGTCTTCTCCTATTGAAACAACATCACTGTTTTGAGTAGTATGTCGAACATCACGACTATGAACCATAAATCTAACACCATTGATTATGCAAGCAGTATAAGTATATGCGTTTAAAGGACCATGTGCCAATGCCTTTAATTCTTTGATACCCCTTTGAGACAAAGAAGAAGAAGAAGAAGAAGAAGAAGAAGAAGAAGAAGAAGAGATGATGATGATGATGATGATCATCATCATCATGATCATGATGTATTAGCTTTATACTTTAACCATAAAGAAAATTCTGTTTTCATACTACGTTCAGGAAATTTAGATTCAAATTCCGATTTGTAGTCACTAATTTCATTGCAATCGTTTAGTACAAACCAATGTAATGATTTGTAGTCATCTTCACATAGCGCAATGATCTTCTTTTTAGATATTGGTCGACATTGTGATGAAAACACATGGAATTATCTCTTTGGGATGCCAGCATCTGCATTTCTATTGGGTCAGTTGAATTTGGTTTGCATACCTTGAATATACATAGAGCAGAATGTCAATGCCTCGTCTGCAACATAACCTTCTGCTATTGAGCCTTCGGGTCTATCTTTGTTTCTAACATATGCTTTGAGCTTTTTCATGTATCTTTCAGAAGGATACATCCATCTCATATAAACAGGACCACCAAGAATAGCCTCTTCAGGTAAATAAAGAACTAAATGGACTATTATATCAAAAAATGTTGGACGATATATCAATTCCAAATTACACAATATCTTTACCACTTCCTTATTTGTTTTATACATGTCACCCATAATTACTGGTCTTGCACATATTTTCTAAAAAAATGTATAAAGGTTAGTTATTCTGTAGACCTATTTTTTGGGAGACCAACTTTCACCCTAATTGGTAGCAATCATTGCATTAGGATGTGATATTCATGAGACTCTAACCCGGTTATGTTTGAATAGTTAGAAAGCACTTTATTTTTAAAGTTTGAACCAAAACCATCAGGTAGTCTCACTCCTCTAAGAAATTGACAAAAACGTTCACGATCACCGGGGGTGAAAGAATAAGAAACATGTGGTTGGTATACCTTGTTGTTTTTCTTTACTACCATAAGTCAGGTCGAATAGCAAAGTACCCAACAAGCTTTCACAAACATTTTTCTCTACATGCATAACATCAAGATTGTGTTTTAAAATGAGTGAAGACCAATATTCCAACTGAAAGAAGATACTTCGTTTGGTCCAATACAACTTGGTTATAGCACACTTTCTTTTCACACCTCCATGTGTAGGATGTTTCCCTGGAACACGATCAGGGAGGCTTTTTAGTTGTTTTAATATTTGTGCATTACTCAAACGTCTAGGAGGATCTCTTGTCTCTCTTTTGCTATTGAACAAAAGATCATCTCTCAAACTATGCTTTTTTGTCAAGAATCGTTTATGACCAATAAAAGCTATTTTATTTGTTATAGGGCACGATGGTGTGTCTACGTTACAAGTAGGGCATGCTATATAACCTTGACCATTCCATCCAGACATACAACTACGAGCAGGATAATCATTTATAGTCCATAATAGAGCGGCACACATCCTGAATATAGTTTTGGTTGATGCATCTCTCATTTGAACTCCTTCATCCCATAATATTTTCAAATCATTATGGTGGTGTGTTATATGTTGTCAACACCACTGGCCACATACTATAAGATTGATTCATGTTACCGAATGGATTAAAACCATCCGCAGCCAAACCCAAACGTACATTTCAGAGTTCTGTAGCATAATCAGGAAATTTTTCATCAAAGTCTTGCCATGCCTTCCCATCAATTGGATGATGCGTCATACCATCCGTTGAGCATCCTGTATAATGCCATGTCATTTCGTTTGTTGTGAATCTTGAACTATACATTCGTCGAAGTCGCGAAGTTAAAGGAAAGTAGTGTAACACTTTTTGAGGTACTTTCTTCCCCTTTGTGTTTTTATCTACCCATCTACTCTCATTACAAACCGGACAATTCTCGTTACAAACCGTACAAGTCTCGTTACAAACCAGAAAATTTTGCATCAACTCATTTTCCTTCCAAAATAGAGCATAATCGTTAATGCAAGCATGGATAGATTTATATCCTAACCCAATCTTTCTTAATCTCTTCTTAGCTTCATAGTATGAGGCTGGAATTTGATTTTCTTTATGAAATGCAACTCTCAAAAACTCTAAAAGTTGATTAAATGAACTATCCGTCCATTTGTTGACAACCTTGATATGCATCAACTTCACTAAAAAGCTTAAGAAGACATCCAACTACAACCGGGGTATAGTATTCAACTCCTTAAATAATGCATCAAACTCCAGGTCAAAACCAGTTCCATATTCGTCTACATTTTCTTCATTAACATTCTGCTCCGTCATAACATCATCAATTGCATCAAACATATCATTATTTGTTACTAGAATAGATTTTCTTGGAGCAAAAAGGGTCTTCTATTTCGAAAGCACGTGGATATTTTTCACCATGATAAGTCCACGTCTTATATGATTGTAGGAACCCATTGCTATGTATGTGGGCATAAATTATATCCAGATCCCGCCGATACCCATTGCAGCATCGTTTGCACGGACAAAAAAGCTTTTCCTAAACTGTCGCCATGGTTCTTCGCAATTTCTAGAAAGCTATGAAGACCTTTTAAAAAGTCTGGAGAACTCCAATTTCACAAATTAATCCAACTCTTATCAATTATCATATCTATGGTATTATAAAATATGGAAGTACAACTTTATCAATTAACATATACACAAAGATGTACTAATATCAAAGTCATATACACTTACATATACATACATACATACATACAAGTATAATCACAAGTATAATCACTTACAAGTATACAAGTATACAAACATACAAGTATACAACATACTTACATAAAAAATTACGAAATACAAACATACTTATATACAAGTATACAAAATATAATTATACAACATACTTACATGCACAATTACAAAAATACAAACATATAATATACAAATGAACAAACATATAAACATAAATACATACAAACATTCCCATACAAATTTAACATACTTATATATATATATATATATATATATATATATATAAATAACAAAAGGCATTAAACCATATACATATAAAATGACACATATATAAACATACACAAACTTAAAATCATGAAAATATATCTAGTGGCATTTCATCAAACACTTGGTATGCATAACCTAATCTAACATTAAACTCAAATACACTTACATATACATACACTTTTACAATTAACATATAAAATTACACATATACAAACATATACAAACTTAAAATCATGAAAACAAATCTAGTGGCATTTTATCAAACACTTGGTATGCATAATCTAATCTAACATTAAACCCAAATACACTTACATATACATACACTTTTACAATTAACATATAAAATTACACATATACAAACTTAAAATCATGAAAATATATCTACTGGCATTTCATCAAATACTTGGTGGGCATAACATAATCTAACATTAAACTCAAATATACTTACATATACATACATTTTTACAACATAAGATTTAAACAAATATATTACAAGCCTAATCACTAACATAAATCACTGAATAACACTTAAATCATAACATGTAAACAAATTTCATACTTTTAAAACCTTCAAATTCTTCAATTACTAGTTTAAACTTTCAATCTCACCTAAAACACAAAAATTTATATAAAACTTTCAAAAACAAGATTTTATAACTTCACTATAATAAAATACATCATTATTACCTTCAAAAATTTCACTTCTATGCAAAGATGGCTTAGTATTCGAGTGAAAACCGAGAGGAAATGAGAAGTTTGAAATTTTGGTTTTAGGGTAGAAAATAAGGCAGAAAGCCTGTGGTAAAGGTGCTGCAATCTATAGCGACGAAAAGTCGTCCCTATAGGTTAAATAAGTCGTCGCTATAGGTAAAAAAGATTTTTTTAATTTTCATTTATTTATTTATTATCATCTATCCCGACGACATGTCGTCGGGAAAAGGTGAAAAAAAGATTTTTTTTTAAATTTTAAATGGAGAGGAAATAAAAAATAAAAAATGAAATATATTTAACCTGTAGCTACGACTTGTCATCTACACAAGGTTTTGACAAACCCACCTACTTTTTGCGCATTCCGCCAACTCTATACCGACGACATATCGTCGGTATAGAGTTTGACTAGTCAAAAAGTCCCGTAAACCTATACCGACGACTTGTCGTCAGGATATATCAACCTATACCTGCGACAGCTGTCGTCGTTATAGGCCTCGTTGGGACATGATTAAATTGTTGTAGTGAGACCCTCGATTGCAGTGTTTCCTTAAAACAACATAATAAATGTTTACCGAGTCATATCATAATTGTGCACGTCTAAACATAAAAATAAATTTACACCAGGTGTCTAGCTTAAATGTTAAACTTACGAGACAAGCCATACGTGGGCGTGCATTAAATATTAATTAGCCTTGTTCTCCACGTTAGTTTCTTTACTTCAATCATACCAAATGGCACCATGAAATCAGAAATTTGTAGTCCGATTTGGAGGCAAGTGCACCACTTTTTTAGGATCACACATGTGGTTTCACATGATCAAATATTTCTATCATTTATCTACGCGATCTTAAGTTTGTATAAATACAACCAAAAACAAAATTCTAGTGATCATTCCAAAATTTCGAAATGGCTTTTTCATCATCAAAGAATTGTCATGCCATTCGATCCATTAGTTTGCCAACGCGATCGCACCCCAGCACTCTTCAAGTCGAAGAGGAGCTCACCAATTTCAAAACATGGGAGGCATCTATCTCATGTATTCCTGATGCAGAAACAATATGCAGTGGTGTTACAAGTTTGAATAGATTGTACATAACTGTTGACAATCTTCTCGATATATCACTGACCCAACAAGCCCTTTCTCACCATCATTATGAGAAATTGGTGGATGAGTTGCGTGATCGGTCAATGATGCTTTTGGACATCTGTGGCTCTATTAGAGATGTAGTTTCACAAGTGAAGGAACATTTAAGGGATGTTCAATCAGCTCTAAGGAGGAGAAAGAAAGATTTCGTCATTGAGACTTCATTTCTAAAGAAACTGATGAAGGATGTCAAAAGAGGTGTTGCAGATTTGAAGCACATGGATCACACTTATGGCTCAAAACCCTTGAATCTTGACCCCATCTCTCATCTGTGATCAGAGTACTGAGAGATGTTAGTGATATCAGCATTTCGGTTTTTGGAATGCTTTTGTCATTTTTTTCCGTGTCAATTTCAAAGTTGAAGTCAGCAAGCAAATGGTCTATGATCTCAAAATTTATCCAGAAAGGAACAACAGCGGGAAGCAACGATCAACATCAAATCTGCGTTGAGGCTTTAGATTGCAGCATTGAAGACATGGAGAATGGTTTAGAGAGCATGTTTCGGATGTTGATCAAAACAAGGGCTTCCCTCCTAAATATTTTATCTCACTAATATGATTTTTGCAACACTAATTTAGTATATATATGCGTGTTGTTACACAGACCCACCTTTTTGATTGTCTAAGTTGTATAGTTTTATAGCCATGTAAATTTCAGCATGTAACATATACACAAAATAGGTTAATACAGTTTTTGATGATTATAAAGAGACTTGACTTCCAAATTGTGTTTGTATATGTTTGAATATATTTAGATTTTGGTCTTTTAGCAAGAAAGCAACTACTATGTATTATTGAGTAACGATTTATAAGAGTACAAGTAGGGTAATCTTAAAGAAAATCTATATTAGTGTTCTCAGATACTAGATCATTTCAACAATCATACTCAGGGCAAAGATCAAAACGATCACAACATTTCTCCATGATAATCGAGTCAAACACAACTGATTATAGAAGTAATGATAATCAGGCTTGACTTTGATCGAATATGATCTTGAATATAGACCGATCTATGTTGACAGACCTTATTATATACAACATGAAACGACGCTTGGACACTTTTATACCGTTTCATTAATCGGTTTTTGATAACTTTTCCAATATCATGGTTCCCATGCAACGTTTAACCCTAATGGATTGTATTAAAGAAACGATCCAGTTGGTCTTTGTGGCCTCCGGACCAAACATAACAAGATAATTTTTGACAACCGAACTAATTAACCAATAAACATAAAAAAAAATCTAGCCTACTAATGGGTCTTGTTGATTTATTAGATAACATTCACTCCCTTAATCAACACAACCAGGCTTCAATCTTCCATCTTATTGCTTGCTATCTTGATTCCCATCCACGATGTACACTAGCTCTTCCTCCAGGTCTTTCTTGTTATCCAATTAATGTGTTTCTTGGGCTTATATGTCCACAACCTCTTGGCGAACTTCGCTTTGCACTTACACTCCTTTTAACCCAAATTGATTTTCCTCTGGCAATCCTTTCCATCATAGCATTATCTTCAAAAGAAATGAGTTGTATTTCTTGATATAAGAATCCTCATCTTCTTATGTATCTAACCTAAAATCTTCCTCGTTGATCTCCTCATGTTCAACATATATTCCTCCCATTCATGATGCATACCAAATGGGTTTTCATTAGTACATTTGATAATTGTTTACCATTATAAGTTATGGATTGATTTAGATGGTTAAAATACTTATCCAGATATTCCTCCTCTAGATCTACTTCAAACTTATCAACAAAAGCATCACCCATTTGTCCTTCTGTAAACATCATTTTCAAACCATAAATCTTTCCATCCATAATGACTTCAATTCCTTAATAAAGTAGAGGTACTAAACTAGAGCATTGTGTTCTATTATTAGGACATATACAAAAATTATTTTCATTTTCCCATCTACTACTACTTTGGATTCGCCCACTCCGTAAACAACAAACAAAGTTCTTAGTGTACTTGTTAGTAGTTAAAAAGTATCGTTTGAAGACTATGAACATTGTTTTATTTAAATCATGTAATGTTTAAAGGATGAATTTATAACTCACATCGTGTTCCAATCCCGCTCATTCATGCCCTTCACAAGATAATTGGTATCTTGTGGTAAAGAAGTAAGATTAATATGTACCGCGACAGATTGAGGTTATGTGGTCAACCTTGTGACAAAAGTATGAGCGTACTCTTGTTTTTTTAGGCCTCCTGGTTGGGTTTTTCCCTTTAGTAATGATCTTCTTCCAACCTTACTTAAGAACCATCTTTCGAGTGCATTTAAGACCTAGTGGCTTCCTACTTGATTGAAAGGATGACTACCGTCGTGCAACATTATTCATTTTGTCACAATCCTAGGCATTCTTTCGTTTGATGTTCCCAACAGCACTACTCACGCCATCATATGTTCATAAACACAGGTAGAGCAAACTTTGATGTTCTCGTGTTTTCTAATTCGCCTATGTGTTTCCCGTGGTTTATGTCTTCTTTGTTATACTTCTAGTACGATTTTGATCCTTAGACTTTTGAATACCATTGTTAGAGAAATAAAAGGTTAGAAGGATGAAAAGACAAAACTACGGGTGGACAACAACCCTATAATAACACTTATGAAGAATTTTATCTATCATGGGAGGAGCAGGCACATAAACACATGCTATCATTTTATCAAAGAATGCGTGGAGAATGAAGATATTAGTATGGAACACATCAACAGTGAAGTACTGTCAACTCTTAAAGTCTCAGGGTCATAGTGTAAATAATGTCAACTTTTAAAGTTGGTAACCTTCTAAACCACGGTATGTGTGTAACGATATTAGATTCTTCATCACCAAGGGATGTGAGGATCATCATTTGGATTCTAAGGAAACCAAATTTTATGTATAAGGTTTCAAAGATCATAAGTCTGTTATAAACACTTATAGTTATAATATAGCTCTAGCAAATTGTTTTCTTATTTTCTCACTGATTTTAAGTATCTGATCGTAAATCTAGGTAGCAACCTAATTAAATTATATCTTCTAATGTAATAAACATCATTCCCGTAAACCCAAACTAATATGTTCTCCCTAATGTGCTCCAAATTATAAATTTGAAACACATCAACTGTTGATCAATTATCTCAGAAATTCTTACTGAAAATGAGGATTTGATACCTAAATCGTTCATATTGTGTTTTCAGGCATGGAAAAGACCAAGATGAACAAAAGCGGCTTAAAAAGGAATTTGAAGAAAACCAAGCTCCGGAATTCAAGCATGGGGCCTTGCCTCATGAGGCACGCCCCCATGCCCAGCCTGAAACACACCCAAGTGCTAAAATCAACACACCTCCGTGTTTGTTAGTCTGACAAGAGTAAAAATACAGTTCCCCGACCCGAGGCAGGCGGCGTGCCCCAGAAGGCACCGGTCATGCCCGACCATAAATACGGGGTCATGCCCCATTAAACACGGGGCCGTGCCTGACAAGATCTGAGCGTACGAACCGAACAACTTTTACCTACATTGTACTAGCACGGGGTCATGCCTTTTAGCTTGGGGCCGTGCTTAAACACTCCAGAAAGCCTATAAATAGGAGCTCATTTAAATTTGAAAGAGAGCTTTTGAGAGGTGAAGTGCTGGTGTTCCCTCTCGGGAACCCAACTTTTTGGAGATCCTTAGAAGGTTCTGGAGGTTCATTCAACACTTAAAAAGAAGCTCGGGATCATTTAGCATCATCCATAGTGAATGTTAGTTATATTTTTTAGACGTTAATTATTATAGTTTTGGAGTATATTTTGACATTTATTTGCATTTCTTGCATGCATTTTTATTTTTTTTATAGAATAGTAGTTTTGTGGGATGAAATCTACTTTGGTGTGTTTTGGTTGGTTTTGTAGGTTTATAAAATTGGAAGATAATAAAATAACACTTAAAGAAAATATTATTAAGAAGAATCTTGAATTTAAAAAGAGTGCAGGAAATTTCCTATTTTATAGGAATTCTTGAATGTGATGATTATCATTAGATTTTCTGGACAAACTAAAAGAAACTAAAATCCCTAAAAAAGTGGATCTGAAAATCAAATATTTATTATAAATATAATAAAACGGGATTATCAAAAGGGGCATCTTGGAGATCTTAATCATTCATGTTTTGTTTCGTAAGTTTTTATTTTATTTTAGTTTTGATTGATCTAGTAATCATGTCCAGATAGAACAATCTTAGTTTCAACATTAAGGTTAAATTTCTTTGATTTGGTTTAAACTTATATGAAACGGTTATGAGATTTTTTTATTTTAATGGTTTGTTTATTTGATTCTTGATCTTATACCCGGATCTAATCTAATATATATTAGATTGTTAATAAAATTGGGCACTTTATTTATTTTTCTAATAAATTTCTTCAAGATTTAAAACCCTAATAAAGTTTTGATTTTTGATATAAGGAACAATTAACAGTTTGAGTTTGTCTATGAATTCATTCTCGTTATAGAATCACACAATCTAGTTAAACATACCGAATGACGTGTGTGTTTAATTATAATTGATACTTATATTGTTGCAACCCGCACGCTAAGATTCGAACGACGTGAGCTTAGAATAGTGGGTTGAATCTAATCAACGAACTGCGATTGATTTGATATTAGATAGAGTGGATATCCGAACGGCATGATATCTAGTATCGATCAAATCATCGATTAAAAATAGTTATTGAAACGTAATCATTAATGATCGTAAGCCAAATCAAATCAAGAATTTATCTTAGTGTTGGAATTAGTCTTCATATTTGAATTTATTTCATAATTTAACTAATATTCAGTAATCTCTTTTTCATAATTTAAGAAATACAAAAAATTGTCAATTTACGTTTTCTGGGAGAAACTTAACACGACCGCATGAAATTTCCTTTACAGTTTTTACACGGCCCTGTCAGCTTGCCGGAATTTTTCTACTTTTTGGAATTTACTTTTAGTTTTAGTTTTTAATTAAAGCCTCCACCTTCCTTAGTCCATAATCAATCAAAGTAACTGTGCTAAAACGTTTTTGGTATAAAATAATTGACACGTATCCTGAGGACACGAATCCTACTTCCGCTCATACAATTCTTAGTGTATTCACGGTAGGTTTATATTTTTATTATTTATTTGCTGGATTCGACACCAAACTAATTGGCACCATTGCCGGGGATACGGCCATTCTAATCATTTTATTACAAGATCTTTAAGTACAGGTATGCATTTTCATAAACATGGCAGCTAAACAAATAATTAGGGAGTGCGCGACTCATGATATCATCTAACAACCACTTTGCATCAATTATCCTGCTATGGAGAACTTCAAGCTTAAATCTGGACTCATGCATTTATTGCCTCTCTTCCGAGGTATAGATAAAGAGGATCCTTACAAGTTTTTATAGGAATTTCATGTTATGTGTTCTAGAGTGAAATCATATAATGTTACTGAAGATCAAATCAAGCTAATAGCATTCCCCTTTGCTTTGCAAGACTCGACAAAAGAATGGCTTTATTACCTACCTCCCAGGTTGGTAACCACTTGGAATAATCTAACAATGTTATTCTTAAACGAGTATTTTCCAGAATTGAAAGCTTACATGCTACGCAAAGATATTATCTGGATCAAACAAGCAAAAAATAAGGCTTTATACATTTACTGGTTAAGATTTTAGAAGTTGTGTGCCAGATGCCCACAACATGGTTTATCCGAACACCAATTGCTTCATTATATCTGTGAAGGGCTAGCAACATTAGAGAGGCATTTAATAAATGCTTCTTGTTAGGGAACTCTATATGACAACACACCGAGTCAGCTTAAAGCCTTAATAACATTGATAGCAGAAGACACAAGGCATTGGGATCAAAAAGAAGAGTGGTATGTCGACACATCATATGGGATCAAAGAAGATAGCACACCTCAAATGAAAATTAAACTTGCTGAATTAACAAAAGCGGTAATGCAACTTGCTAAGGCTAAAGGCATGGAATCGTTTCAAGCTTGCGAGATTGTAACACCCGGTTATTTATCTATTTTGAAGACGACGAAAGAAGAAAAGAAATAAAGTCCAAAGTCGGGGGACCAAACTCGCCAATGCATGAAAGTTGGGCAAATGGGGACATATTAAGGGAGAGGGCAGCCCTTACCCTCTCCCCACACCCACACAACTCAGCCAAAAGAGAGAAAGAAGAGAGAAAAGGGAGAAGAGAAGAAGAAAGCTTGGTTCGAGCTCGAGTGAGCAAAATCGTCATGTAGCGAGTCAACACGAAGCTCTTCTTCTTCTTGTAGTTTGTGTGAGTTCTAGGACCCGTATTTTACTTGTTTTCAACTGATTTGGGGCTGGAACACATAGTAAACCCATTTTTGTATGTGTGTGTGTTTGACCCATTTGGGTGTGATTGTGTTTGATGTGTTTGGAGTATGTTCTTGGGCTTGTGTGTGCTTGAATGGTAATATAGTATGCATTCCTAAGGTTTAGGATGGTTGATTTAGGGTTAGAATGGGTTTGGATGAGCTTGGAGGTCGAAAATGGCAGATTGGATTCGGGAGGACTGCATTCTGCATCAGTTAGGGTTGGGCGACCGACTGGAGGCATACGGACTACTGGAGGGCGATTGGGGTTCAGTCGCATGATTGAGGTTCAGTCGCACGACTGGGGGTCCAGTCGCATGGGGAGTCATGCGACTGAGAGTCCAGTCGCATAGGTGCTAATTCGCATGAGGTCCATTCGCATAGTGTCCATTCGCACGATTGAGAGTTCATTCGCACGATTGAGAGTCATTCGCACGATTGAGAGTCCATTCGCACGATTGAGAGTCTATTCGCACGATTGAGAGTCCATTCACACGATTGAGAGTCCATTCGCATGATTGGGTGTTCATTCGCATTAGTGTTCATCCGCATAGGTCCAATCGCATGATGTTCAGTCGCATGAAGGCCGTGCGTCTGAAGGGTGCCCATACGCCCAAATAGGGTTGTTGTACCCGAGGATGAACATAGTTAAAAGTACTGATTTCGAGGGAAAATGCAGATGCAAGTTTTGACATGGAAGTTCCCGTAGGTACACGTAAGATGACCGTGGGGATCTTAGAAGTTATATAGGGCATGATAATGATGATGTTGCATGTTTATGCATGATTTATGTTATGTATGTATGATCATGCCCTGTATAGTAATGCTATAGTGTATGTTGATGTTCCTTATTATGATGTATGTTTATCTTTCCCGTGGCTTTACGTGTTATGTTAATGAATGAAACAAAGTATTATGTAACGTAAAGTGAAAGATAATGAAAGAGGAACATGATGAATGAATGCATGCATTAATGAATGATGAAAGTAATAAAAGTCTTGCGAGCATTGGATATCGGGACACCCCAATTAAGGTGTTAGCCCAACGGTGTGTGGGTTCGCTACCCCAGAGGATGCACATCGGGGTCTTTCTTTGTGATCGACCATTATTATAGAACCTCTACCGCTCATCCCTAGTACTACGGTACCACGTTTAGCTGTCTCTTCATAGACTTCGGCCCAGTAGCTAAATAGTTCGGGGTGTAGCATATGATATTAGTATGGAAGATGTCTGGCGCACAAGAAAAGATGTAATGATGAATGAATGAATAGAGAAGATAATAATGATATTATCTACGTGTACGTATGATATGTGATAGCATGAAAGTAAAGAACAGGTTTTAATGAAAATAAAGTATGTTTTAATATAAAACTAGAACTCACTCAGCAACGCTGACTTTTTATGTGTTTCCAGTTGGTAGGTAAGGTTGCTGAGGATGGCACGAGGCGGCTACTCATCTCTTTTTGGATGGCATTCTTTTGTTTAATGCTTTTGTATTATAATGAGAACAAACGATGTTTTGTAATGAATGTTGTATTACTTTGCAAAAGTGTTTATTAAAGGAAATGAAATGTTTTATTTAAAAGTTTCCGCCGCAATGTTTATAATGTTAATGAAATTATATGTTTTATGTGCGATGAATGACCAGCTGTGAGGTGCCCGGGAACGGGGCCTTATAAGTTGGTATCAGAGCCAAAGATTAAGTAAAACGGGTAAATTTTCAAAATAAACCTTAAATTAAACTAAGAATGGGACGGAAAGGGGATAGGATGCAAATCTGAGTAGCTGCGTGCCATCAGGTATTTTCTTAATGTTAACCGGAATTATGTGCGCATGTTATATGGTTATGTGTTGCTGGGAGATTTAGATACTGATGTAGTCAGGACAGGTAATGCTCGGGGTACGAAGAGTAAAGTAAGTGGCTAATCACAACTGACCACTGTAATTAGGGACTTACTATACTTGACATAAACTGAGCTGTTCCCTTGAATGACCGTGTTGGTGTTTGAACCTTTCAGTGTGTGATAGATAATGGCCGGTGGTAGATCATCCAAAGCCTCACGTGGTGGGCTTGGTGCTACATCGCGGCCTAAAAGTGGCAGACCTAGAGTTTAGAAGGTGGTTCCTGAAGGACCCGACACCCCCCATCCGGAGGGTGGTGATGAGAGGGCAAATTTGAGGGCCTCAGTGAAAGAGCCGGTGATTGAAGAAGTGCATCAGGTCATGCAGACAATCCTACCGTCTGTGGTGATCGAAGTGATTAAGGCTGTGAGAGATGGAGAAAGGCAAGAGAGGAACCGGTCCTCAGGAGGTAGGGGACAACCGGAGACTGAGACGATTCCCTCCGATAATGAGGAGGAGGAGGAGGAGCCTGTGCAGGAGCCAGCACGAGGCTGTAACTACGGGGTATTTCAAAGGTGTAAGCCCCCTACTTTTGATGGAAACGGCACTGCTGCTGCTGCTCATCGATGGGTGAGAGAAATAGAAGCTGTTCTGAATATCAGCGAGTGCCGGGAGGACCAAAAGGTGAATTTTGCTGCCCATTCTTTTATGGACTCGGCTTTATGCTGGTGGGACAACATAGTCCAAGCTGAGGGTAGCAGGGCCATTGGGAGAATGAGATGGTTGGAACTGAAGAAGTTGGTTATTGAGGAGTTCTATCCTCACCAGGAGATGGATAAGGTTGAGAGGGAGTTCTTGCAGCCGGAGGCGGGAACCATGACACACCAACAGTATACTACAAAGTTTAACGAGATGGCACGTCTGGTAACGCCTCTGTCTCGGAAGATCAAGAGGTACATTCAGGGCTTATCGGTGGATGGTCGCAGGCATATGATTGTCGCCCGCCAAGCACGTTTAGGTCGGCGGTCGATTTGGCAGGGAGGCTATATGATGAGCGGGGGGTGATGGTGACTGAAGCGAACAGGAAGGTTGGAGGTGATCGGAACTGGAACGGGAAAAGGGTTGGTCGGGTGACCCTCGACGACTAGTAAAAAGGCACGGGTGGATGACCGCCGTGTGACCACATCGACTGCAGGGTCGAGGAGGTGCGGCAAGTGTGTAAGGGAGCATGCGGGGGAATGTAGGTTGGGATTGAACGTGTGCTTCAAATGCGGGAAGACGGGGCATATCGCAAAGGATTGCCTTGCGGGCAAATGTTTTAACTGTGGGGAAAGTGGTCATATGAGTAAAGATTGTAAGAAGGCAAGAGACGAGGGTTCTGGGGGAAGAAAGCTGGAGTAGAAGGACTGAGGGCAAGCGCCAGGGCATTCACTATGACCCAGGAGGAAGTTAAGGCGGACCCTGATGTTGTGTCCGGTACGTTTCTGATGAACTAAAATTTACCTTCTGTGTTATTCGATTCAGGTGCCAGTAAAAGTTTCATTTCTGCTGCTTTCTGTGCTAAACTGCCTGTTAGTAGTAGGCGTGTTAATG
Organism: Flaveria linearis; assembly: GCA_024085815.1. Lineage (NCBI taxonomy): Eukaryota > Viridiplantae > Streptophyta > Magnoliopsida > Asterales > Asteraceae > Flaveria > Flaveria linearis. Next base: position 27,385,825 of record CM044012.1, on the reverse strand, counting down.
CACCATTTGATGTAGAAACTGCCATAGGTAAGTCTACTAGGATTTCAGAGGTGATAGAGAGTTGTGATGTGAAATTAGAGGGTCATAAATTTCTAGTTAGACCGTTTGTGATGATCCAAGGTTGTTTCGATTTGGTTCTTGGGATGGATTGGTTGGCGGACTTCGAGGCAAATATAGTGTGTCGCAAGAAGACGATTCATTTGATAGCGCCTGACGGGAGTTCGGTAACTGTCTATGGGGATCGGGTCACGAGGATCCCGAAAGTGATCTCAATGGTGGTGGCAGGAAAGTGTATGAGGCATGGATGTAGCGCCTACTTGTGTTATGTGAAGGATGTGGAAACGCCAATACCATAACTATCTGATGTTCCGGTTGTGTGTGACTTTCCAGACGTGTTCCCAGAAGACTTATCAGGAGTGCCACCTAACCGAGAGATTGAGTTTCAGATTGATCTGATACCGGGTGCCTAACCCGTTGCCAAGGCACCGTATCGAATGGCTCCAACGGAGATGAAAGAGTTGATGGAGTAGTTGCAAGAGCTGCTTGATAAGGGGTTTATTAGACCAAGTATCTCTCCTTGGGGTGCTCCGGTCTTATTCGTAAAGAAGATGGACGGTAGTATGAGGATGTGTATAGATTACCGGGAGCTGAACAAGTTGACGGTAAAGAACAGATACCCCTTACCGAGAATAGATTATTTGTTTGATCAGCTTCAAGGTGCCAGCTGGTTTTCAAGGATCGACCTTCGATCTGGCTACCATTAGCTAAAGGTGAAAGAGCAGGATATTCCTAAAACAACTTTTCGCACGCGCTATGGTCACTACGAGTTCCTCGTTATGTCTTTTGGTTTGACCAATGCGCCAGCTGCTTTTATGGATCTGATGAATCGAGTGTGTCAGTCGATGTTGGATAAATCAATGATTGTGTTTATTGATGATATCCTGATCTATTCGAAGAGCGAGATTGAGCATGCCGGTCACATTCGGGAGGTTTTGGAGACATTGAGATTGGATAATGTGACGCCCTAAACCCGGCAGGGCCCCGGAGGCACGTCACGCAGTTGGATTAATATTTTAAACACAAATCAGAGCTTTCTATTTACAGCGGAAGACTTTAAACATTATTAGATATTAGCCCAACTTTTTAAAACATTTTACATATAATTGTATGTAATTATACATCGCCCTATTTACATTATTAACAAGCCCTAAATCCTATGCCAGCAACTGCTCCGGGATAGCATCCTCGTTCAGCTCATACTTGCTTTCCTCTATTATCAGAGGATCCCTCCTTACCTAGCACACACAACACACTCAAAACATCAGATAAACTGGTGAGTTCTAATTTTTATTAAAACATTAACAACATTTCATACACATCACAACTATCTTTTTATTGGCAATATTATACATTCAACTTTTATCATTATTCAGTCCCACTGGACCTGTCCCCTCGAACATCGGTTGCCCACATCTAGCAACTACCAGTTCCCCATATGCAGTAACGTCGGTTGCCCACATCCAGCAACTACCAGTTACTATCTCTCATCCAGTAGGATGCCAAATAATCATCTAGGGTCGTCACCACAAGATGTTCACAAAGCTGAGTGATCGTCATCACTCCTATCAAACTGTACAGTTCCCACCCAGGCATCTTGCCCTAACTGGCCTGTTGAGATTTACATCACATTACCATTTCAAAAACATTTCTTTTACTTATTACCAACATTATCACATTCATTTACACTTTACACATTCTTTCTTTTAGTACCAGTTTTTAACATATTTTCATTAACCATCACACCCCATCCGACCCATTGGAATCATTATCATCACATAATGATTAACAATGTTCGGATGACTATCTTTTACACTCTACCTGACCCATTGCAATCATTACCATCCTGTAATGATTAACAATGTTCAGGTAGTCATTTATTACCCCCACTTTCCCTCTAACAGCTTAACAAACTGTTAAAACATATCCATCATTACTATCGCAATTCTGGTACTAAAACATTCAATTCATTTATCATTATGTGTGTGCTAGTCCGAATGTCAAAACCAAACGTTTAAAAAGGGCTTAGAACTCACCTTATCAACTTCTTCACCACAGTCTACACAATCTACGTACCCAAGATGACTAGTCCTTCCTCTAATCAAGGTATATCTAAGGCAATAAACCCTGATTCAATAAACTTATTCTCAAACAGGTCCTCACGCGATTGAACACTTATGCGAATGAGCAATTATACGACTGGACCTATGCGAATGAACCATGCGACTGAACCTTCAGTCGTACGATTAACCGTTCATTCGCACGATTGAGTTCTCATTCGTACCCAGTGTTCACTCGTTTCCATTCGGCCTTCTAACCAGGCGACTGAGTTCCAACCGCACGATTGAACCTCCATTCACACTCAATCGCCCGATTAAACTCTCATTCGTGCGATTGAGCCATGAGATTGAGCCCATTCGCCTTAAACGAATTAGCAGCTGTGTTCTTGATGTTTTTGATCCAAACTTACTCAAAATTTGAGTTTTAACCATCCAAATCATACCATATTCAAAACAGATCCTATACACATCGTTTACAATGGTTTTAGACCATTATTTTATCAAAACTTCACAAAAACTTGGATTTGAATTCTTGGATTTTAAATTCAGAATGAACCAGACTAATTTACTGATTAAAACAGGTTGTTGGATCAAATTTAATCATACCCACAGCTTATAACATCTCCGGATTAATCCGTGATGTTCAAAACTTACCAAAACGGGGTTTCGCCTAGGCAGTTGGCAAGAACAGGGGTGTTTTGGGTGTAGAACGAACAGAAGATTGAAGATAATACAGACAAAAGTCTGTTTTTACCCTTATACACCGCCTTACTTATCCATACTTACAACTTAACCGCCTTACTTCCAATCGCACGATTGAACCATTCGCACGACGGAATCGTGCGATTGAAGTTCATTCACCTACTATTCGTACGATTGAGTCTCAATCGCACGTAAGGGGTGCGACTGAAGTTCATTCGCATATAACCCATGCGACTGAATACTTAATCAATCAAACAAAACTCAACTTAATTTAATTAATCATAGCTATAATATAATTTACAAGTCCGGATTTAGAAACCGGATGTTACAACTCTCCCCCTCTTAAATAGGTTTCGTCCTCGAAACCAACTATTCAAATAATCGAGGATAATCTTTCTTCATCTCATCTTCTGATTCCCAAGTGAAATCAGACCCTTTTCTATTTGACCACTGCACTTTAACTAACTGAATAGTTTTATTCCTCAGTCTTCTCACCTTTCTGTCTACTATAGCAATAGGTTTCTCAACATAATTTAACTTATCATCCACCTCTATATCATCCAAAGGTACATAAGCATTCTCATCGGCCAAACACTTGCGCAATTGTGACACGTGAAAGGTTGGGTGGATTCCTTGCAACTGATCGGGTAATTCTAATTTATAGGCCACTTCCCCAATTCGTTCTATAATTCTAAACGGTCCTATAAAACGAGGACTTAATTTCCCCTCCTTCTGAATCTGATAATTCCCTTCCAAGGAGATACCTTCAACATAACTCTATCTCCTACTTCAAACTCTATATGCCTTCGCCTTTTATCTTCATAAGTCTTTTGTCGATCCTGAGCCGCTTTAAACCGAGCTTTGATCTGATCTAACTTCTCGTTTGTAGCCTGTACAATTTCTAAACTACCCAACTCTTTCTGCCCAATTTCTCCCCAACATATGGACTTCTGCACTTTCTGCCATATAACATCTCATAAGGGGCTCCCCCAATCGTAGAATGATAACTGTTATTGTAAGAAAATTCAACTAATGGCAGATGACTATCCCAGCTACCCCCAAAATCTATAACACAAGCTCGTAACATGTCTTCAACTGTTTGGATAGTCCTCTCAGTCAACCCATCAGTTTCTGGGTGGAAAGACGTACTATGTAACAGACGAGTACCCATATCTTCATGAAACTTTCTCCAAAATCTCGAAGTAAAACGTGTATCTCTATCTGACACAATAGACAATGGTACCCCGTGCCGAGCAATAATCTCTCGTATAAACAGTTCGGCTAATTTCTCAGAGTTATACGTTTCCTTGATTGATAAGAAATGTCTGCTACGTGTCAGTCTATCTACTATGACCCAAATGGTATCATAACCTTTAGCTGTACGCGGAAGCTTAGTTATGAAGTCCATTGTCAATTCCTCCCACTTCCATTTCGGGATCTCTAAAGGTTGAAGCTTACCATATGGCTTTTGATGCTCAGCTTTGACCTGAAGACACGTCAAACACCTATTCACATACTGCATCACATTGAACTTCATACCGGGCCACCAATATTCTTGTTTCAAATCTTTATACATCTTAGTAGCACCAGGGTGTATAGAATATCTGGACTTATGAGCTTCATCTAACACCAATTCCCTCATTTTAATCGGAACCCACATACGACCACATTTCGTCTTAACTCCAAAACTATTTTCTTCTAGATCCTTTGTTTGACCCTTCATTCGTTCTCGCTTCACGTTCTCTTCCTTCAGTGCTTCTAATTGTGTTTCTCGTAACTGATGCATAAAATCTGGGGTTATCACTAACTTGTATGACTTAACTCGGATTGGAGGGTGTTCATTCTTTCTACTTAACGCGTCAGCAACCACATTTGCTTTACCAGGATGGTAAAGTATTTCACAATCATAATCTTTCACCAACTCTAACCATCTCTGCTGGCGCATATTCAACTCCTTCTGATCAAAGAAATATTTTAAACTCTTGTGATCTGTGTAAATCATACATTTCGCCCCATATAAATAATGCCTCCATATCTTCAAGGCAAATACCACTGCTGCCAGTTCTAAGTCATGTGTTGGATAATTCTTTTCATGTTCTTTCAATTGTCTGGAAGCATAAGCTATCACTCGTCCCCTCTGCATTAAAACACAGCCTAGACCTTGATACGAAGCATCTGAATAAATCACCAAATCTTCATTTCCATCTGACAACGATAGTACTGGTGATTGGGTTAACTTCTGCTTCAGTTCTTGAAATGCATTTTCTTGTTCTGGTCCCCAAACGTATTCTTCATTCTTCCTCGTCAGTTTCGTTAATGGGGATGCGATTTTGGCAAAATCCTGAATAAATCTTCTATAGTAACCAGCCAGACCCAAGAAACTGCGAACCTCAGATGGCGTCTTTGGAGGATTCCACCTCACTACTGTTTCAATCTTGGCAGGATCTACTAAAATACCTTCTGCATTAATCACATGCCCTAAAAACTGTACCTCCCGCAACCAAAACTCATACTTAGAAAATTTTGCATAAAGCCTTTCTTTTCTCAATCTTTCCAACACTTCACGAAGATGGCAAGCATGATCTCCCTCATTCTTCGAATAGATCAGTATATCATCAATAAACACAATTACTGATCGATCTAACATTGGCTTGCACACCCTATTCATTAAATCCATAAAGCAGCAGGGGCATTTGTCAACCCAAAAGACATGACCAGAAATTCATAATGACCATAACGTGTGCGAAACGCTGTCTTAGGTATATCTTCTTCCTTAACTTTCAACTGATGATATCCCGAACGAAGGTCTATCTTAGAAAACCAACTGCCTCCCTGTAGCTGATCAAACAAATCATCTATTCGTGGGAGTGGATACTTATTCTTTATTTTCAACTTGTTTAATTCTCTGTAATCAATACACATACGCATACTCCCATCTTTCTTCTTCACAAACAATACTGGAGCACCCCATGGGGAAGAACTGGGTCTAACGAAACCTCTTTCTAGCAAGTCTTCAATTTGTTTCATTAACTCCTTCAATTCCGATGGAGCTAACCTATAAGGTGGCTTAGCAACTGGCTTAGCACCCGGAACTAAATCAATTCTAAACTCAACTTCACGATCTGGGGAATACCCGGTAATTCCTCTGGAAACACATCTGCAAAATCTCTAACCACAGGAATGTCTTCTATCTTTCTTACAGGCTTTTGCGAATCAATTACATATATCAAATAAGATACACACCCACGGCTCATTAACTTATCAGCTTTTATCATAGATATATTTTCACCGTTGACTCCTCCTTATCACCATATACATTAATCGTTTTCCCATCCGGTGCTCCTAATTGAATTAACTTCTTATTACATACATATGGGCTTCATGGTTTGCCAACCAATCCATACCCAAAACTACATCAAACCCTCCTAATACCATTGGATATAGTTTAACAGGCAACCTATATCCTTCTAATTCATATAACAACCATCAATCATACTACTAATAATCACTAATCTATCATTAGCAGTTTCAACTACAAAAGCTACCTCTAGTGGTCGAACTTCACATGCAAGCATAGGGCAAAAATCAATAGATACAAAACTTCTACTTGCACCAGAATCAAATAACACATTAGCTGGAATTCCATTAACTAGAAACGTACCTGAGACTACATCTGGCAACGCTTTAGCCTCATTAGCTGACATAGAATATGCTCGCCCCTTAGCCACACTCGACCCTACTCCTGACCCTTTCATCGATCTAACCGGTTCAGGCTTTCTAACTACCAACTTTGGACATTCACTTCGAATATGCCATGTCTCTCCACACTCATAACATTTACGAAGACCTTCACTACACTCATTAGCATAATGTCCCGTCTTTCCACATCTAAAACAATTCCTGCTACCCATCATACATTCACCCTGATGTAGCCTACCACACCTCCCGCAACGTGGCAGCTCATTTCTGACATTCCTCGAGAATTGACCCCTTCCAAACCTACCTTTCTTTTGAGAACTTGGATTCTCAAATCTTCTTTGCACGACAGGTTCTTCACGCCTCCTTTTATTCCCTTCCGGAACAACACTACTACCATAAACTTCTTGATACATATCTGCAGCTAAGTTTACCGTCAACTGATAACTACTCGGAGCAGATGATCTAACCAACTTCCTAACCTCCTGAGGTAACCCCTGTGTATACCTCAAAATCTTCTTCTCTTCAGGAACCACTAAATGAGGCACCAACCGCGCCATCTCCTCAAACTTAGACGTGTATTCCCTATGAGACATATTACCTGCCTGAAACTGCAGGAAACTCATTTCTATTCGATCCATCTCGCCTTTCGGACAAAACTTGTCCAACACTAACTTTCTAAATTCAGGCCACGACATTTTGTCAGTAGCCTCCTCACCTAACGTCTGGATAATCGTATCCCACCAATACAGAGCCTCACCTACAAACGAGTGGGCTGCAAACTTTACCTTCTGATCCTCCCTACACTCACTCAACTTGATCACGGCTTCCATTTCACGAAGCCATTTATAAGTGGCTACCACATCCATGGCCCCAGAAAATCGTGGAGGATTACATTCTTTAAACTGGCTATACGTAACTCCCTTCCTCTCACTAGACCCCTCAGCTTTATCAACATTCCTACTTTCATCAGGTCTAGCTGTATTCAAGGCTTTACGAACCTCCTCAACAATTGCATCACGGAATTGCTGCCTCGTCATACTAAGCACCTCGGTGCTTTCATCAACATTTCCTCCCGAGGTTCCACCTTGCATTCTTTCACTCTCCCTATCAGCCATAACCTATTAAAACAAGATCGGGATTATTTGGTACTCGCATGTAAGTATATAACCAGAATACTAATAGTAAAGTAAATTATTAATAATGTTGGCCAAGAACTATTAATTGTTTACTTTACTTGTACTATTCTCGTTATTCCTTCTCATGATAGTCCCATCATCTTCTCTTGTTTTAATAAACTACTCTATCTAGCTATCCCTGCTGGCATATCTATTTTCTAGTTAAAGTCTAGTTATTATAACACTAGATCCCTTTAACTACTGCTCTGATACCAACCTGTGACGCCCTAAACCCGCAGGGCCCCGGAGGCACGTCACGCAGTTGGATTAATATTTTAAACACAAATCAGAGCTTTCTATTTACAGCGGAAGACTTTAAACATTATTAGATATTAGCCCAACTTTTTAAAACATTTTACATATAATTGTATGTAATTATACATCGCCCTATTTACATTATTAACAAGCCCTAAATCCTATGCCAGCAACTGCTCCGGGATAGCATCCTCGTTCAGCTCATACTTGCTTTCCTCTATTATCAGAGGATCCCTCCTTACCTAGCACACACAACACACTCAAAACATCAGATAAACTGGTGAGTTCTAATTTTTATTAAAACATTAACAACATTTTCATACACATCACAACTATCTTTTTATTGGCAATATTATACATTCAACTTTTATCATTATTCAGTCCCACTGGACCTGTCCCCTCAAACATCGGTTGCCCACATCTAGCAACTACCAGTTCCCCATATGCAGTAACGTCGGTTGCCCACATCCAGCAACTACCAGTTACTATCTCTCATCCTGTAGGATGCCAAATAATCATCTAGGGTCGTCACCACAAGATGTTCACAAAGCTGAGTGATCGTCATCACTCCTATCAAACTGTACAGTTCACACCCAGGCATCTTGCCCTAACTGGCCTGTTGAGATTTACATCACATTACCATTTCAAAAACATTTCTTTTACTTATTGCCAACATTATCACATTCATTTACACTTTACACATTCTTTCTTTTAGTACCAATTTTAACATATTTTCATTAACCATCACACCCCATCCGACCCATTGGAATCATTATCATCACATAATGATTAACAACGTTCGGATGACTATCTTTTACACTCTACCTGACCCATTGCAATCATTACCATCCTGTAATGATTAACAATGTTCAGGTAGTCATTTATTACCCTCACTTTCCCTCTAACAGCTTAACAAACTTTTAAAACATATCCATCATTACTATCGCAATTCTGGTACTAAAACATTCAATTCATTTATCATTATGTGTGTGCTAGCCCGAATGTCAAAACCAAACGTTTAAAAGGGCTTAGAACTCACCTTATCAACTTCTTCACCACAGTCTACACAATCTACGTACCCAAGATGACTAGTCCTTCCTCTAATCAAGGTATATCTAAGGCAATAAACCCTGATTCAATAAACTTATTCTCAAACAGGTCCTCACGCGATTGAACACTTATGCGAATGAGCAATTATACGACTGGACCTATGCGAATGAACCATGCGACTGAACCTTCAGTCGTACGATTAACCGTTCATTCGCACAATTGAGTTCTAATTCGTACCCAGTGTTCACTCATTTCCATTCGGCCTTCTAACCAGGCGACTGAGTTCCAACCGCACGATTGAACCTCCATTCACACTCAATCGCCCGATTAAACTCTCATTCGTGCGATTGAGCCATGAGATTGAGCCCATTCGCCTGAAACGAATTAGCAGCTGTGTTCTTGACGTTTTTGATCCAAACTTACTCAAAATTTGAGTTTTAACCATCCAAATCATACCATATTCAAAACAGATCCTATACACATCGTTTACAATGGTTTTAGACCATTATTTTATCAAAACTTCACAAAAACTTGGATTTGAATTCTTGGATTTTAAATTCAGAATGAACCAGACTAATTTACTGATTAAAACAGGTTGTTGGATCAAATTTAATCATACCCACAGCTTATAACATCTCCGGATTAATCCGTGATATTCAAAACTTACCAAAACGGGGTTTCGCCTAGGCAGTTGGCAAGAACAGGGGTTTTGGGTGTAGAACGAACAGAAGATTGAAGATAATACAGACAAAAGTCTGTTTTTACCCTTATACACCGCCTTACTTATCCATACTTATAACTTAACCGCCTTACTTCCAATCGCACGATTGAACCATTCGCACGACTGAATCGTGCGATTGAAGTTCATTCACCTACTATTCGTACGATTGAGTCTCAATCGCACGTAAGGGGTGCGACTGAAGTTCATTCACATATAACCCATGCGACTGAATACTTAATCAATCAAACAAAACTCAACTTAATTTAATTAATCATAGTTATAATATAATTTACAAGTCCGGATTTAGAAACCGGATGTTACAGATAAGTTGTACGCCAAGTTCTCTAAGTGCGCGTTCTGGTTGCACGAAGTTCAGTTTTTAGGTCATGTGGTAAATCCCGACAGGATTATGGTGGACCCGGCAAAGGTGGAGGCAGTGATGCAATGGAAGTCTCCCAAGACGCCATCTGAGATCCGTAGTTTCTTGGGTTTGGCGGGCTATTACAGAATATTCATTCAAGACTTCTTAAAGATGGTTGGAGCTCCTAAAGGATTATGATTGTGAGATCCATTATCATCCGGGCAAAGCCAACGTGGTGGCCGATGCCCTTAGCCGAAAGGAAAGACCCGAGCCGATTCGGGTGAAGGCGTACCAGCTGATCATGACCTCTGATATGATGAAGCAAGTCAAGGAGTTTCAAGATAAGGCCTTAAAAGAAGATCATCTTAACTCTGAAAGGATGAGAGGTCTGGTTGTGAAATTGGGTGAAAACACACTCGGTGTTGAAACCCGATTCGGGCGGATGTGGATTCCTCGACTTGGGGATCTATGGTGAAGATTATGGACGAAGCTCATAAGACTCGATACTCTATTCATCCTGGTGCTACAAAGATGTACCAAGACATAAAGAAAGACTATTGGTGGCCGGTATAAAGCGTGATGTGGTGGAGTATGGGAGTAAATGCCTTACTTGTTTACAAGTGAAGGCCGAGCATCAAAAGCCGTATGGGAAGATCCAACCTTTGGATATACCGAAATGGAAGTGGGAACACATCACCATGGATTTCATTACGAAGCTGCCACATACTCCGAAGGTGTATGATGCTATATGGGTGATTGTTGACTGCTTGACGAAAAGTGCTCACTTCCTACCGATGCGTGAGACATATTCATCCGAGAGGTTGGCGGATCTTTTCATTAAGGAGATTGTGACTCGTCACGGTGTGTTAGTGTCTATTGTGTCTGATCGTGACACCCGGTTTACATCCAAATTCTGGAAGAAATTTCACGACGCCATGGGGACGAGGTTACATATCAGCACGGCTTACCATCCCCAGACTGATGGTCAGTCAGAAAGGACCATTCAGACATTGGAGGACATGCTTCGGGCATGTGTGATTGATTTTGGGGGAAGTTGGGATGACCAATTACCATTAGCTGAATTCTCATACAACAACAGCTGTCATGCCAGCATTGGCATGCCACCGTATGAGATGCTATACGGTAGGAGATGCAGAACACCCGTTTGTTAGGGTGATATTGGTCATAAAGAGTTAGGGAGCGTCGAGGTGATCGAGGCTACGACTTAAAAGCTTGAAAGGATCAAGGCCTTCATGAAGGCAGCCAAAGATAGACAGAAGTCGTATGCTGGTAAACAACGCAGACCGATTGAGTTCCAGGTGGGAGACCGGGTTTTGTTGAAGATCTCACCCTGGAAGGGTATCATGCGGTTTAGAAAGCGGTGCAAGTTGAACCCGAGATACATAGGCACTTTCCGAATCATTGCTCGAGTAGGAGAGGTGGCCTATAGGTTAGAGTTACCAGATGAGTTAAGTGGGATTCACCCGACATTCCACGTATCTCATCTAAGGAAGTGTACGGCGGATAAAGAGATGATTGTTCCACCGAATGATATTGAGGTGGACGAACGGCTCAATTATATGGAGCAACCACTGGTGATCATCGATCGAAAAGAGAAGAGACTGAGAAATAAAGTGGTTCCTCTTGTGCGTGTACAGTGGAAGCACAGGAAGGGATCCGAGTCAACGTGGGAGACTGAAGAGGAAATGAGACAGCATTACCCACGTTTGTTTGAGGAATAACAGGTTTTAGGGACGAAACCTATTTAAGGGGGGTGGACTAGTAACACCCGGTTATTTATCTATTTTGAAGACGACGAAAGAAGAAAAGAAATAAAGTCCAAAGTCGGGGACCAAACTCGCCAACGCATGAAAGTTGGGCAAATGGGGACATATTAAGGGAGAGGGCAGCCCTTACCCTCTCCCATACCCACACAACTCAGCCAAAAGAGAGAAAGAAGATAGAAAAGGGAGAAGAGAAGAAGAAAGCTTAGTTCGAGCGGGTTCGAGTGAGCAAAATCATCGTGTAGCGAGTCAACACGAAGCTCTTCTTCTTCTTGTAGTTTGTGTGAGTTCTAGGACCCCTATTTTACTTGTTTTCAACTGATTTGGGGTTGGAACACATAATAACCCGTTTTTGAATATGTGTGTTTTGACCCATTTAGGTTTGATTGTGATTGATGCGTTTGGAGTATATTCTTGGGCTTGTGTGTGCTTGAATGGTAATATAGTATGCATTCCTAATGTTTAGGATGGTTGATTTGGGGTTAGAATGGGTTTGGATGAGCTTGGAGGTCGAAAATGGCAGATTGGGTTCGGGAGGACTGCATTCTGCATCAGTTAGGGCTGGGCGACCGACTGGAGGCCATACGGCCGACTGGAGGGCGATTGGGGTTCAGTCGCACGATTAAGGTTCGGTGGCACGACTGGGGTCCAGTCGCATGGGGAGTCGCATAGGTCCTCATTCGCATGAGGTCCATTCGCATAGTGTCCATTCACACGATTGAGAGTCCATTCGCACGATTGAGAGTCCATTCGCATGATTAAGAGTCCATTCGCACGATTGAGTCATTCGCACGATTGAGAGTCCATTCGCACGATTGGGTGTTTATTCGCATTGGTGTTCATCCGCATAGGTCCAATCGCATGATGTTCAGTCGCATGAAGGCCGTGCGACTGAAGGGTGCCCATATGCCCAAATAGGGTTGTTGTACCCGAGGATGAACATAGTTAAAGTACTGACTTTCGGGGAAAAGTGCAGATGTAAGTTTTGACGTGGAAGTTCCCATAGGTACACGTAAGATGACCGTGGGGATCTTAAAAGTTATGTAGGGCATGATAATGATGATGTTGCATATTTATGCATGATGTATGTTATGTATGTATGATGATGCCCTGTATAGTAATGCTATAGTGTATGTTGATGTTCCTTATTATGATGTATGTTTATCTTTCTCGTGGCTTTACGTGTTATGTTAATGAATGAAACGAAAATATTATGTAACGTAAAGTGAAAGATAATGAAAGAGGAACATGATGAATGAATGCATGCATCAATGAATGATGAAAGTAATGAATGTCTTGCGAGCATTGGATATCGGGACACGCCAATTAAGGTGTTAGCCCAACGGTGTGTGGGTTCGCTACCCCAGGAGGATGCACATCGAGGTCTTTCTTTTTGATCGACCATTATTATAGAACCTCTACCGCTCATCCCTAGTACTGCGGCACCATGTTTTGTAAAACTCTATTAATTCCCAAGAATAATAACCAAGATCTCAATCTCAAGAATGCGGAATGTAATTGAGATTGGAAGAAGAGAAATAATGGATCAAAATGGTTTCAGTTGATAATCAAATTGATTACAATCTTGTGTGAAATGCATAGAACAATTACAAAGCAAATTTGAACAATCTGAACTGAAAACTTAGAAAAAACTTTTTTACAAAATGCGAAAAATACATATTTATACTAAAACAGATGTTCTCGCGCGAGACAAGCTTTTCGCGCGGAGCTTCCTTTCTCGCAACTTCTCTGACTCGCGTGACTTCACAATTTCGCTTGAGATCTTCCTTTCACGTCTTGATTATCAACATCTTCATTTAGCTTTTGTTGTTTTGCCGAGCCTATGTAGTCTTCTACAATCTCCCCCTAGGCTCGGTGAAACACTCTTAGTCAAATCAACATTAGCTTTCTTGTATGTGCCAGAATATGCATACCGCTTATTCCTTAGGATTCGATCAATCATCCAAACATACTGGCAGATAAGAAGTAAACAGACTCATCAGCTAAGATAGAGTAGTGTAGCAGCTTATTCAAGTCGTCTTTGCCAAATTTCATTAAGTCAGCTGGATCAATGATTCTGTAAGATTTATCAACACATTTGATCACAGCCTGAACTGAATCCTTTTCACAACTCCAAGAAATAAATTGCTTCAAAGAATTTAGAGGAACGGGAGCATGAACTGGAACTTTCTTTATGTATTTAGGATGTTGATAGACTCTGATCTTCATTGTAGCTTTTGTATTTTCATCTATTCTGGAAGAGTCATCAATCACCTTTGATTTTGTAGTTCTGAAGTCTTTGAAATTATTTTTCATCTCTCTTCTAATTTTTGACCTCATCAATTCAGCTTCTCCATGATTGCTCTTATTGAAAAATGGAGCTTTACCCATTGCATACAAATCAGCAGCTCGTAATGAGTGAAATCTTGAGTGCTCTTAAGGTAATCAATCTCTCCATTCCTTCTTTTTATCATATACATCTTTTTCTCTTCATCAAATGCCCAGCTAATCACATGTGATATCTCACCATAGTTGTCTTTTGGCTTAGATACAAACAAGAAATGAGTTTCTTTAGGAGGTGGTGGAGCTTGGAATTGTATTCCTCCTTTAGTATACAAAGCAATTTGACCAGCAGAATCCTTTGGTATTGTAGCAGATGGAGTTGGTTCACTTACAGACTCAGTTGGAATTTCTCCTTATTCCATATTAATGTCTTTAAATAAGTCTTGTAAGTTGTTCCCAAAGATATCTGTATACCCATTTGGCTCTTCTACATCATCAAATAAGCCAAACTCTTCTTCTGTAGCTCCAGTTGAAGTAGATTGCTGAATGAGTATAACTCTTTCTTGTACAAATCTTCAGTATCAGGATCCAGTGGTTCATATCCTTCTGGATCACCAGCACTGGTCCAGAGACATTTTCAGTGCTAGTATCACCATTGGATTAGACGATAAGCCTCCAACATCACCTCCATCATCATCATCATCATTAGCATTATGATCATCATTATTATCATCATTTCCACCATCATTTCCACCATCATCTCCACCATTATCATCATCATCGTCATTATCTTTATCATCATCAGAATCTTCATCATCATCAGAATCACCATAGTCAATCAAATCCTCATCTTCTTCTTCGTTAACAACAGGAAGAGGCATCATATGCTTAGGCTCAACAAAAGCTGTAGATGTAACAGCTTCAGTGATAGGTACTTCAGATGTAATTGGAACATCTTCAGTGAAACTAACACTTGGCTGTGTCCCAGTAGCTTGAGCTTCAGTGACCTTTTTAATCTCTTGAACATTATCTGCAAGAGATGGACTTGGTGAACGCCTGCTCGTCTCACCAATCACAGGTGTAGACCATACAACCTGCGGTTGATGGAAATAAGTTGAGAGATAAACTCTCTCAGCTCATGTAGCTGTCTCTCCAAACCCGAAGAGTAATCAATCACATTCTTCATTTGGAGCTCCAGATATGCTATCCTTGAATCCTTTATGGTAGAATCCAGATGAATCATAGTAATAAGTTTGGTTTTCTCCTCATTCTCCTTTCTTAGCTCAGAGATAATCTTCACATTCTCATAGCTTTCTTTTTCCAGATTCTTGACCCTTTCTTCCAATGTGATAGATTGAGGAGCACTTGTTGATTCTTCTCTACCTCTGAACTCTGGTGGAGTGTTCAGAAATGTATCAACATCGAACTCCAAATTTTCTTGTCGTGGTGGAGTTGAGAAACCAGACCCAGAAATATTTGCTGATTCAGAAACAGGAATAGTTTCTGTCTCAGTAACAGTGGTAGTCACATCAGCTTGTTGTTCTTGTTCAGTCACCGCTCTCTCAGGTGATCTCTGAATATTGGAAGTAGTATGCTGTTCAGCTTCAGTGATGATCACTTGAGTTCGTGTTTTCTAGGAATACCACTTCTCCCTCTTTTCCTAGCAGGAAAATCTTTCCTTTTGCCATTCTTTTACGCCTCATAGAAGTACTTGGGATTCCTCAGGAATGTAATCTGTGTCTCTATCATCAACACTTATCCTTAAAGAAGTTGGTGTAGTAGGAGTCTGATCTGTTTGAATAACATAGGGAACATTCCCTATCTGGTCACTCTCAGTATCAGAACTAGAAGCTGAGTGAACAACACCTTCCATTCTTTCTTCATTCGTTGGTTCATCCTCAAACATTCTCTCAATCTCGTCATCTACATCATTCTAGCAGCAGAGGTGGAAGTACCAGTCTATGCCTCATCAATGGGTACATCTCCTCCCAAATCTCCAACACTGTCATCAACTTTAGAAATCTACAAATCTTGGCAAAACTTTCACCAGAGCATTATTCCCTCTTGCTCCAGTTAAGTGAGTAAAGATTTCTTTCTTGATTGTTTGAACAACATACTTAGAAGATCTAAGTGTTGTAAACTCTGGATAAGCATTATTGATCACCAACTGAATGAACCGAGGATACATAATAAATTTTCTTCCAGGAATAGCAGTAGCATTCTTCTGCATTTCCTGAAAGATCACTCTTGAAATGCTGAAAGGGATATCATCCACCAGAGATACCAACATGATCCAAAAAGTGCACTCAGACTATCCATTCCTGCCTTGAGGTTGCTAAGACAATGAATTACCACATGGAATAAGTATTTCCAGTAAGGTGGTAACCATTTCTTCTCAATGCTTGGATATCTATACTCATATCCCATTAGTGTAAGACAGTCTAAACAACATCATCATCTAATCTTGTGGAGCATCCTCTTGGTCATCAAACAATAATACTCTATTCAAATAGCTTGAGAGACAATCTCTTTTGTCTTTGACTGTTGCAGTAATAATTGGCTTTCCAGCTTGATCCTTTTCTAGAACAGAAGTGCGCCAGAATGAATCGATCAATTTAGAATAAATGGCTGGATCAGCAGAAATAGCATAGACTATACGTGAGTTCTTTAGCCCTTCAATCATAGAATAGAATAGTTCTTTCCCTTCTGGTACTTCATCCAGATAAGCTACACAATTATGATTTTGTTGAAAATCATTTGTGCCATATGCAATTATACAAACAAACAAGATTACTAACATTGACACAACATAACCATACAAAAAAATTTAACACTTAAAAAATTTCAGCAATTAAAGGTTTCTATCGCGCGAAAACTATGTTCATGCGAAAACTCCATTCGTGCGAAAAGATCCTTTCGTGCGAAAATCATAGTTCATGCGAAAATAAAATTTCAAGCGAAAACAAGTTTCACGCGAGAGTTACTTTCATTCAAGTTACAGTTTATATTTGATTTTGTTTCATTTGATGCAACATACTTTTCATTCATCAATAAAGTTTGATTACAATCAGATTTAAAATTGTTTACATTCTTATTTTTCAAACTCTCTCTTTCATTTTCACTATCACAATCACTCTCCCACTCTTCAACCAAACCATCCACCTTCACATTATCTGCACAAAAATTTTCAGTTAATTGTTTAGTTTTGTTATTGTGATAGGATCAACAGTCAAATTTATTTTGACTGAAGGTTTTAAGTCTGACGAAGGTGAAAAACCTATCCCATAACTCATATCATAATCAGAAATGACATCAGACGAAGGCAAACATGAATAATCATGATTAATTAGAGGAGTGATGTTTGAAAATCCAACACCACATTTTCCTCCTTTTATCTTCTGTGTCATTTGAGATTTGATAATACCTTCAACCATGTTTGAGGAAAGTTCAAACTTTTCAACAGTCAATTTAACCAAGGCTAGTTCACTGTTAAGTCGATTGATTTCTAAGGCGAGTTCATTATTTCTGTTAGTCAAATCATTATTTGTACATTCTTTATCATGAGGATTTAATTGTAAGTTGTAGACCGTTTATTTAAACCATCAAGTTTTTCTTAAAAATCTTTTCATTTGACTTGTGTTTTCGAGCTTGATATTGAAGTTTTTCAACTTCCATTATCAAGTTCTCATTATGAACTCTATACCTTTAAACTTTCTCAATACATATATTTGAGCATAAATCATCATATACCTTCGATTCTGAGCTTTCTCCATCAGACTCTTCAACCTTCTTTACCATGAATGCTTTCAAAGCATCAACATGTTTTTCCACTGGAGCAACGTCAACAGTCTTTGAATCTTCAAACTTGTATTTGACTGGAGGCTCAACAATGTACTCTTCAACTTCTTTCTTCTTCTTAACAACCTTCTCATCTTTCTCTTCCTTCTCAGCATTTCCTCACCTTTAACATCTTCCTTCTCTGCTGTCTTCTCACCAAACAAACCATCTAACAGATCAACAGATACAAACTCAGCAAACAAATTTTCTTCCTCCTCTGGTTCAGTAACAATCTTAGCAATCAAAGCTGTAGACAACTTCAGATCAAGAGCTTCCATCTGGTCTGACCAATCATATTCAGCATTAGTTTGTGAAACCAATGCTTTGTTACCTCCAAAAATACTTGCTTTATCTTTCTTTGTTTCAATCTCCACAGTGACCATTCTTTTGGGTCCTTCAGCTTGACCACCAGACTTGGGTTCAGTACATTCTCTAGCAAAATGACCTGGTTTATCATAGTTGTAACATCTCAAGTTGGACTTGTCAAAACCAATTTTGCTAGAGTTGTTTACTCCAAACATCTTTCTTCCAGTTCGTCTAGCAAAATTCTTAGCCCTGTACCACCATTGCCATTTGATACTTGATGTCATTTTCTTCCACATCATCAGGATTTACTTTGTTGAAGATCATCAATCAAGACATTTAGAGCAGTGAGTCTACCAGCCATGAAAGCTTCATAGCTTGACATAAAAGTGGTGAATAAGGCAAGATTTCCTCAGCAATCTGAACAGTCTGTTTTGAAGGATTTGGGTAGCAACATAAGCATGTTGAACACTCTGTGGAGCTGAAGTTTGAGGGATTTGTTTATGAATGATGGGGGAATAATGTTGAGCAGCTGGAATTTGAACTTGAGAGTTCATTACTGGTTGAATATCTGAAGATCCTGAACTTCCTGTTTGCTGTTGCTGACACATCTGAGTATAACTGACATAGTAATTAGGATTACTAGTCATTTTAGCATAAAGAGCAGTTGCTTCAGCACCCAAAGAACTTAAATGATTAGCAGCTCTCTGCTTATCATCCATTTCATAAGACTTGATAGTGGATATTAAATCAGTTAAAGAAAGAGTATACAAGTCTTTAGTTCTTTTGATCAGTGTACAATTGTGATTCCAACTGTAAGGAAGTGAATTCAGCAGCTTCTTATTAACCAATTGGTTCCAGTGTTATTCCAGCACTCTTCATTTTTTAACCAGTTTCACAACAAACTGGCTATCTGGACATCCAACAACTTACCCATAACATTTCCCTCGTGTCTTTGTTACCCATGATCTGAGTTTTCAATACATCCCATAACACCTTCGCTCCTCTGAACTCTTTAAACTTATGAGAAATTTCAGTAGTCAAGGCCATAGTGATAGCAGCATATGCCTTGTCATCAAGCTCAAATCTCTTCATATCATCTTCATCCTACAAGTGTTCAGGTTTCTTGACCATCTCCCCTTTATCATTCTTGTACAAGGGGATATAAGGACCATACTTGATCAACCTCCACATCTTAGGTTCAGTATAGATAACATGATTCTCGAACCTATAAGCCCAATCAGCATAATCATCTTTGCTGAGAAGTCTAGGTGGCTTATTCCCAGTGCCAATTTCAGTATCAAGATGAAGAGATGCAGTAAGATGCTTCAAATTGGTGTTGATGAAGACATGATGATCAGAAGATCCAAAATCAGAATTTTCGTGCGAGAATAGAATTCGTGCGACAACTAATATCGCGCGATAACAGATTTAGCGCGAGACTCCAATCGTGCGAGATTCCAACTTATCCTCCAAGCGAAATCGCGAGAAAAAACAGAATAACTGCCTGTGCGAAAATGCAGTTTCGCACGTGAAAAGTCCTGAAATTTTTCACACAATGGTTTTCCAATTTACGAATTTTACCAATTTTCATCTCAAATTAACTGATTAGTTTCAATTTGATTCATTTTAGTTCAAATTAATCTGTTTTCTTTCAATTTTGAGTCCAAATTCAATCAAATTCATTCAAAATGTTCACTTTTCTCGAAATTTCAGCAACATAACTTCTCCATATCGATTCTCAATCACCAAGTGAATAGGTAAGATGAAGAATGTGTCAAATCAGCCAAAAACGTATTCAAATCTTGTTCTAGAGCCAAATGCTCTGATACCAATTGTAAAACTCTGTTAATTCCCAAGAACAATAACCAAGATCTCAATCTCAAGAATACGGAATGTAATTGAGATTGGAAGAAGAGAAATAAGGATCAAAATGGTTTCAATTGATAATCAAATTGATTACAATCTTGTGCGAAATGCACAGAACAATTACAAAGCAATTTGAACAATCTGAACTGAAAACTTAGAAAAAACTTTTTTACAAAATGCAAAAATACATATTTATACTAAAACAGATGTTCTCGCGCGAGACAAGCTTTTCGCGCGGAGCTTCCTTTCGCGCGACTTCTCTGACTCGTGTGACTTCACAATTTCACTTGAGATCTTCCTTTCGCGTCTTGATTATCAACATCTTTATTTAGCTTTTGTTGTTTTGCCAAGCCTTATGTAGTCTTCTACACGTTTAGCTGTCTCTTCATAGACTTCGGCCCAGTAGCTAAATAGTTCAGGGTGTAGCATATGGTATTGGTATGGAAGATATCTGGCGCGCAAGAAAAGATGTAATGATGAATGAACGAATAGAGAAGATAATAATGATACTATCTACGTGTACGTATGATGTGTGATAGCATGAAAGTAAAGAACAGGTTTTAATGAAAGTAAAGTATGTTTTAATATAAAAACTATAACTCACTCAGCAACGCTGACTTTTATGTGTTTTCAGTTGGCAGGTAAGGTTGTTGTGGATGGCACGAGGCGGCTACTCAGCTCTTTTTGGATTGCATTCTTTTTTTAACGCTTTTGTATTGTAATACGAACAAACGATGTTTTGTAATGAATGATGTATTACTTTGCAAAAGTGTTTATTAAGGAAATGAAATGTTTATTTAAAAGTTTCCGCTGCAATGTTTATAATGTTAATGAAATATATTTTTATGTGTGATGAATGACTAGCTGTGAGGTGCCCGGGAACGGGGCCTTACAGAGATATGTTTACAAATTAGGCACCGTATATAGTTATGTCATATGTTAGGAGACGAAGAGGAACAAGAACAAACAGTGGAAGCTATTTTGGAAAAAACTCAAGACAATACCAACATCCCAATACAATCTGAATTAGGGACATCCTTATAATATAAGCTACCTACAAAGCCCTTCACAATATCAAGCAATACCTTTGTTCCAAATAACAGATCAACAAAATTACTAGCCTTGTCAACAACAACAAGTGGATAGCTCAGTAATGTCCTTGGAAGACATCATTAAAAGTCTAGCCACTAGCACCCAATCATTCTAAGAAGATACAAAAGCTAGCATAAAAAGTTTGAAGTGCCAAATGACTCAAACTGCTAGTTCAATAAGCAAGATAGAGTCTCAAGGTAAATTACCCGTGCAAACCGAGAATTACCCAAATCACAATGTTAGTGCCCTTACCTTGATAAGTACTACGCAAGAAAAAGACGCTAAAGAAAAAATTATTGTTGAGAAAACGGATAAGGGGAAGAAATGGTTTATGAGAAACAAGATGAAGGAAAGATAAAAGTGCTAGGACTAGTTGAAAGTGAAGTAAATGTCACTCATTGCCCTCCATTTACCTCACGACTACAAAGCATGAAAAATGAAAGAGAAGATGAAGAAATCATGGAGGCATTCACGGAGGTAAAGAAGAGACCACCTTACTATTGCAACAATCAAGTTTTAAACAAAAGTTTGATGATGATGATACGATTGAAGAAATGGCGGAAAAGTTCAAGCTTGGGGAGTGTCGATGGAAGTATTGATATTCATGAGTGCACAAAAGAAAACAAGGTATGAAGAACAAAAATAGAACTACCAATTACTAATGAAAACTTTTTTTCGTTTATTCCACATGCACCAGATTGAAGGAGATGAAGCTAAGTCTAGCCAAAGACGTTAAAGAAAGGCGCTATGCGGGAGGCAACCCGTTTTTGTTATCTTTTTATTTTATTTTTTTCATAATATTTTACATTAAGATAATTTTTTGTTTGTTTTGTGTCAAACTAAAGGTTGAAACGGTCATGTCGAAACGGTCGTGTCGAAACTTTTCATAAAAATGGAACGACTACATTAGGAATAAAAAAACAAAATTGTGAAACGGCCACGTAATGATTGCTTTGTAAGAAAGACACAACCGCGTAAACATTCTGAGTTAAAAATGCTTAAACCAATCTCTAACCATAATTGCTATATGGCTTCTTTACCTCGACTTCACATCCACACCTACCTCTGGTCCTTTCACCACCACTTGCCGACGTCAACCACCACAGTAGGTTTGTTCCACTCTTTTCTTCAAGAGTCGAGGACGATGCTGGATTTTAAGCTTGGGGAGATGCAATTTCTACTTTATCTTTATTTTTTTTATTTTTTATTTTTATCTTTATTTATTTATTTTGTGTTTTTGTTTTTATTTTCTAATTTATTTCTTAATACTTTCATTGCATTGCATTTAGTTACATTTCTACAAAAAAAAAACAAAAGACAAAAAAAGGTCACACCTTCATAGTTCCTAGAAAGATTTTAAGAACAACATGAAAATAATATTACCTTTTATTATGTTATCATAGGTTGCATGACAAAGAAGATTGATAGTAATAAAAAGAAATGTACCCCGTTATGCTAGTGTCCTTTGTTCTTGGGCTTACAATGATAAAAAGCCTAATAGCCAGGTGTGCCTAATGCCGATCTTATCACATAAGAGACCAAGACCTAGCAAAAATAGGTTGAGATCCGAGTCTATCTGGTTTAAAAAAAAGGAAAAAAAATAACAAAAAAATAAGCGAGAATTAGTTATATGATAATATGCCACATAATGGCAAATCTTTTGTGATCTCGCATGGTGAAAAATTGACCACTTGCTCTCTATAGTCCTTGAGGTTGGAAGGTTTTCATCGTGTGAAGAAAGGTGTTGGTATACTTAAATGACTAATTTAACATGGATTAATGTATGACACGATAAATCTGGAACTTAAGGGTTAGAGGATCATAATTGCAAAATTGGTATATTTGTTAATAAAAATCTTGATGGGGCTAAGGTAGGGTGGCCAATATCCTAATCAGTTATTATTTGTTTTGTTTTCACTTCTCGGTTTATTCATATTCTTGACTTCCTTGAGGATAAGGAAAAATTTAAGCTTGGGGAGATTTGTTAGTTATATTTTAGACGTTAATTATTACAGTTTTAGAGTATATTTTGGCATTTATTTGCATTCTTTGCATGTATTTTTTATTTATTTCATAGAATAGTATTTTTTGTGGGATGGAATCTACTTGGTGTGTTTTGGTTGGTTTTGTAGGTTTATGCTTGGAAGAGAAAAGAAAAAAAAGGCTTAAAAATATTATTAAGAAGAATATTGAATTAAAAAAAGTGCAAGAAATTTCCTATTTTGTAGGAATTCTTGTTTGTGATGATTATCATTAGATTTTTCTGGACAAAATAAAGAAACTAAAATCCCTAAAAAAGTGGATATGGAAATCAAAGATTTATTATATAATATAATAAAAAGGATGATTAAATGGGGCATCTTGGAGATCTTAAAAATTTTATTTTGGAATCAAGTTCAAAAGCAGAGGAGCAAGATCAATTAGGTTTTTTTTACAATTCTCTTCATTGTCAAGATACTTAATCATTCGTGTTGTTTTCGTAAGTTTTATTTTATTTTAGTTTTGACTAGTATCATGTCCGCTAGAACAATCTTAGCTTTAACCTTAGGGTTAAATTCTTTGATTTGGTTTGAACTTATGTGAAACGTTTATCAGATGTTTTTATTTTAATAGTTTGTTTGTTTGATTCTTGATCTTAAACCCGGATCTAATCTGATATATATTAGATTGTTAATAAAATGGCCACTTTATTTAATTCTAATAAAGTTCAAATTTAAACCCTAACAAAGTTTAAAATTTGATATAAGGAACAATTAACGGTTTGAGTTGTCTATAAATTCATTCTCGTTATAGATCACACAATCTAGTTAAAGATACCGAACGATGTGTGTGTTTTTTTTATAATTGATACATCTATCGTTGCATCATACACGCTAAGACCTGAACGGCGTGAGCTTAGAGTAGCAGGTTGCTTAATCAAACGACTGCGATTGATTGTACATTAGATAGAGTGGATATCCAAACGGCTTGATATCTAGTATCGATCAAATCATTGATTAAATAGTCATTGCACTGTAATCGTTATGATCTTAAGTCAAATCAAATCAAGAAATTACCTTAGTGTTGGAATTAGTCTTCATATTTGAATTTATTCATAATTTAATTAACGTATTCAGTAATCTCTTTTTCATATTAAAAATACAAAAAATTATCAATTTACCTTTCCTAGTAAAACCTTAACACGACCGCATGGAATTTCCTTTACAGTTTTGACACGACCGTGTCAGCTTGCTAGAATTTTTTACTTTTTGCAATTTACTTTTAGTTTTAGTTTTTAATTAAACCCCCCACCGTCTTTAGTCCATAATCAATTAAAGTAACTGTGCGAAAACGTTTCTGGTATAAAATAATTGACCACGTATCCGTAAGGACACGAATCCTATTTTCGCTCATACTATTCTTGGTGTTCACATTTTTATTATTTATTTGCTGGATTCGACACCCAACAGTGAATCACCGGTTTGATTGTTCTAATTTACCAATAATTTTATTGCTAACTTCTATCTTTGTTTTTATGTTCAAGCTTATTAAGAGCTAAACTTTATTTGTTATCCTAATTTAGTGAAACTTCATGTAATTTCAAATGAACTAATCATGTGGTTTTATATTATGTTAATGTGTTGGTAATCTTAGAAAAACTTTTGATGGGTAGCATCTAAATCTGAATGGGGAGTTACAACTTATGATTTGTAATTGTGAATATCATACAATGTTGAAAAACTTATGAACTAACTTTTATTCGTAAAACCGGTCTTCATAATCAATCCATGGCTAATGAACTTGAAATATATATTAGAAATCATATCACTTTAATTTTTTGATTATTTGCGGGTTTCTTTTTATTAGTCTAAAAGATCTACAGTAATTGTTATGGTAAAATTAATGGTATGTTAGAAAGGAACCTGATCAATTCTCTTTTTAACATTAAGTTATGTTTTCAGAAATTACATGTTAAATGGTTACAGGAGATCTACCTACATTACTAGTAACTTTGATTAATTCAGTTTTGATGTCCTTGTTACTACGAAGCTAGCAAACGAGAAAACCACATTGGTTAACGTTTATAAACATTAGCATAATTACATTAATCAATATCTTAAACCACACCATCAATTCATCATAATTACATAATAAATCTAATTAGGATTATAGCCTTACTTCATTGAAAGAATCAGTAAAGTCTCAATCTATCTTCATCTATCTTTATTTATCGTTATTTTGTTCGTTATTTTGTTTAACTTAACATTTTCTAATCAAATTGATATTCAATATGAGGGGTTGTTGAGTAAGCTTAGTGTGTCCACTGATTAATACTTGGTTCTTACTAACACTACATTACCCCATGACAGGTAAACTTCATTGTGCAAAAAACTTTATCAAAATATATATACTATCCCATGCATCAAGTTTTTGGTGTCGTTGCCGGGGACACATGGTAGTTTGAAAGTCGATCTAAATTTTTGACTATCTTATTTATCTTTCGTGTATTTTTAGTTCATCAGTATAAAAAAATCCCCATCATATTTCAATTTTTGAAACATCTAGTACCGTACCTAAAGGAGCTCTGAATAATGATTCACACTTCATTCCTTCCAAATCCTCTTAGTTAACTACTTACTCTGATGCTGATGAGGGGAGTATTTACTCTAGCCAGTCCACATCCGTGTATTTCTTGGGGATAACCTCATCTCGTAGTCATCTAAACATCATGTCACCGTCTCTCTTTTTAGCCCTGAGGCTATATACCAAGGTGTGGCCAACACGGTTATTAAGACAGTCTGATACACAACTTACTTCAAGAAATAAATCTCCCTACTCAAAATACAACATAGTCTATTCTGATAACATTTCGGCAATGTACCTCACAAAAAAACCCGGTTCATCACCAACAAACCAAACTTGATGAGAACGACATTCTTTTTGTGCATGAATTGGTTTGTGTTGGTTTTTTTCGTGTTTTCCATATTCTTGTGGAATACCACTACTTATAAATTTTCATTAAAGTTTTCCACACAAGATATTTCATTTTCAAATCTAGTTCGAGTATTTAAGTATCTATCACTCCAACTACAGGACCTATTAACATACTGTATGTTAGATGTTTAGATTGTATTTATGTATTGTAATCTCTTCTTATTCGTCTCCTCATTGTTTATTATATTTATATTGGTTTATAATTGGAATGGAAATCAAAGAGATTACACCACTATTAGTTATTTGATGATCTGTTGTTGGGGTCATGCAAAAACTTAACCTAAGTAGCTATGGTAATTAGGTATCATACATATAAGGAGCATGTGTTAGTGTTACACGTTTCATCTCATTATATTTAACTAAGTTACTTAACAAAAACTAAACTATTTTATCTTGACTATAAACGGGTGTGGATAGATTAATTAAACTAAACCATTGTTACCAAAAAAAAACTAAACTAAAAGATTATCATAACCGAGTTTCAAGTATTCAATAGAATTGTGTCACCTAGGTTATACCAAATTAAAAAAGCGCGTAGACATGATTAAATTGTTATTCTTGTTTAAAATGTGATTACCATTTAGATAATGTGTTATGTAAATTAGATAATGACACTAACTAAATTCAAAACATGGTTATATCATCAATAAATACCAATTATGACAATACTATAATCAATCATCAATAACTAATAATGCAAAGACTAATACTTTGATGAATGGTCAATTAGACTAATCAACAAATTATTTTAATCAATGAAAATAATAAACACATAAACAATAAAAGATGATCAAACAAAAGTTTGGATCTACAATAGATCTAAACAAAATTAAAGACGACTAACTAACCCTACACTTAGGGATAATCACAAAGTTAAACTATCTATAAAACAAACAGTTAATATATTGTCACTATATAAACTTTGATTAAAATTAACTAGAAAAACATCTCTAATTATCTTTGCCAACTATTATGTAGCCGTTTGAAAATCGTACTAGCTTGAACTCTCTAAAATTGTTGTTCGAACCAACCTCAAGGCAGCCAAACGGATGCTGCCTTTTAAACCTATCCCATCCACAACAGCGACCCTAAAACTGAATATAGAAAAGCCCTTTTAATTCTCCAACTTCCTGGTTGGTGTAAGTGGGCATTATGCGAACCCAACAACCACAAAATTACACCAATGAAACTCCATATGATTTCGAGCAATGTCACATTCACGTGGACCCATTTTTCTACTACAAATAAGGATTTTAATTCATGACTATTTATTTCTATTGACCTTTTATGATTCATGTTTGAGCTTCATGTATTTCAACAATTAATCTAAGCTTATGGGCCTTCAAATGTATTCACACCTGAGCTTGCTTTCTAAATTAAACAATCCTCAACAAAGCTAATTCATATATTTTTTTCAAGTCTCCATCATTCCACCCTCGTGATCTGTAATTTTAATCAATAAAAAGAAATCAGACCTATTTTATAATTTGAAATATACTTTGAATCAAATTAACAATTTATTTTGATTCATAACAGTAATTGTTATCTATGAAGAGAATGAAACTAACAAAAACTTAAATGTTTAGCACTGGCTATCAACTGACGAATTTTACAAAGTGCTGAATCACTGCCAATCAGCACTCTCAAAGTGATGAACTTCTGATTGACTGATTATAAGCACTCAACTGGATTTAGGGATGTCAATGGGCCAGGTTCGGTATAGGTATTGATAATCCCAATCCCATACCTGGTTTTAAAATATTACCCCATACCCGGCCAATTACCCGTCGTGTATGGTCGGGTAATACCCACCGGGTATCGGGTATACCTGTGGGTGTTGAGTATACCCTTTAGAATGGTTATGGGCATACTTGTAACGCCCGGATATTTTCGTTAAAGCCGACGAAAGAACAAAAGAAATAGTCGAGGGACCAAACTCGCCAACGAGAGAAAGTTGGGTAAGTGGAGGTATTTGAAGGGAGAGGGCAGCCCTTACCCTCTCCCCACACTTGAAACATCATCAATAAGAGAAAGAATAGAGAAATGGGGAGAAAAGAAGAGAAATGTTGGTTCGGGTGGGTTCAAGAGAGCAAAATCGTCTTGTTGCGGGTCAAATCGAAGCTCAACTTCTTGGTGTTGTTTGTGTGAGTTCTAGGACCCCTTTTTACATGTTTTGAATGATTTTGGGGCTGGAACACATCTAAAACCCGTTTTAAGTATGTGTGTGTGTGTTTGACCCATTTGTACGTGTTTGCGTGTGATGCGTTTGGAGTTTGTTTTCGGGCTTGTGTGTGCTTGAATGGTGTGTGGTATGCATTCCTAAGGTTTACGATGGTTAATTTGGGCTTAGAATGGGTTTGGATGAGCTTGGAGGTCGAAAATGGCAGATTGGGTTTGGGATGAACTGCATTCTGCATCAGTTAGGGCTAGGCGACCGACTGGAGGCCATTAGGCCGAATGGGGTGCGATTGAGGTTCATTCGTACGATTGAGGTTTATTCGCACGATTAGGGGGCTAGTCGCATGGGGAGTCATGCGACTGAGGGCCCATTCGCATAAGTGCTCATCCGCATTGGTGTTTATCCGCATGAGGTCCATTCGCACAATTATGGTGTTCATCCGCATTGGTCCATTCGTATTATGTTCAGTCGCCTGGAGGCCATGCGACTAAAGGGTGCCCATACGCCCAAATAGGGCTGGTGTACCCGAGGAAAAGTGTAGTTTAATTTCTAACTTTCGGGGAAAGTACAGATGTAAGTTTTGACGTCGAAGTTCCCGTAAGTTCAAGTAAGATGACGGTTGAGGCCTTGGTGGTATATTGGGCATGATGAGGATGATGTTTCATGATTATGCATGATGTATGTTATGTATGTATGATGATGCCCTGTATGATGATGCTACTGTGTATGTTGATGTTCCTTATTATGATGTATGTTTATCTTTCCCGTGACTTTACGTGTTATGTTAATGAATGAAACGAAAGTATGAGGTAACATAAAGTGGAAGATAATGAAAGAGGAACATGATGAACGAATGCATGCATTAATGAATGAACGAATGAAAGTAAGAAAGGTTTGCAAGCAAATGTATGGAGGTTCACACCCAATGAAGGGTGTTAGCTCAACTGTGTGCGGGTTAGTTACCCCAGAAGGATGCACACTGGGGTCCAATCTTTATGATTGAGCATATGTATGGGATTTTGCCGCTCGCCCTAGGTGACTGGATTAGCGTCGTGCACAATGTTCGTGGTTTAATTACCACAGGTCCAGCATCAGCTTCATGCACAATGTTCGGGATGTAGCATATGGCATTGATCCGTAATGAAAAAGAAATATAAGTGATGAATGTACTTGCCCTAGTACTGGAGTTAGCTTCGTGCACAATGTTCGAGGTCTATGAAAGACCTCAGGCCCAGTAACCAGCTTTGTGCACAATGTTCAGGGTAATGTACATGTCATCGAACGAAATGAACGTACGAATGAAAGAATGTATGAATTGAACGTTAACGAAATATCATAATAAAGAACGAAACGAGATCCTTGTCATTCGACCTCAATAATCGTGGTTGTGTGCCAGGAGAAGGGTAAAGACTGATGGGATCTAGATGAGAAATGAATGATATTGATATATGTTGAATGAACGAAAGTTAACGAACGTAAAGAAAGATAATAATGATATTATCTATGTGTACGTTGTAACGCCCTGAAATTTCGAAGCAAACCATTTAATAACAACGGGCTTTACAAGGGTTAATTAATAAAAAAAAGAAAAGTTAGTGGGCTATGGACTAAATTAACCCTAATGGGCTATGTTTTGATGGGTTTAAGGGCCCTTAATCAGCCCTTAAACATGCATGATCAGCCTCCATCCCATCATTTGCAACCCTAGCCCCCATTCTAGAGAGAGAAAGTAGTGTGAGAAAGTGAAGAAAAACCCAAGGATTTGGTGTGCTATTGTGAAGAGATTGAAGATCTGGGTGTTGGAGCTTCAAACCACAAGAAAGGAGCAACAAATCAAGACGGTGTAAAACGTGTGGAGCTTCAGTGAAGAAAACCCAAGGATTTGGTGTGCTATCGTCATCCAAACATCCCTTTAGAACAGATCCGGATTTCTATGGTTTTGGGTTCAAAAAGTTTCAAAGAAACACAAAAAGGTCAAATTTTACGTATGAAAACGTGTAAAAAGGTTAGATATGGTTTCATGGATGGTAAACCAAGGATTTGGACGTAAAAAGTTAAGATTTTGGGTTAAAACGGGCTGGTTCGCCATTTTTATGCATCCGGCAAAACTGTGAGCCCGATCAGCGAAATTGTGCCTCCAACCAGCGAAATTGTCCCTTCAACCAGCGAAACTGTAGTTTCGCTTGGGCGAAACTACAGTGTTCGAGGAAACCATTAAGACTTAGCGAATCTAGGAAATTCCAACGAAAGTTGGGCGCTCATGGCAGCGAATCTGTCCAACGAACTGGCAGAAGTGCTGCCCAGCGAAACTGGTAGCGAAACCGCCAGCGAAACTGGCAGAGAAACTGCCAGCGAAACTGGCAGCGAAACTGCCAGCGAAACTGTCAGCGAAATTGTGAAGAAAGTGACGTTCTTGTGTATTAACTTCCGTGCAGCTCGTGTATTCGGACTATAGCTTAAGTAACTTAGAATTGAAGCTATTTTGCTAAGTTCAGGTGAGTTCTAGACCCCTCCTTTACCCGTTTTCAAGTTTTGGGTTATATGTATACTAAAATACATACTTTTATGATACAGTTTTTAAGACCTCTTATCAAGAAAAATAAATTTTTCCTAGCCAGGGGCGTTTCCCCTTGGACCCCACTAGCGGCTGCCGCCCCTAGAACCCCGCTATCAGGGGCTCCGCCCCCGAACCCCCGCTGTCCGCCGGAGAGTCAGTTATCTGGTTTATCTCTCATGGTTGATGAAATGCGAATGCTTAGACTAAGAGTTTGCTTCTTAATATGTGTTAAATGCATGTGAAAACTAAGATATAAGTGAAACTTAAAGAACTGTTGTTGGACCCATAACGTATACCTTGATAAAGTAAAGCCTTGCAAGCAGTTGATAAAGGAGGGTTGCATCTGTTGAGCCCTCACAATGATAAGTAAAGGCTCGAACATGCAGGTCAGTAAGGTCTGGATTGGCATGACATAATGGCCTGTTTAGGTACGACAGTAAGGCCTGAATTGGCGTGTCGGTAAGTCCTGTGTTTATCATAGGCATCGATAGTAACTGGGAATTGACGGATAAAGAAGAGTAATAATTAACAAGTAATGGCAAGGCACCGATAAAGCGATAACCCGTGTGTATCATGTTATGATAGATGATGATTATTTTCAAATGTTAAAGCTAATACCTCTTACAAAGTTATTTAACAAACTAAACCTAGAATTCACTCAGCGAAACTGACTTTTTATGTATATTAGTTGACAGGTGAGCGTTAGGGCTTATAGGATGGGAGCATGGATCTAAAGCTTCTTGGCATCTAAAGACTGGCATCCCTGATGATGAAGAATTTAAGAGGATTTTAAAGAGTATTTGATGTTTAAAGACAATGTTTATATTTAATTTTACTATGTTGTAATGAATTACAATTACTATATCTTTCCGCTATAATATATATACAATATATGTAAACAAATGTTTTAAATCTATGTATTACTGTGAATGACCAACTGTGAGGTTTCCTGGGTTCAGGGCCTTACATACGTATGATATGTGATCATGTATGAAAGTATAGTATGTTTGAAAGAAAGTATAGAACGGTTTAACGAAAGTAAAGTATTTACTTTATAAAACTAGAACTCACTTAGCAATGCTGACTTTGATGTGTTTCCAGTTGGCAGGTAACGGTTGCTGAGGATGGCACGGGGCGGCTACTCGGTCTTTAGGATGACATTCTTTTGTTTAATGTTTTTGCATTGTAATGCGAACAAAATGTTTTGTAATGATGTTGTATTAACTTGCAAAAGCATTTATATAGAAATGAAAGTTATTTAAATGTTCCGCTACGATATTTCATGAAAGACAAATGTATTATATCTTTTATGTGCGATGATGGCTAGCTGTAAGCGTCCCGGGAACGGGGCCTTACAATACTCGCAGGTATTAACCTATCCTTGTCAGGTTGTTGTGTTCATTTATACAATTTTATTTTATATATTTAAGTAGCCTATTTTAAATATTAAATATGATCATCTTTAGAAAATTTGGTGTAGTAAACTACAATAACATCTTCATTAGGTAAATTTAACATTAAAGTTAGTTATAACAAGTTATTTAAATTCTCATCAAGATTACAAAACAACTACAAACATAAATGTTTTAAAATTCCAAATCAAAATAATCAGAACAAGTTAGCAACAAGTATTCTCATTTCATAAAGTTTCATATCTAAAATACATATTTAATATTCAAAAAACTAAGTTAATTTTTTTAATATTTAAAAATAAAGAACTTCGGGTATATGTTCGGGTAAATGGGTATGTGGTTTCGAGTAATCGGGGCGGTTTACCTAATCCTATACCTGTCTACCCGCAAATTTTTTTCAACTAATCCTGTACCCAGCCCAATACCCATCGGGCTTCGGGTATACCCATCCTATATGTTTTGGTTTTCAGGTATACCCATCCTATATGTTTTGGTTTTCAGGTATACCATCGGGCTTGAGTTTTTTTGTCATCCCTAACTAGATGAGCAGTTGATCAATGGCTAAACTAGACAAGGCTGTCTGTACCAAATTATATTAGTGGTTGTAATGTTCTACCTTTTGGCGATAGCATTATGCTGATGCTGCTGATTTCTGATGTGTCAATTGTCTGTCTACGATGTATATATGTTTTCCTAAACTAAGAATATATGTAAAGTGATTGTTATTTGTGTCTAGCTTTCTTAGTATAAATATCTCTTACTTGTATAGTTTGAAAATTAGCTTGGTAGCCCCCTTGTTATCTGCTAATTGTTACTCTTTGTATTTTAGAAAAGATTAATCAATGTGAATTTGAAAGAACATCTTGTGTCTTTATTGTTACCCAAAGTATCTATGTTTGTTAAGTATGACAGTTGACTTAGATTGCGTATCTGCTATCGGTTGATCACTAGAAAAGTTTATTGTCCATAACCCAATCCAATAGCAATCAACTTAATTTAATTGTTGTTGTATTTATGTTTCAATTTTATAATTAAGTTTAGTTAAGTAATTATAATCACTCAGAAGTTTTTAATCTCTTAAAACCTTCAAACTCTAAATTTGAATCAATTGGAGCTAACTCAGAACATAAAACTTGTACTTAAATTAAACAATGCATGCAAATTACTCAGCTCATCATTATTCCCTTATATTAGTCCCATGTAAAGGTGAAAAGGCATATAAATCATTTACCCTTACAAACAAACAAACATACCCAGTGTATCCCGCTGAAGAGCAGGGTCTGGGAGGGGTATGTGGTGGCAAGTTTTTCCTCTATCCTGATAGATAGAGAGACCGCTTCCGAAGAGACCCCTGACTCGTTAACAAAGGCGGTAACCATAACAATCATAATAATCATAATCATAATAATCATAATACATATCATGCAACACATAGGCAAATATCGCATCACATACAGAGTTAGATAGTGCGCGCATCATAAAAAGCGACATGTAACATCCAAACAGGGGAAATGACGAAAGAAAAAAAACTACAGACGCGGGAGGTCCCGCCACATGTAACCGTAGCCCGTCCACCCACAAATCCCACTAAAGTCCTTAATTTTTATTCTACGCCTCCACTCACTCCTATCCTCGATCATGTGCTCAGAGAGGTGCAAGTCTATCATATCTCGCCTAATAATCTCATCCCAAGTCAACCTAGGTCTACCTCTACTCCTCCTACCCTCTACGCTGATGTTCTCTACTGCTCTAACAGGTGCTGCCATCGTTCGCCTCTTCACGTGCCCAAACCATCTTAGTCTTCCCTCTCGTATTTTATCTGTGATACATGCCACCTCTAGCCTCTGGCGAAAGACGTCGTTTCTGATCCTATCTAATCTTGTGTGTCCACACATCCACCTCAGCATTCGCATTTCTGCGACCTCTATTTGTCTTTCTTGCGATTTCTTTATAGCCCAACAGTCAGTGCCGTATAGCATAGCTGGGCGTACTGCCATTCTGTATAGTTTTCCCTTTAGTTTTGGTGGAACCTCTTATCACACAGAATCCCTGATGCTGCTCTCCACTTTCACCATCCTGATTGCACACGATGGGCTACATCGTTGTGTATCTCTTCGTCTTCCTGTATATACGAGCCAAGGTATTTGAACCTACACGTCCGGGGGACCGCGATGCCCTGTATACTGATTTGGTTGTCCTCTTCGGCCTCACCACTAAAGTTACAATGCATGTATTTTGTCTTAGAGCGACTTATCGTTAGGCCCTGCGTTCTAGTGCTACTCTCCACTGTTCTAATCTCTCGTTAAGCACCGCCTTAGATTCTGATATTAAGACAATATCATCCGCAAACAGCATACACCATGGGACTGGCTCTTGTATAGACTTGGTCATCTCGTCCAACACTACAGTGAAGAGGAATGGGCTCAATGCCGATCCTTGGTGGAGTCCCACTTCCACCGGGAAGAAGTCTGTGTCTCCGACAGGTGCTCGTACACACGTTTTTGACCGTCATACATATCCTGTATTATTTTGATATACCTCTCTGGTACCCTTCTAAGTCGTAGACTTTCCCAGATTAGTTTCCGCGGCACACTGTCATAGGCTTTTTCTAGGTCAATGAATACCATATGTAGATCTCTTTTCTTTTCTCTATATTTCTCCATATCCTCCTTATGACGTGTATAGCTTCCGTTGTAGAGCGTCCTGGCATAAATCCAAATTGGTTTACCGCTATCTGAGTTTCTCGTCTAATTCTCGTGTCCACAATTCTTTCCATAGTTTCATCGTGTGACTCAATAGCTTTATTCCCCTGTAATTTGCGCAACATTGGACATCTCCTTTTTTTCTTATATATGGGGACTATGACACTGCTTCTCCACTGCTCTGGCATCTTTCCTGTCTTAAAGATAGTGTTGAATAAGTCCGTTATCCATTGTAGGCCCTCATCTCCAAGGCACTTCCACACTTCAATCGGAACGTTGTCTGGTCCACCGCCTAGCCCTTCCCATTTTCCTCAAAGCTCTCCTAACTTCATCGACTGTGATGCTTATACAAATCATTTACCCCTTAGTTTATACAAAAGACCCAAATTCGTATATGTACATGCAAGCTTTTTGTACAGAGAATAAAGAGTAGTATATACTAATGAATTAATCTTGATAAATCTTAGTTTATTAGTTCAGAGTTTGTTTTGGTAAAATTGATGTTAGAATATTGTAATATTTGTTTAGTTAATTTTCTAGTTTGAGTTTAATTAGAAGCCTTAGGGAGCGTGTTATACTTTTAGTATATATAGATGAGTAGTTAGTGTGAAATTTTTTTCTACATTTTTGTTTGAGTTAAAATATTAAAAGAGTAGTGGGATATTTCACAAAATAATCGTGTTTATCGTCTATTTTAATGCAATTGACTCTGATATATAAAAGGGGCTTTTATATATTTTGGTAAGTCATTATCAAGTTTGCTTGGGTTTTGGTACCTATTGTGGGGTGCTACGTACGTTCGCTTCTCATCATCAAAATTATCCAGATTCTTCTTGACCCGGTCTCCACTTCAAAAGTTATTAACTTAACTGTCATTCTAAAACTAACTATCATGTATTTGAATCTAAGTGAAGAACTTTTAAGTTGCAAATGAATTTAAAATCCTTGTGCAAACCTCAATAACTTGTTTAAGTTGAACTTGAGAAGTCAAAACTAAATTAAAGTTCATTGTGAAGTATGTAACACACATCAATAAGTTGATTCATTAATATTTTACGTTGGGATATACCTAGTTCACACTTTCATTACAAAAATATGATGTAGTGCTAGGGGCAATGACTCAAGATTATAAATCAATAACTTTATTAATTGCTCTAATATCGCAGCCTTACCCTACACTTTAGAATATATAATATGTTGTAACAAGGTATATGACTATATCGCTACAAGACCACCAGCAATTGATAGACTTGTAAGCTGAACATGAAAACTAATGACAAAAACTTCAATATGAAGTCCATGAACAGGACACATCAGCGCGTAAAATCATTGTACTGAACAAAGGAACTGATTTATCTGTTTCAAAAGTTTAATTATGCTCAAATATACACGGTTGCAATTGCACACTTTCATCACTAGAATCTCAAGCATGAATGCTATTATAAAGGATAAAAATTGAAAGCTCACATTTAGAAAAGTGATACTTTAAAATATGACATTAGCGATAAAGAACATTTAGTAAGAGGTTCTTGTTTTGATCAAACTCCTAAACATGCACTCCAAACCATTCTCCATTTCTTGAAAAAGGCACACCATATCCTCATTGGAAATTTCAAGCTGATCATGTCTATCGGTTTTTCTTTTCGAAAGAATTTGTGTACAAGTGACCACCTTGATGGCTTCGGCTTCGCGACAGATCCAGACAAGAACAATAACAATGACTTGTATACAGATGATCTAACGACACCAACATCTCTTACTACTTTAATAGCTGATAAGAGATGTAGATCAAGATCTATGGGTTTTATACCCAATCTTCTCATCGATTTGCTTTAAAGATATCATAGCTTTATTGGCATCTTTCTTCAGGTTCTTGATGAATGAAGTGGTCAAGCATACCTCTCCTTTTCTCCTTCTCATGGCTGACTGAACAACTTTAGCATTTTCTTTGACTTGTGAGACCAAGTCTCTTGTAGAGCCACATATATCCATAAGACTTATGGATTTATCCAACAACTCATTGACCAATTCGGTGTATGGTTATGTTTTAGAGCTTGCTGGGTCTGTGGCAAACTTAGAACACTGTCAACACATTCATACAATACTTGCAGCTTCGTTAGCGCACTGCAGATGGTATCTGCAGTAGGAACAGATGAGACGGACGCCTCCCATGTTCTAAATTTGCGGACCTCCTCTTGAGCCTGGCAGATGACTGGATGTGGTCTGGTTGGTAAACTAGTGGATCGGATATGATGAGTATCATCTGATGAAGAAGATGTAGAAGCCATTTTTTTCTTTCACTTCTGTCAAATGACTCGAAAGGTTTTTGATGGTAGATGTGGATCAAATGGATCATATATATATAAGGAAGAGAGTGGGTGATCAATCACACAATGTGAAGCCAACATGTGCCTTTCATTATAAGAGTTGACCCTTCTTGCCAACTATGCAACAATGGCTCCAAATTTTGTCTTATATGTTACTGATCAAACAGATGCCATTCTCTCATTGAATTGTCTCACTTCTGCATTACAAAGTCTGTTTCTATGCAATATCTCATGTTAAATTATTAGTTAGGAAGGATTTGCAAAATCAAAAGGCAGCATATATTAGCTGTGAAATCATTGTGATGGCCCAGACTTGAAATCTAAATAAAATGATGGGTATTGAAAAAAAAGCATATCTACAAAGTTAATTTAAAAACTATGTATCAATTGTGACAAAGACACCATGTTTTTATAAAACAACTAACTCACACGGCCTCTAATCCTACACATAAATCTACATCTACGTCTATCATGGGAGACACATTTTTCACACACCTTGGTACCTTGGGTACGCAAATAGACCATGTGCGCGTACAATTTCTAGGATCTCTCAAATCAATGCGAGGAAAGGCTAATGGCGTTTAAGGTTCTTCTAGAGCTAGCTAATGGCAGATACACGTGGGAAGATAATTTTTTATTTTCTCCAACAACTATGAAGATGAGAGGTTTGTGGCACTGAAGATGCCATGTTAGGGAACAACTCATAGAAAAGAGTTTCAGCCATAACCTGAAATAAAAGAAAAGCATCTATTGATCCATAATCAATAATCCCTGCAGGGCTTAATTTGTTTATCATCCAGGGAGGGACCCACCACAGCTGATTCCAAGAAGTGCACATGGTTCTCTTAAGATCAAAACAGAAAACTGCCTCTTGTTAATTTAAAATCTTCAAATTGTAGAGAAGACAACATAAATAGATTCTTCATCATCATCATCATCATCAGCTAGCTATCTGATCGATCCACTAGTTTGCCAGGCCGGATTCGTAACAGGAGGAGCTCATTGATGTAGAAACCACTGGATTGAGCTGTTGTTTTCTTGTATGTGTTTCTGGATACAGTTAATATGATGGTATTAGAACTTTCTAAATGAGCATACTGTATTTGCTGGAATTCTATGTATAGGATAAGGGCTATATACATCAAGTGATGCTATACATACTCCTGCACAAATTTTATTTGTAATGCCTCTCACTTTTAACTATAAAACAAACTACTATTTTCTTTTAACTATTTTTATTTCACATAACATCAAAACTTAAACGTTTTTCTTATATTTTGTATTGTAATTTTAATTTATTGTTTTCTTTTCAATCTTTTAATAATATTATAATTATATTAGTGTTCATAACATTACCTATAAACAAAAATGAAATTTAAAAATCTATTGAACTAATCAATAAAAAAGATGTATATAATGCTAGGGTTTAAAAGTCGGCTAACAAAAAACATAAATCGATCATTTAAATGAGCTGGAACCAATCTCGAGCTCAAATTGTCATGCTTTTTAAGAAAAAAGGTTTTTTTTAATCATATAATATGATAAGTTTTAAAACTGGTTTGAAAGGCATGAGGTATGATAAGTAATAAGGTAATATCTGTAGCCTAACCTACAATAAACTAGGAAATATAGGAAGTAAACTAGAGCTGTTTCACTATACAATAAAACCACTAATCTTTGATATACAGCGGTGCTAAAAATTAATCTAATCAAATGTAAATATTTATTTGATTTTCCTTTAGTCGTAATACTTAGTGATTTAAACGGAAATTCTGCGCACACGCTACTTTTTTTAGGGTTACCAATTCAAACGGTCACGGTTAGGGCTAACCATAACCTTTCTGTCTGGTGTAAGACCTAACTCTCATACAAGTTTGTCTTTATTTTTATTCTATCATACGGTTTAACCTAATCGTAACATACGAGGTTTGTGTTTTTGTGTTTATTATTAATTATCATATTACAAGTAATTTTTTTATTAAACATGTGACGGTTGTTACAAGTAGTTTGTTATTTTATCACACGGTTAACCTAAATGTAAAAATCGGTTGTTATTATACAGTTACATTACAAGTTGGTTCATACATATACAATTAACATTATCAACATTACAAATATAAAACAAAAAAACAAAGAAACACAACCAAACAAAACAATCAAATATACAAGCCATCATAACTGAAACTGCATTATATATACAACAAGTGTACATACAAAAAAATACAAACAAAATATTATTAATTTGTTATATCTGCATCGTCACTGCCCTGACCTAATCCGCCCGCTCCAGAGGGGCCATCACCGTCATGGCCTAACCGCCTGGGTGGTTGTGACAACAACGGCGTACCCGGGCGGCATAGTCCGCGACCATATGCTGGATGACCCAGTCCAGCATATCCTCAAGCCTCGTGACCCTGGCTCGCGTGTCCTGAAGCATATCTATAACGTGAGCAGGCAATCGCACGGCATGGTACATGCGCTGAGGATGCTGGGCGGGTCCTGGTCGTGCGGCGGAGGAATGGGCTGATCCTCCCCGCCACAAGCGGCTCATGGGCAACCTGAACGTGGACCTCAGCCCCCGCCAACGGGTGGGTCCACCAACGGCTCGGGCACCCATGCCACTAGCTCATGGTATCTACTAAGCAGGTGCCACGTGCCATCAAGGAACCTCCGGACGATCCTCATCCTAGTGACGGTGGCCTGGTTTGCCACGCGCACAGGAATCGGAGGTAGCGGGAGCTGGGACATGGCATGCGCGTACCCCAGACCCCGAGCGATCCGGGAAACGATGTTCCCGCCCACCAACGCCCTCGCGTCTACCTGTGATAATAACTAGCAAAGTAGTCCGCAAGGGCATGCGCGAGGTGGCGTAGTGTCGGGTGTGAGTACACACCATAGAATGAAAAGGTCGGCGGTGTTGACCTGTCAGTCCCGCCCCACGACCAGCTACGGACGTGGCGATCAGTCGGTGAATGTATGGATATAGAGGGTCTCGTATATGAGAGGATCTCGAATCACCCCGTATGGACCGTCGCTGATCGCAGGCCACCAGACCTGATCCGAGTCGTCAGCCCCATGAATCAGGCGGTGGTGTACATCGGCTGTCGGACCTCCAACTCCATATAGAGGCCGCTGACGACAGCGAACCGTCTAAGTGACATGCGGTGGAGGAGCCAAACATCCGGAATGCAACCTCCGCGAGCTGACGACCATCCGTGATGTCGTCCTCATCAAGCTCCGGAAGCTCCTGTGCACGAGGACGGAATATAAATATGCAGTAAAACTCCACAGTGAGCTCTCGATAGGCAGGGTCGCCCATCCTGAACAGCTGGTCCCATGGGCTGTCATCGCCTATGATCTCAAAAAATCGCTCGCGCTCCCCAACGAGCTCTAAGATCTCCTCTGACAAGACAGTCCCCGTGCTGGCGATCGTCCTCTCAGGGTCCTGAACCGCTCGTATGGTGTACTCCCCTGTGGCTCCTCATTCAAATCTGGAAGCTTCGGCTTTTGATAATGATCTCCCGAACTCGACATTGTTTTGAATTAAGGTGCTTTTGGAACGACGAAGGCTTTATGTTGAAAATCAGAAAGATATTTTGTTGAAAAAATAAAGATATTAATACTTCAAAAAATTGAAAAAAGGTAATCGTTGTTGAATGAAATTGTGAGGTTATTTATTGTGAAAATCTGGGCGCCAAACCGTCACGGTTTGGCCAAACCGTGACGGTTCAAAGTAGGTGACGCGTGAATTCGGGGCCTTTTGTCAGAGTACCTTATACCGTAAAGGTGTACCTGGTACCCTAAAGGTCACAGTTAGGGCAAACCATGACGGTTTGGTGACTGGTTTTCACTTTATCTGTGTCCTTTTATCGTTTTATTGTCACGTGGTGTCAGATGACAGACACAGAAACCGTGACCGCAAGCCCTTGCGGTCACGGTTAGGTTGCACAACATGACCTTTTGCCCTAACCGTGACCTTTAGGTCCAGTCTACCCCCCAAAACCCTTGCGGTGTCCCCGTTAGGACCCGATTTAAATTGGTAAAAGTGATCTATAAGTTGGTCACTTGAATTTGCGTGAAGAATCTTTAAGGATCCATTGGATACTTTTCCAAACTGATAGTCCAGAGCGGCGTGTTCATCCGTGAATAGTAAACCAAATTAGTACATAAACAGGTGGCACCTGTGTTTTTACATAAAAGTGTAGGTGGCATGAACTGCAGGACACCAAGATAAATGAGCGTTTTGGACTCATGAAACTTCTACTGCTGCATTCCTAAGAGCCTTGCATTTGGCTTCAATGGAGAATCGGTATATTAATTATCTACAAACAGATTTCTATGAAATATTATTGGATCTCGAGAAGATAATATTGATCAACCTCTATTAAAGAAACCACCTTAATTAGAATCATAAAATGCTTTTAAATCAATAGAAGATTTATAGCAAGGGATACATCTGGTCTTATGGATGTTAAGTATTGTAGTGAACCCGCCGACTTCCGATATGGATTAGCCATTTCTTTTCCACCATTCGTATGAAATGGAGTTAGAAGGGCTTGAGTGTGATGATGTTGAGATAGGAGTAT
Source organism: Flaveria linearis (assembly GCA_024085815.1). Classification (NCBI taxonomy): domain Eukaryota; kingdom Viridiplantae; phylum Streptophyta; class Magnoliopsida; order Asterales; family Asteraceae; genus Flaveria; species Flaveria linearis. Next base: position 27,343,840 of record CM044012.1, on the reverse strand, counting down.
ATTAGTACTAGCGAACACTTTAATGCTAAGAAAATGATTCAGAAGGCAGGTTTCTATAGAGAACCTGGTGCCAGTGAATGAATGATTGAGGAATGAATGCATCATTGTTGCATGCAAGAAAAATATCATCTACATAAACAATAAATTAAGACAAAATATTTTTATGATTATAGATGAAATGAGAAGCATCCACAATAAAGTTGAGAAAACTAAAAGTTAGCATGAAGGAGGTGAATTCCATACCACCCTTAGAGCTTGTTTGATACTATAGCCTTGAAATTTGCAGACATGATTTGAAAACTAAAGATGACTGAATCCTTATAGTTAATTTATGAATATATTTTCATAAAGAATGTCATGAAGGTGTAACACCCGGCCTCTCACACCAACAATATTGTCCGCTTCGCCCACGAGGAGCTCACGGATTTGCTTTTGGTTGCCCGGGTGAAAACTTCCCAGGGAGGTCACCCATCCCTGGATTGCTCCCACCTGAGCACGCTTAACTGTGGAGTTCTCCTCTCATCCACAGCCAATACGCCCAAAACGCGTTGTTGATATTAGAGGTCAGACATTCCTTATGAACCAGGAATCTCTCCTGTCCACGGCCGATGTGGGATATGTGTAGGGTGTCACAAGCACCCCCTGTTTGGACTCATCATCCTCGATGAGCCCGAGAAGTCACCATCCTTGGTGAGGTATGTCCCATATCCCGAACGGCACAGGAGTGGCTCTGATACCATTCTGTCACACCTGGCCTCTCACACCAACAATATTGTCCGCTTCGCCCACGAGGAGCTCACGGATTTGCTTTTGGTTGCCCGGGTGAAAACTTCCCAGGGAGGTCACCCATCCCTGGATTGCTCCCACCTGAGCACGCTTAACTGTGGAGTTCTCCTCTCATCCACAGCCAATACGCCCAAAACGCGTTGTTAATATTAGAGGTCAGACATTCCTTATGAACCAGAAATCTCTCCTGTCCACGGCCGATGTGGGATATGTGTAGGTGTCACAGAAGGAATGCATTATTAACAACAAGTTGGCACTGAGCCTTAATTTTGAGAAAGAGCAAGGGATATAATGGCATGAATAGTTTTTATGACCAAACTATAGGTATCAAAGTAATACTTGGTGTATTATTGTAGAATGCCTTTATAAAGAAGTCTAGCCTTAATTTTGATAACATACTAATGGGATTGTTTGAGGCTTGTAGGTTTTGTTCATATCCCATTTCTATTAGATCATCTAACTCTAGACCTATTGCTTCACACCATTTCGGGTCTTTAAGGGATTCGTTATTGGTGTGAATTTTAATAATAGTGGGAATTAGGTGAGAGAGTTATGATGTTTATGAAGGAATGACTAAAATAATTGTAGTTTTGTTTTGTCGTTCATGGTAGTTGTGGTGAAGGTGAGATAGGGAGAATAGGATGTTGACCAAAGGAATAATAGGAGTAGTGAGATAGGGTAAGGATAGGGAATGGTTTATTAGGAAGGGTGACTTCTTTGTTTCTATGATAGGTATGGGCGTCCGTGAAACATAGGGGTTGGAGACAGTACAGTCTAATGATGGTACTGATCGAGATGTGGATATAGGAAAGGTGATAGGGTCATTCGTTATGAGTGGAGGCTAGGTAGCAGGCTATTATGTTTGAGGTGCATCAGGTTGTGTTTTACGTCTGTATTATGTGAGATAAAAGGCTGAAATGGTTGGTTTTGGAGAGTGGGGATCACAAGATAGAATGCAAGGTTATGGTATAAGTGGCGAGGAGGCTCTAGTAGTAGGAGTGGTGGGTGGTGGTGTTGGAGTAGGAATTAATGGAGGTGGAAGCCATGGGGTGGGCATGAGGAAGTCATATATTGTTCCTAATAATGGTATGAAGTTATTTTGGAAGCAAAATGCCTTGCAACAAATTTAACATGAGTATGTAGATTTCAAGGTTGAATAACAAAGGAAAAGGAAAGGAATGGATCGTAGTTGAAGCTTTGAGGTGGTGTAAGGACATAGCCAAGGATAGGATAAACAACCAACAAGCTTTATTTTACTGCAGTTGAGTGATTGGCTGGAAGAAATAGTGATAAGAACTTAATTGTTAAGAACGTGTGTAGAACTCTATCAATTAAGCAGACTATTATCTATCAATGATCCTAAACCCAAGTATTTGAGGTGCGGTACTCAAGATAATTAAAAATAGGGACGTCTTAGGTTCGAGTCTTGCTTAGAGCAAAATCCTTTAGGTGACAGGCTTGGGGGTGTGGTCCCGATTAGGAAATGGATAGATGGCCCAATTAATACACATCAGTCCTCCAACATTTGGCATTAAAAAATACATTGATGTCTGAAAGGCGTGAAACCAAAAGGTTAATAGGAGTTTAGTATAATGAAGGAGAGCTTGACTTGTTTTCAGTATATGTTTGTGGCATATTCACCTACAAATTTTACTCTAACGTATGAAGGGGAGTGGTGTAGTGTGAACTACCATGTTCTTGTCAAAATGGGAGACACCAAGTTAATTCCCATCGTTATCGGTAAAAATAAACATAATGTTGCTTAAAAACTAATGGAAATAATGTTTCATTTTAACTGTGGAACACATAATACTTGAGTTAAAGATAGGGGTTTTAAGTGGTGTGTTAATGTGCTTAAAACCAACCTTTAAATTGTTGCCTGTTGGAATATTAATAATCAAGAAATTATAAAAGTCAAATAGAAAGTCAAGCTGTGGTAAATTGGCGGTAATTTAGGGGTTGATTGTGTTAGTTTAGTTAGTTATTAACCGTCATATTGACCTATAAATAGGACATCTTGTAATCGACATTTGTGTGGAATAACAATGTGCGTTTGTGTGTGTATTTTGTTCCACCGAGTCCCTGCACAAATCTGTGCATACTCATAATTGATGTTCGTCCACGAATGATCCAGATAATTCGATCCGAAAGAGCCTCAACATTGCCATCACCAAAAGTTCTCTCTTAGGGTGCGCCAAAAGTTGAAGATATGTTATAGTATAGTTTGGTAAACTATGATATGGTTAGAAACTTATTGGCAAATAATCAAGATGGTGAAATAGGTGATGGTCCAGCCATAGTTGCATTCACCACTGGTGCATTTGACTAGAAGGTATTGCTAGTGATGTTTTACCGTAAAAACCAATATAGCTTTTGATAATCACGAGTTAACTGGGATGCAACAAAATTGGCAAAAATAGTTGAACCAATTTTAACGATGACGTCCTAAGTTCAAAGAAGACTAATGTTTTATGGTGGCAGAGCGACACTGTTAATTAGAAAAATGATTTTTAGTACCACACAACGATTGGAGCCTTCAAAATGTCAAGGCTGTCGATTTGTTGTCTTGTGGGATTCAGTAAAGGTTGATACGGGTCCATGGACTATAGTTTGCTTCTTTAGGGCTCTCTCAAAGTTTGTCAATTTGTTAAATAATTCTAGGTAAGATAATGGTGTATCACGTACCTTGATGGTAACAATGATAACAGAATATTCATAACCTAGCTATAACAAGATGTGAACCTGTAAATCTTCCTTAACAATCGGCTTTGTGCAAGAACAAAGTCGTCTATGATGGTTCTCATGTCTTAAAAATATTTTGTAACCGAAAGTGTACCTTTTGGACTCTAGACAAGTTTGGACTTGAGAGAAATGATGTGAAACCGAGATCTACTAGGAAAGCTTGCATTATGTCATTCCTTGGCATCCTAAGAAGTTGGGGCTTTGTCAAAAAAGGATCCAAGAAGGGCGTTGAATATTATCTGGATTTATTTTGGTGTTTTCTTGTCATCAAATTTCCTTTATAGGTTGTTGCTTACAAGTTATGAACGCATCAAGATCAAGCCTATTAGGATTGATTCTCGTTTACGGTGAAGCTACTGGCGTTGAGTGTGTTGGGAAAATGAGTTGCAGTAGTGACTTGGATTGTAGGGTTTGATGTCATTCGAAGCTCATCAAGAATAATAATACATAAATAAAATGGATCGACTCCTTAGACCATTGTAGCTATGATACCAATGATGGTATTAGGTTTTTGTAAAAGAGCATACTATATTTTCTGGAATTCAGTGTACAGGAAAAGAGCTAATATATTTCGAGCATACCTCGGATATAAACTAACAACCTATTACTATTAATTATAAAATGAAATAGTTGATATTTGATGACACAATGGTAACTGAAAGTCAATCTAAATAATGTAAATATTAATTTGATTTTCCTTTAGTCTTAATAGTTAATGGTGTTTAACTGCACCTTGTATATGTGACAAGATCGTAGCGCTGACCGAACACACAAGAAACATCAAATATTAACTCATGAGTTCTTAATGAGTCCTATGAATGTTACATCAGGGCAGTCCTAAGTTATAAGTACCGCGTAACATATGAATATCTAGAGTTGGAGAATACGTAGAGTTTTGTAAAATATGCTAGGAATTAGAGCTCCGGATGTGCCAGTATTTCAATCAGTAAAATCAATTTGACGCACCATAGTACTGTTAGATTTAAATCACCAACAAGTTAAATGATCATTCAAAGATTTTGAGCATGTATGTTGTATCACTCAGTATCCAATTACATGTAGTTTCATGGAGGTATATTAGAAAGGTCAACATAGGAGATAAAGTCTTGAAAAAAAATCAGAGTAATCATAAAGAGAGAATTCTTTCTGGCCTTAACTTCACTATCAATAGAAATTTGATTAAAAGAAAAAGAGAATCTAGAATCTCTAAAAATAACAACATTAACATAATATTGGTCTCTTCCTCATTGTTAGCTTTATTTGTTGAGATAAGTACCCATTTAATGAAATGTAAAAAGGATCTAATTATGTTTTATTAATATATCATAAACTTATACAAGGATGTCTCAGGTTCGATCCGTGGAAACGGCCTCCCCACAAAATGTGGGGGAAAGACCGCGTACATCTTCCCTTAAATGGGACGGACCCTCCCTGGACCATGCGAAAACGCGGGAGCTCTTTACAGCACTAGGTACGCCCTTAAACTTATACAAGGATGAAATAAGGACAAAACTGACATTTTAGATATAATTTAACACACTTTAATATTTAATTACTTGTAAATTTTTCTATAACATCAAAATTATCCTCTAAACATGATATACAAGTAGCCTAGCATATTAAACATTTATTATCTAGTTTAATCAATTGCATTAATATTGTAGACCGTAAAATTTGTTAATATCAACAACAATAAATTTATAAATAATACAAGTATTATTTATATAAATGTAAATTTATATAAATTATTATTAATGTTTATATAAATTCTCCTATATATTTAAAAAGGAGTTGAAGAAACAGTAACACTTTAGGTTTTGAGTTTTGACCACATTATTTATCAGATTTTGTATCTTGGTCCTCCTGTTTTTTATATATTCAATCACATATTGTAGAGAAAGAAAGATCTATATGTGTTTTATGGTGCCGAGAGACGGCCAAGGCGGTTGCCGCTCCGGCTTGGTGGCCACCTCTCCACCTTGGTGGCCGTATTCGCGCTGCCAATTGTCTGTCATCTTTAAACTTGATGGTGTCAGCTGCGGTGGAGGCATTCTTCTAACGGAACTTAGGATCTACAGGCTTGAGGTTAGATCTGACGCTAGGAGGCGGTGGTGGGTCTGCGACGACAGCCACCGACGGCGTGCTCGGTTGCGTTTCTGAGGTCGTTCCTTCTTCCTCTTCTTTGATATGGCGGTTTTCATTCCATCCTCGCTGAAATAAAAACGTGTTAAGATGGATGGAGCCCCGTCGCCAAGGGTCCGCGCTCGCATTTGTTGCCTTGGCTGCGACGGAAGGGATGTATCTTCATCCTCTGTTTTTAGGATTTCTAATTTCAAATTTGCTCTATGGTTTGCTTTCGGGGCTATGGGCCCTTTAGGGTTCCCGATTTCATATCTGTAGGATTTTAACAGTGTTTTGTCGGTTATGATGCTATCTGCATCATTGTATGATGATAGGTTTCCCTTTCATTTGTGCATAGATACATTTTTTGTCATAGTGGTTGTGATGGTGGCGATGGCGGTAGTTGCAGGTACGTTCCCCGTCTCCATCGTTGTTCAATGTTTTATGCGATATGAAATTAGATTGTTGGCGTCGATGACCTTGAACAGTTGTTCATGTGATGTTTGTCTGTCTCTGCTGGTTGTATCATTGTGTCGATGATTATAAGACCTACTCATCTGAGACTGCTTTTTTTGTGTTGATGCGGATGCTCATCCGAGGCACTATTGGACGTGTTCCTTTTCAGTTGTTGCTTTGGACTGATCTGGTCATATGTCGATGAACAGTTAAAACTAGGTTGTTGCTTTGGGCTGATATGATCTTTTGAATATGTGATATAGTACACCTGTTTCTATTGACCTTGCAAGCCTCGCATGGAAGCTTTTGTTAGAACACATGTTTCAAGTCTTTATGTTATGGCTCTGTATTATTGGTATTTGGCAACTTGAGGCAGTGATGACGTCTCAAAAATGGTGTTAGTTTTTTTGGTTTGGCAATCATTTATGGTTTACATCCGCAACACAACATTAACTATGAGTCTCTATTTTACAACAAAATTCAATGTTTACATGGCGTGGTCAAGGTTATTCAAATAAATACGCATGATTCAAACAAAATTGTGTTTTTGTCCAATATTAAGCAATGTTGTCGTTATTTTGTTGGAGTTTTGACATTAAATACGTGTGTAGAATTTGTCCGACAATAAAATTACTTACATTTTTGAATATGGTTAACACGTTCGTCACACGCGCAACGTGCGTGGAGGGAAATTGTGACATCTGTCACCAAAATGGGGCTGTTGACTTTGACTTTTGTCCCTATTTGGGCTGAGTCTTGATTTATGGTACATTTTTTGTTGGGCCGGAGATTTTAGCCCAATGAGCCTATGTCTTTATGATGGGCCTGGAGTCTTTATCTTTATGTGACAACCCGAAAAATCTCGGTAAGTTTTAGGATTTAAATTTGAAAAATTCTAAAACTTATTAATAATTATCTTATGAATAAATAATAATAATAATAATAATAATAATAATAATAATAATATAATAATAATAATAATAATAATAATGTAAATAATAACAATAATAATAATAATAATAATAATAATAAAATTATTATTAACTAAACCCTAAAAGTTTGGGTGAAAAATGTAAATTTTAAAACTTGTTCTAAGTACTTTTAACATGAAATAATAAGAGCTTGAATGTTGAGGAACCATTTCTGTAAATTGTTTTTAAAATCCCAACCCACCGCCCATCCCCGTCGACTTCCCTCCGACCGAACTCCGGCCAATCTCCGGCGAGGCCACGACACCCAAACCACTCGATTTTGACTCAAACAAATGTTCCCGACACACCCATATAGAAGATTCGAACACATGACCCACTTTAATTTAAGAAATGAGATTGCGATCGATCTGATCCAACCGAACCAACTTTCGGCTACTTTACAGTTTGTAAATCGCACTACAATCCGCAATAATACAATTAAACTAATCCAAAACATTCATATAAATGTTCCTAAACTGCTATCACTTTGAATTGCATCTGAAAAACACAAAAGATACACGTTCGATCATTATCATCATTCGCGGACCTGCAACTAGTCGAACACCATCATCAAAGCCTCAAACCTCGAAATTAACATAGGGCTTTTCATCATTGGCTTCCTTAGAAGCTTTCTGTACAATCGATTTGATTAACATGATCGTTTGGATAGCAATCGACCTTCATCCTCTGTTGCGACTGTTCTTCAATGGTCCAGCACCAATTCGTCTTCAATATAGGTAATTTAATACATGAACACACTCGATTTGACATGGGGAACAAAAGCCCCATGTCTATTGCAGTGATCATTCGAGTTTTAAACTTCAATTTAGGATTGGATCGAATTAGGGTTCATACGGGTGGGAAAGGCTTTGGTTTGTGTTTAAAAGAAAATGGAACCGTGAACTCTCGTGGCTAAGGCCTTTGGTTCACTGGTTCCCCGAGCACATTCCAAGCAGGAGGTCCCGGGTTCAACCCCGGGCAACCTCACTTAATTTTTTTAAAGCCTTTTTCAACATTTAAAAATATATAAAAATCCCCAAAAATTATAAAAATAAGTTTTAAAAACTTTCTTTATTTTAAAAGTATTTAAGTAATTTTCTATAAATTTATTTATTTAAAAACTCCTTAATAATTTTTATAAAATATTATATACAAAAGTTATGAATAATTATTTTTATACAAATAGACTCTAAATAATAATTTACATTATTAATTTATTATTGAACATTATATTATCTGTAATTATAGGAAAAACATGATAATGTCTAAACACAAATTAGATTTTATAAATTAAATTGTAAAATCTTACTAAATAATACATGATTTACTGTAAATCATAAATAGATTTTAAATAAATTAATAACATAGATTATTATATATAATCATAAATAATATTCATACATAATCATATAAATATAATGTAAATATGGATAACATAATTAATAATTAGATTATTTAGTTATATGTTTAATCCTCAAAAACCAAACTTTAGATCAATTGAATGTCAGGTTCAAGATCTAACATATTTAGGTTATAGATTTGTATTTGTTTGCTTATGTGAATTATAATTCCTTAGGAGGAATTTACTAGCTTGTTAACATCACACAAGGACTGAGGTGATTTCATACTTAACTGTTCCCCTTTTTAATCATTTAAATGTTTTGGGGAGGAATACATGTTTCCAAATTATTTTTGTGTATTATGTTAAATAATAATTGAATAACATTTATGGTTACATATGGTTACTATGAAAATCCTTCTCTGTAAACTAGACTATTAACAAGGTAGGGATCTTTTGGATAGTACTATCGGGGAGTGACTGACCCCCACAAAGGTTTGGACATGTGGTCCATACCAAAATGCACAAAGATCTTGCTGTCATTCGGGATGACTGTTCTGGTGTTGAGAAGGAAGATGTGCGCTATATAAAGTTTGCCATTATAGTTCCACTTACAACCCATATGAGGATAAATGTAAAGAGAGGATTCGCGCCCTCTGATTTGAATTATTATAAATAACACAATATACACATGAAAAGGATATTAAACTATGATACATGGGCAAATCCTATGTGAAGGATTTGTTGGGCTTGTACATAGTGGGTATGTGGGATAGCGGGTTCACCTTATTAAAAAGGGTTCCGACAGGCTATTCATATACCGGTGAGTAAATTAAACTCACACTTTTACAGTAAATCCTAATTGATGATAGTTGATGATTGATCATTATGTTTTACTTACCTATGAACTCACCAACCCTGTGTTGACACTTGATTTACATGTATTCTCAGGTATCTATTAGGAGCTTATGGACATGCACGTAGGATCATATAAGAGCTCAAGATACATATTGTTTATTATCTGAGATATGATTAGACGTGTTGTTAAGATACAATCTATCTTTTATTCCGCTACTCTGAATATTAATGAATGACTATCTAAAATTTATCATATAGATAACTGCATCTCATATGTAACTACTGTGTTCGATCCTGTTTGCTCACCCTTCCGTGATAGATTCCAGACCCGGAATTTGAGGGTGTGACAGATTGGTATCAGAGCCATTGGTTATAATGAGTTAGGAATTGCATCTAGCCTATAGCCACACACAATAGTTGCACAAAGTAAATTGCCTTAGTTAGAGATCGAATAGGATTAAGAAGTTATATGCTTAAACTTAGATAGTTGTTTTCCTAAACTTAACTTTGACTCTTTGACTCTTTCCGATAATTCCTAAACTTATTCTCAACGACATGTGGGATCTACACTTATCATCGTGCCTAAATCAAATGGTTTTCAAATGAGCTTTGAATCGTTATTCGTGGTTTTTGAATTCGTCAAAGTCTGTGTCTTACAACTTGAAACATGTAATGCTGGAAGAGCGTGATGCCTGTATCTCGAGGTGTTCTGTCTAGGCAAGGTATTCGTATAAATCCAAATCAACCGATGGATCTGTCTACCTTACCTGGGAACTCTCGGGATGAGTATCTGTTTATAGGTACGCATGTCTTCAACAAAGTTGTAATTGACCCAATACTTTGATTAGTCAACGTACTCGCTTTGATTTACGAATCAAACGATTACACCTGGAACATCTCGTTGCTATTATGCCAAATTCTCGATTGTCGTTTTCATGTTGAATAGCTCATATTACCCAATTTCCATGAAAATCATAATGATCTTTCAGAATGGCTTCTCGTCAAATCTGTTCACGGTCTAGAAACTCTGGCCGTAAGATTGCTGCTATTATAGCACGTGAAGTTACTGTGGTCAATACACAAGTCTATAAGGCAAATGGGTCAAATTACCTTGACGTGTTCCATTTGGTAATCTAAGCTACACTTGTCCTAACTTAAAGAGAGACTTGTTTTCCCTAGTACTTGCCCTGACATGGTTATACCTGAAATCCTGAAAGTATGAAGGATAGGCAGCTATCATTAGACATATTGTACTTATGTGCTTGTAGTTTACTTGCTATTACTTAAGTCCTGTCATACATAGAACTTTCATAGCATTTCCAATCATGACATTAATTTTATCTCTTAAGAGACATTCCTCCACTTAGCATTTCAGTAACTGAGGGACTGATTGAATGCTTAGAATGAAAGTGGACTACAGGAAATATAGAAGGGTGATGATACTCTCTATACATACATTATGTTATTCTTTAGGATACATTATGTTATTCTTTGGGATGATGCTAAGAAAAATTAGGATGTCGTGTAACCGGTTTAAGCACATTCTTAGTATACCGGTGATGTTTATAAATAGGGTTACTATTACCTAAGGAATGAAATGCAAAAGTTAGAATTGTAATTCTAAAATCATGCAATGGTAGAGTTAAGTCGTGCTCTTTATACTGACAAACTCCATGAAATGACAAAACTGATGTCATACCTTATGACATTAGACCAAATAGAATTAAGAAGGACACTGGGAAAAATCTAGTGAGTAGTAGAATAAGCCTCTCTGATGGTTTAGATGATTTGCTTTAATGCCAATATTGTGAACCTAGCTATGTTGGTTGATACGATTAAGCTAACATGTGTTAAGCGGGGACATTAAGAAGGTTGGAGTTCCGACCATTACCATAAGTGTGCCCTAGGTTGATTAGGACCCCAAGACAAGTTAGAAATAATCAGAATTAGGAAATGGCTATAACTAGAAAGTAAGAATAGTTAAATTATGGAAATAAAGGTCATATAAATCAAGGTGATACATCACGCGGTCATACATTTACGACTGAAGCAAGCCACATTCGACAAGACCAAATGTTTTTACATGCACGTACCTTATCACCGGTAGCTACACATCTATTTAATACCAGGGTTGATAATAGCTTTGATTCTGCTGGAATTATTCTTTAACTTAGCATTAAACCTAGTTGCTTAGAAATTATCTCAAGACACGGTGTCAGTGTCTATCATCTCTGATCGTGACGCAAGATTTACATCTATCTTTTAGGATAAACTTCAGAAAGCTCTAGGTACTCGCCTAGATATGAGCACAGCCTATCACCCTAAGACTGATGGTCAAAGTGAAAGAACCATACAGACTCTTGAGGATATGCTTAGGGCTTGTGTTATTGATTTTGGAAAGTACCAAGAAGGTCATCTACCTTTAGTAGAGTCCTCATATAATAATAGCTATCATTCGAGCATCAAGGCGGCACCATTCGAGGCCTTATATGGACGTAAATGTAGATCACCGCTTTGCTGGGTAGAAGTTGGAGATAGTCAACTTACTGGCCCAGAATTGATCTTTGAAACTCATGAGAAAATTGTCCAGATAAGAGAACGCATGGTTGCTGCCAGGGATCGCCAGAAAAGCTACGCTGATAAACACCGCAAGCCACTTGAATTTCAGGAAGGAGATAAAGTTTTGCTAAAGGTATCTCCCTGGAAGGGAGTTATACGCTTTGGGAAACGAGGGAAATTGAACCCTCGCTACGTGGGGCCTTTTGAAATTGTCAGAAGGATCGGCCCAGTAGCCTATGAATTAAATCTACCTGCTGAACTTGGTGGTGTGCACAATGTTTTCACGTAACTAATCTAAGGAAGTGTTTATCCGATGAATCACTTGTTGTGTCTCTAAAAGAGGACTCTGAAATTATGTTGTGTCCTTACTTTGATGAATCTCTATTCGTTTCGATAAATGGTTTCCTATTGTTTGTTTTGTGAAATTTCATCCTCTGGCTTTAGGGTGATTTCCTTATCTTAAGGATTGACTTCAACTATTCTCATTGGAACTTACATTTCACAAATGACATGATCTCACCAAAATAGGATTAAAAATGACAATCTTCGATTGTTTTCTTGTTATTATTAAATTCAATCATCAAGATGGGCATGAAAACCATACCTTGATGACAAATCTCATTTCTTGATCTTCAACTTACCATGGTTGTAATCAAATGACGAAAAGCTTGAAGTAACTTGAAGGGTGAATCAATGTTGGTGATTAGACCTATCAAGCCAAAGCATGATCTCTGAAGCTGAAAGGAGACCCAATCATTTTAGGATGATTTTTATTCTAAGCTTGGAGCACTTAAATTCCTAAATCGATTTCTCTCCCTTTAACCTCATGTTTTGACCTAGCTATATGGAATCATTTATTCTTATCTATCGACTTTCATTTTGAGCTATCATCAAAACGTGATTGTGCGATGGTAGCCTCCCTAAACAATCTCTCTGCTGAATATATTATCAACTTATGTTCATGACTTTCTAGTCATACAAATGTTCTCAGCTGTGCTTATGGTTTGTTGCACGGCGTATGTAAACGTACTTAAATATTGCTACCTTGCAAAGCATGTTTACAAATACCTTTCCTATTGTTCGCGTCACTTCTTGAATCGCTTTTGAATCCTTAACCTTGAAAATCATTAAAATTCTATCTTGGATTTAAACAATAAGACTCGTTATTATCCTCATTGTGATGTGGATATAAAGGTTCATAAACCTTCGTAACTTGTAGACATGGGTTTGGTCTAAAGGAAAAGACGTAAGTTGGTATGTGTCCAAGTGTCTTATCTTCACAAGTGACAAGACCTAATCTCCGTGATCCTATGGATCTCCTGTTTAACTTTCCTTGCAACTAAAATGCTTCTTATCTTAGAGGTCATGATGACAATTGGTGCATTATAGACCATTGTCGTGAACTCATACCAAGATCTTCGCATAGCGTATTATTTTTAGACCGATGGTTGGTCAAAGGAGAAATACGTATTCACAAGATATGCGTTAAGATCGTTTCATATGGTGACGTTTGGGATTCTTAAATTCCGGCGGATAACCTTTCTTATCATTGTTGGTCTTATCAACTTACCACGAAATTATACTCTGGAAATTTAAACAACTAAAGCATAGCAAAATTCCGATTTGTCAGAGTTCGGTGTAACTCCCGGCGTGGTCCTGAGTTCACTTGGGAACGAGAGGACGAAATGATGCACAAGTATCCAAACCTGTTCAAGAATGTTGCCAGTACTTCTTAATTTTCGTGACGGAAATTCCTGTAACAGGAGGATGATGTGACAACCAGAAAAATCTCGGTAAGTTTTAGGATTTAAATTTTAAAAATTCTAAAACTTATTTATAATTATCTTATGAATAAATAATAATAATAATAATGTAAATAATAACAATAATAATAATAATAATAAAATTATTTTTATTAACTAAACCCTAAAAGTTTGGGTGAAAAATGTAAATTTTAAAACTTGTTTTAAGTACTTTTAACATGAAATAATAAGAGCTTGAATGTTGAGGGACCATTTCTGTAAATTGTTTTTAAAATCCCAACCCACCGCCCATCCCGTCGACTTCCCTCCGGCCGAACTCCGGCCAATCTCGGCGATGTTCCCGACACACCCATGTGGAAGATTCGAACACATGACCCACTTTAATTTAAGAAATGAGAGTGCGATCGATCTGATCCAACCGAACCAACTTTCGGCTACTTTACAGTTTGTAAATCGCACTACAATCCGCAATAATACAATTAAACTAATCCAAAACATTCATATAAATGTTCTTAAACTGCTATCACTTTGAATTGCATCTGAAAAACACAAAAGATACACGTTCGATCATCATCATTATTCGCGGACCTGCAACTAGTCGAACACCATCATCAAAGCCTCAAACCTCGAAATTAACATAGGGCTTTTCATCATTGGCTTCCTTAGAAGCTTTCTGTACAATCGATTTGATTAACATGATCGTTTGGATAGCAATCGACCTTCATCCTCTGTTGCGACTGTTCTTCAATGGTCCAGCACCAATTCATCTTCAATATAGGTAATTTAATACATGAACACACTCGATTTGACATGGGGAACAAAAGCCCCATGTCTATTGCAGTGATCATTCGAGTTTTAAACTTCAATTTGGGATTGGATCGAATTAGGGTTCATACGGGTAGGAAAGGCTTTGGTTTGTGTTTAAAAGAAAATAGAACCGTGAACTCTCACGGCTGAGGCCTTTGGTTCACTGGTTCCCCGAGCACATTCCAAGCAGGAGGTCCGGGTTCGACCCCGGGCAACCTCACTTAATTTTTTAAAGCCTTTTTCAATATTTAAAAATATAAAATCCCCAAAAAATATAAAAATAAGTTTTAAAAACTTTCTTTATTTTAAAAGTATTTAAGTAATTTTCTATAAATTTATTTATTTAAAAACTCCTTAATAATTTTTATAAAATATTATATACAAAAGTTATGAATAATTATTTTTATACAAATAGACTCTAAATAATAATTTACATTATTAATTTATTATTGAACATTATATTATCTGTAATTATGGGAAAACACGATAATGTCTAAAGACAAATTAGATTTTATAAATTAAATTATAAAATCTTACTAAATAATACATGATTTACTGTAAATCATAATAGATTTTAAATAAATTAATAACATAGGTTATTATACATAATCATAAATAATGTTTATACATAATCATATAAATATAATGTAAATATGGATAACATAATTAATAATTAGATTATTTAGTTATATGTTTAATCCCTGAAAACCAAACCTTAGATCAATTGAATGCCAGGTTCAAGATCTAACTTATTTAGGTTATGGATTTGTATTTGTTTGCTTATGTGAATTATAATTCCTTAGGAGGAATTTATTAGTTTGTCAACACCACACAAGGACTGAGGTGAGTCCATACTTAACTGTTCCCCTTTTTAATCATTTAAATGTTTTGGGGAGGAATACATGTTTCCAAATTATTTTTGTGTATTATGTTAAATAATAATTGAATCACATTTATGATTACATATGGTTACTATGAAAATTCTTCTCTGTAAACTGGACTATTAACAAGGCATGGATCTTTTGGATAGTACTATCGGGGAGTGACTGACCCCCACAAAGGTTTGGACATGTGGTCCATACCAAGATGCACAAAGATCTTGCTGTCATTCGGGATGACTGTTCTGGTGTTGAGAAGGCAGATGTGCGCTATATAAAGTTTGCCATTATAGTTCCACTTACAACCTATATGAGGATAAATGTAAAGAGAGGATTCGCGCCCTCTGATTTGAATTATTATAAATAACACAATATACACATGAAAAGGATATTAAACTATGATACATGGGCAAATCTATGTGAAGGATTTGTTGGGCTTGTACATAGTGGGTATGTGGGATAGCGGGTTCACCTTATTAAAAAGGGTTCCGACAGGCTATTCATATACCGGTGAGTAAATTAAACTCACACTTTTACAGTAAATCCTAATTGATGATAGTTGATGATTGATCATTATGTTTTACTTACCTATGAACTCACCAACCCTGTGTTGACACTTAATTTACATGTATTCTCAGGTATCTATTAGGAGCTTATGGACATGCACGTAGGATCATATAAGAGCTCAAGATACATATTGTTTATTATCTGAGATATGATTAGACGTGTTGGTAAGATACAATCTATCTTTTATTCCGCTACTCTGAATATTAATGAATGATTATCTAAAATTTATCATATAGATAACTGCATCTCATGTGTAACTACTGTGTTCGATCCTGTTTGCTCACCCCTCCGTGATAGATTCTAGGCCTGGAATTTGAGGGTGTGACACTTTATGTGACTAGTGGGCTTGTCATCTTATAAAGTCCTGTGTAGTGAGTCCGATCAAGGTTTCTCTATAATGTAAAACTCAAAACTTAATGGTAACACAAGTAACCTTACGTCCATGGGCTTTGCCTAAGGCCTAGTAATAAACCTAAGTGGGCTCAAAACAATATAAATTAAATAAGTTATATAACATGTGATAGTTTGTTGGAATCGTATTAACTCGTAGAATTTTAAAAACGTAAAAATTGGACGACATGCGAATCGGGACAAGACGTATTCGACGAAATGGGCTAAGGGCCCGAAGGCCCTTGCCCCTCCCTTGTTCGGCCGAAACCCCATAGGGTTAGGCTCATGCCCCCTTCTTTTCATTCTAGCAAAACCCTAATCCTCCAAATTCCTCTCTACTCCTCCTTGTTGCCTCCATCCTCCAAGTTCTTCTTGTTCATCTACTTCCATCGATTTCTACAAGGATCAAGACATTCAAGATTGAACTTTGTTCAATATCATCCATCTTCTTTCCTTCCGGTAAGAAAAATCAAGGTTTTTGATGTAGTCTCTCATCTAAGCATGTTTTCATCATTATCTATCATCTAACATCATGTTTTCTTCGTTCTTCCAATGTACGAATGAAGCCTCTTGAGGAATTGGGGCGTTCTTGTGTAGGATCATCAAAGTAAGTGAAACCCTAGTTCATACGTGTAAGACTCTTCGTATATATTTTTGGTTGGGTTGAAAATCCTTGAAGATCTGTTCTCAATGAATGATTGAATGTAAAAGTTCAGTAAAAATCTTTAATTTTATGTTAATGGTTCAATAGGAACAAAGATTAGGAAGATTTGATAGTTAAAAGGTGAATCTGAAAACCTGACAGCATACTGTGTAAAATTTGGGTCAATTTATTCTGGACGTAACTTGGTCATAACAAATCCAATTGGGTCAAACGTTTCGTCTAAATTCAAGTTCAAAGAGTCCCCTGTCTAACCCAAGTGGCCTCGTGCATTTTCGTTGTCGTTTGGTCCTCCAAAGTCAGTGTCTAAGTTCAGGTGTCGAAACTGTTAAATCCGAGCAGAATGATAGGCTGTATTCATAGGGTCATATCTTCTTGTTCGTGACCCGTTTGAGTTGTTTCTTCTTCTGGGAGTTACTTCCATGTTTTAGCTTTCCATTGACATCTATTATGCAATGAACCGTAACCGTTTCGACCTCCGGATAATCTACACAAAACAGGTGCGCGATCAGCTATTCAAGCTGAGTTTATTTTACAACTAAGTGATAAGAATTTGCGGGTATATTATTAAATAAAAACAATGAGTGGGTTAAATAAGTAAATTTAAGGTGTATAAGTTGTAAATAGTTAAAGTTATAACTTATTAATAAAATAATAAGTTGGTAAAGGTTCATCGAGAGATGTTAAGGATCTAAAATATAATTATTGAACTAAATTATGAGAAGGGACTTGAGACACTAATATTAGCAATGGACTTAGAAATGGAGTTCACTAAAAATAATAATCGTAATATATAATAAGGGCTGGACTTCGAGGATTACACCCAACCAGGTCGGTTTGACCTTGAGTAATTCTTTTATGTTTTGTGTTTTTATAGTTATCGTGCATATTGGTACACTGAACTTTGCTACTTCAAGGTGAGTTTCGCGGCTCAGTTTTATTACAATTATTTAAAAACATCAAGGGGGAAAAGTATGCTCAACCCTTTTTCATGCTGTGAACTTATTCAATCTTCGGGACTGTTGTGTTTACTGTTTTGTAAGTATTTATCTAGTACATGCATGAGTTGTCTTTGTGGTTCTGTATTCACAACTATTTAACTCCGGTGTTGGGGCCGACGGACAGATGTTGATAGTACTATTGGCTGACACCCCCACCCTTGACGAATGGTTACTTGTGAGTACCATCACTACTGCCAGGAACGGGCCTGGGGTGAGTATGTTCCGACAAATTCTTTGCGTATGTCATAGGTTTAGTTGTGATGCTCATGTGATATTACTTGCTTATAACTGTATGCACGCATGTCCTACTACACTATTACACAGCATTAAGTTTTTGTTATTATTTAAACCTACGAGCTCACCAACATTATGTTGACCTTTTGAGCATATCTTTTCAGGTAATAAACGTTAAGGATTGCTAGGGATGCTGCCTTAGTAAAGACCTTAAGTTTTATCTTTCGAGCTGGATGTTTTCTTTTATTGCATTTGACATTTGACTGTGTTATACATTTGATTACTCTATCCCGGGTTGTGGGACTTATACTTAGTTGTTTTGTATGACTATGTTTGTCGTGAAACTGACTAACCATGACACAAGTCTCCATTTGTGTCCGGTGACGTCATGACACGTTGGTCTTTATCATTTAATGCAATATCTATTAACTTAACAATGTGTTATGACGATCCCGTCCGTTACATCCTCGTGTTTCCGCTATAAGCGGGGGTGTGACATTGTTTTTTTTTGTACTTGTGCTTCTTTGTTTCTGAATGGAAACTTTGATTACTTTTGCATTTATGGTATGATATTTTGGAATTGACTATACTTGACACGTGTCCCTATGTGTCGGGTGACGTCATGACCATTTACAGAGAATACTTTTAGTGATTCTCTTAGACCCCCAATGTGTTATGACGATTCCGTCCGTCGCATCCTCGTGTTTCCGCTTCTACGGGGGTGTGACAGAAATCCAAGTATTATTAATAGAATTCTTAATATATCTTATTTTAAATATAAAAACATTAATACAAAAACATCCAAACATGAAGAAACATTTTTTTTTCTGGCGTGTACATTTTTAAAAAATATATGGGCAAATCTCAAAAACCAATATCTGAGATAAACCTCAATCTTTTAATAACACTATTCTAGCGCCAACCCATTTTGACCCATTTCCCAGTCTAACGAACACGCTCAATTTGTCACCTCTAATCTTTCGTTAGGGATGGATATGAGCCAGTGATTGTTATATGATACATATAAAAAGTGTATCATCTTGATTTAGTCTTATTATTTGAGTGTTGAACTTGTATTAGATGGGATACCTAACCAGTTTGTCCCGTCCATTGCCATCTTCGTTTAACTACTAAGAAATCTATGTGGTCATATTTTCTTCTTATTTGCTAATTCTATGTATTAGTATATTTCTTTTGAAACAAAAAGTGTAGGATTGACAACTTTTAAAGTTTCGTACTGCAGATAAACTTCATTTTATCTTGAATCTCAAAACTTTGATAATCACTAATAATAATTTTCTCATAAAAAGAGTGTGCCTTGCTATATATTTCATGTACTCCGGATTTGACACACTTATATTAACTACCTAAAAAGAAATAAGTCAAATAAATATAAAAGTATATATATTACTAAATATAAAATTATTTTATTAATGTTGACATAAATATTCACGTCAACAAAGTCCTGTTTTTCTTTTTGATCTCTAAGTGTTGCAGACAAGTTTACCATAATTACATACAAAATGTCAAAACCGATTCTATAGTTTATGTTTAAATAATTCAGTGTAAGCACATTTATAAAGTCGCTACTTCCGAATATCAGTCGCATTTCTAAAAAAATATTCACATATCACATTAAATATGATCACATAGAAGAATCAAAGAACATATAAGACAACACAGATGCACTTGCAGCAACAAACAGGCATTCCCACCGGTATATTAATATTCGTTGATGGTTTCTCAAAGCCACAAATGATGTATCTATATTACCTTTGTTCTCAACAATTTGCTTTAATTACCATAGCTTCAGGTGTTCCTATGACCTATTCATCTAAAATATATATCATCCAATTGAAATTAATTTGTAATTAAGTAGCAAACGTACGTATTTTCATGGGGATTACTATAGTTCAACGTGTTTAAGATGGTGCATAATATTAAATTGAAGCTCAAAGGATTCCCGGATCTTGGACAGATGGATTAGCTGTACTCCTGACTAATAATTACTCGGGTCGATCTTGTATAATAAATTTTAATTTATCCCCAAGTTATAAATTAATTGGACTTCCGATGACGTTCCACACGTGCATTATAAACAAATATATAATTCCCCGAATCCCATTAATCTTATTGATATATAAGCGTGTATGTGTAAACACGTATACTATGATACGATTCGGTTTAACATATGGATACCTTAAAAATTGATACAAGGGCATATAATTAATTTATATGTTAAATCACATAAATAATGTAAAATTTTAAGAAAGAAAATTTATAAAATTATGATAATCTAAGAAAATTCAGACGTACAAATATGTAAAAGTTTATGGAAGAAACATTCTTACATGCGTAAATAATACAATATGACATTTCTTATAACATATATCTAATTTAAGTGGAATGATATTGGGTAACTTAGAGATATTTTCATACTTTTACCACTCAAAGAGCAATATGGTGGTGGTGGAATGAAATCTTTTTACTCTTTTATTTTAGTTAAACTAAATTTATCATTCGCGCTTCACGACGGACCATCACTCTCTATAAACACATAATGACATTCACTGCTATTCATTATGTATGGTTACCATGTCAATGTTGTTTGATACACTGACAAAATCATTATTTATAGAACATCACTTGTGTTATAAAACATTACTCGGTAATAACTTTCTTCAATTTTTCTATGTATAAAAGTGACAATCATATAAACACTAAATATATGGTGGTCAAAACATAAATTAAAGAAATTTATCTGCAGCCTAATGTTATCCTTTAATATAAGATATAATATATAATAAATAATGGGAAAAAATCATAGAATAGTAACCAAATTTGATAAGTGTTCCAATTAAGTTATTTTAACTTTTTTTATACCTTAAAAACCACTCAACTTTCATTTTTTTCCAATCTTGTGAAAATTGATATTTTTATAGGTAACCGATGATGTGTCATGTTTTCTTTATTTTATTTTTTAATGTATATGACATGGAAATTCTAGATGATTAGTTGGATTTTAACATTAAAAAATATTACCCTAATTAAAAACATATCACCTCTAGACATATACTGCAGGACCGGGGTGAAGGGTTAGCACTTATAACACAACAACACAAGGAGGAAGTGTATTAGAACACTTAACAGATCAAAGGGGGAACTGGTTATGATGATGCTAAGAACACAAGAGTAACTTCAGAAAGAAAAGAACAAGATAACAACACAAGTGGATGGTTTTCAAGGATGTTGTATATTGCTTCTCAAATTCAAAGTTACAAGTATTCAACATTCATACTTTACAAGACTTTGAGATACTATATAATACAATCTATAGACGGCCATACTTTGAAGGCCAGCTGGATACACGAATTAGACAACACAATCCATGTAGAGTCAAAAGGCAGATTTGCCTTTGGCTAGTGACTATGACATGCCATAGCTCACATCCTAATATATTACAAAAAGGATAAAGGTACATAAAGTAGAAAGGTTTGACCCAAGACCTCAATGTACAGTTTTCCTTTTGGCTGTTACCTTCAACTGTTGTCTTCAACTGATGTCTTCAGCTGTTACCTTCAGATGTTGTCTTCAGCTGATGTCTTCAGCTGTTACCTTCAGCTGTTGTCTTCAGCTGATGTCTTTATCAGTTATGATCAGTAGATGGTTTTAAGAGTGTTTTGGCTGCATCAGACTTCTAGGAATCCTTACAAACTCCCCCTAGGCTGATGCTACCAAAACACTTGAGGATATTCAGCAGCTCACTGTCTTCCTGATGCAAGAGGAGCCATTTGAATTGGAGATGATTTGGCTTTCTCTTCTTGCACTTCCTTAGGATGTTCTGATTCATCCTGAGGATCAGAGGAGGTTGATTTTGACTTCTTCTTCTTCTTTGCATCAGATTTAGAAGCCATTCTCTTCTTCCTTTTTGCAGTCTTTAACTGAGAAGACTGGCCTGCAGCACCTTGTAGATTAGTTGTGTCTTCCTTAGTTGGGTGTTCCTCCCTCACAGGTTCAGAAGGAGAGGGAGTTTGACCCTGTTGTGGGTCAGATGTTGAGGCTGGCCTTTGACCTTGCTGTTGATCAGTAGTTAAAGAGGCTGGCCTTTGACCCTGCTGTGGATCAGAAGATGAAGCTGGAGGTTCTTGTTTGAGTTGTCTTTTGTTGTTCAAACTTAACCTCTACTTGAGGTAGAGCTTGACTTGGAGGAGTGTGCAAGTCAGCAAGCTCTCCACTCTTGATCTTCTGCTTGATCACATTTATATGCTCATCCATAGTAGATAGAGACATAGGGCCAAGTCTCCTTCCAGAGAATCCATACAGCTTCAAGAAGCTCATCATTCTTTGTCTATCATCAGACCTTTTCAAGTTCTTCTGAATGAGAGCTCTTGACTTAGCAGCTTCTTCCCTTATTTTCCTCTTTGTTAACTTCTGCTCTTTGAGTACTTGAAGCTCAAGTTATTTGAGATACTCAAACTCAATGTACTCAAAGGACAAAGGAAGAAGTGCTTCTGCCTGGTAGAAGCTTATGGTACTCAGGTAGTCTATCATTCTTTGTTTATCTGTTTCTTTATCTACCTGAGGTTCTTGTGTAGCAGCCACAGCCTCTTGCACAGGACTTTCTTGAACTGGCGAAAGAGTAGGAATATGCTTGTATAACTTTTGTTGTCTTTTCTTCTCTTTGATCTCAAGAAGAATTCTTGCATCTTCAGCTTCCTTCCTTTCTCTTGACATTTCCATGTCAGCCAAATCATTTAATTCCTCTAAGGGAGAGATATAATCTCATCTATGTCATAGTTCCTGGTCTGTAAGTAAGTAATCCTGACTACCCTCAACTCATCATTTTGAGTGTTTGGTCTGTGAGCAGTCCTGATTGCAGCTTGCATGAAGCTTGAAGACCCAGTGGAACTTACTCCCCTTAGCTTCCTCTTTGTCTCTCTTTCCTCCTCCTCAATCTCCTCAGGGTTAGAACCCTTTTCCCCTTGTCACCACAGACCTTTGTGACACAGGGTGGAGAGAGCTTTGGCCTTCATTGCTTGGTGTAGTATCCAAGCTCTGGCCAGAGAGAGACTGTGATACACCTTCACCAGCAGGTATTTCACTGAGGGGTTGAGTTGCTGAAGTATTGTTGCGGTGACAGGTGTTTCAATTTCTGTCACTTCATCAGTTGATTGTAAGACAGGACTTTCAGGCTCTATCACTGGGCCTTCAGTCAAGGTTTTCCCTTTGAAGCTAATCTCAGGGTCTGCCTCAACATCTAGTTGACCAATGATATTACCTGACTGCCTTGGTCTATCTTCTTCAGCTTCTTGCCTTGATACACCCTCCCCAAAAAGACTTTGAAACAAGCAGTCTAGGATGTTCACATCAATGTGAACTTGAGGAGGTTGCTGAGTAGGAACAATTACAAGAGAGGATGGTGAGTCCTCAATGTCCATACTCCTTGAAGAACTCCCAGGTTCTGTGATTGTAGTGACTTTCTCCCCCTTTTTGGTAACATCACCTTCTTGTATAGGTGAGCTAGGAGTTAGGTCAGCCACATCCTCAGGTTCTTGTGTTCCTGGTTGAGCTCTTCTTAAAGGTCTCTCAGCTAGTTTTTCCTTAAGATAAGATATCTTAAATTGCTGATCATTGACCCTATGTTGTAAGGTAGTCACTTGAAATTCAAGATGACTAACCTGTGAGACCAAGTAAGTGCATGTTTGTGTCAATTGTTGCCTTTTAGTCTCAGATTCCCCTCATCTTTATCAGAAGAATCATGGGGGGATGAGAGAATTGGACCTAGATCCTCACTCTCATCACCAGTATGGGGTTCTTGGCTGCTGGATTTCCTCTGCTCATTGACAGCCTCAGATGAAGTGACAATGGGCTGAGTTGCCATGGTTGAGGTCTTAATGATGTAATCACTTGCAAAAGTGAGAGCCTCTTCCATATGGATCCCCTGAACAAGTTCAGAAGGACCCACCTCAGCAATGGGTAACTGATGTGGGATAGACATAGGTAATTCAGAAGCACTCCTCTTTCTTTGAGTAGGGGAGGGATAGAGAGATTCATGATGCTTACTGAAGCCTAAGTCCTCATCAGTATAGAATTCAAGGTTGGGAATTTGGGTATTTAAGTCTAAAGGCTGGGGATGGTAACTGTCCTCTGAAGGTTTTTCACTTGAGTGTTAAGACTCAGAGTGAAGGCATAAGGCATTTAGGCTATAAGCTCATCAGGCTGATCATGAGGAACATCAGCACTGATTCTTGAAGAGATGGGAGTGGTTTGGTCCTTAGGAGAAGTGGGAGCTCTAGTATCCACTTCTTCCTGTATGGGTGAGTATATGGGGACCTGCACAGACTCAATAGCTTGAGCAGGGGTTCAATTGGATTTTCTTTGGTAGGTGAGGATGATTTGTGGCTGTTTTGGTGGTTGAGATGTAGAAGGTGTGGGTTCAACACTAGCTTGTGTTGCTAGGTTGTCACCTTGAGCAATGAGCTCTAACATTTTGGAGACCAGGGCTGTTTCTACCCCTGAGAAGCCTACAGTTGGCTTCTTCATAATCTTAAAGATGCCTGGCTTCATCTGTCCCAATTTAAGAATAGTATTTGTTTCCTTCAACTGTGATCCAAGTTCACAGTTGAGAATGTGTTGAACATATCTAGGAAACACATAGTATTCTAAGGAGTCCAAGTTAGCAAGCAAGTTTGTGTAAACAAATTATGAGTACCTGAACTTGACCCTTGTACCATTCCATGAACTATAAAGGAGAGATCCTCAGGAATCTGGTCCCACCCACCATGCTTGTTAGACAAGCTGTGAATCACTACATGGAGTAGGTATTTCCACTGGAATGAGACCTTCCCTTTCCTAAAGGTCTTTACAGAGAAATCTCCCTCATAGCCCATCTGCTTAAAGGAATAGTTGACAGCTTCCTTTGGGAAAGACAGTTCACTTTCTTCATCATCCAGCTGAAGATGGGTTTTGATGATGGCTGGAGTGATAAAGACTGTCCTCCCTGCACTGTGGCAGACAATGCCTTCTCCCCATCAATAATAACCTCTTGACATGTCCTCCAAAAGTCAAGCAGGTGATCCTCATAAAGAATAGGATCAATGGTGAGTGAGGTGTAGTAGTTGGATAGAGCAAGAAAATGACAAACCTCTGAGAAACTATCATCTTTCTCAGAGTGCAATAAGGCAACTTGATTGTGCTACCTATAGAGCTGCATGGAGAAATTTAGGTTGTTTCTGTTTGGAATGTTGACCATTTTGAAAAGCTTAAGGATGAAGAAAGGTGAAAAGCAAAAGTGGTTTCAGAGAGATCAAATTTGAGGTATGGGTGAATTTTGGAGCAGCTAGAGGAAAGAGGTGTAACCGTTGGATATTTGTATGAATTTGGATTTGAGACAAAGTTAATGAAAAAGGATAAACTTTGAAATCCATTGTGTTGGTCCCACCTCTGAAAAGTAGTTTGCTTTTTGCCCAAAAAGTAGTTTTCTTGGAATTCTAAGAAATCTTCCAAAGATAATTTACTTCAGAAGTTTTGATCATGAAGGATATTTTGCTTCGGAAGTTTTAACCAGAAAGCTTCCGAAGGCAAATTTTGCCTCCAAAAATATTTCAAAGATTTTGAAGAATTTTGCAACTTGTGTAAAATTCTAAAAATCTAGGGAATATCCTAAAAGAATTTCTTCCAAAGAGAAACTGGGGCTTATTATGGTGATAGAATATAGAACACACATAGTTTTAGAAATAATATGATTAAGTTTTTAAGAAAAGCTATTCAAAGTTGATCATCCCAATAGCTGATATAAGATATTTAAATCTCTGTTCATCAAAAGCTTTTGTGAACAGATCAGCATATTGTTCATCTGTATGAACTTTGATTAGTTTGATTAATCCTTTTTCAAAATTATCTCTAATCAGATGATACCTGATGTTGATGTGCTTAGTTCTTGAGTGC